>CM028378.1:93699189-93722074 GCA_013146195.2 Codonopsis lanceolata | reverse complement strand
GGAGACGAGATAGAACATTAGTCAATTTGGACCGATGCCAAGTAAGGTCTAGTCGTTAGATTTGGCATGATAGAGCCGCAGCCTAGATCTTGGGTTTTCCATCTCCCTTCGACTTGATTTATGATCGTAAGCGTAGTCTCCATAGACTTCGAGATCTTTGGCTCCCTTGAGAGTTCTAAGCCAAACTTGACAATGCGGGGCTTCATATTCATTGTGTTATTTGAACATTCGAACTCAACCTTAGGGCCGCGGAGTATGAGAATCATTTAGGTATGAGCAAGATTCATATGCCAAAGCCTCTTTTATTTAACTCGTCAAAGAACTACGCCGTTGGTGTCATGATCGGTGATTTCTAAGACACCTTGTGCAGGAAGCCAGGCTCGGTGCAACCGGCCTTGAGGGTAGATCGGCTAAGTGGTGCGCAATCACGCTTCGTTTGATAGATTTGAGTGTGACATAGGTTATGTCAAACTTCGTTGAGAAGAAGGACCACTTGGCGGTCATTTGGAAAGTGATGGCTTGCTAGAAGATGTACATGATAGGGTCCATTGGATATGAGTTTGATGGACCGTCCTTGGAGATAGGTCTTGAGTCTTTGCGTGGCCCAGACTAGGCCGATGCAGCTTTTCTCCAATGCTGAATAGTTTTAAATCGCATCCTTGCAGCTTCCTACTTATGAAGTATATGGCATTTTCAACGTAGGAATTTTCTTTCTCTTGGGCGAGCATAGCCCCTGCTTGCGTCTGACGGTTAAATATAGGAGAGGTTTATGTGTATGGGGTGGAGCTAGCACGGGGGATTGGTAAGATAGGATTTTATTTTTGAAGGCTAGGCGGCACTAGATCTAGACTTGGTCGTATTCTTTTTAGGAGTTTGAAGAGGGGCTCGCATGTGGTCGTCAGGTACTGATGAAGCGGTTGATATCTGCGTCGGCTGGGAAGCCTTTGACTTGGTTGAAGTTTTTGGCGTGGCATCTCTAGGATAGCTTTGATTTTTCTTTGGCTCGATCTCGATGCCACCTTCGGTCACTAAGAATCCAGGACCTTGTCTTTGGTAACCCCAAATGTGCATTTGGTGGGGTTAAGCTTCATTTGGTGCTTCTTTAACCGTTTGAAGAATTTTCGAAGGTCTTTGATATGGGCACCGTTGGCGTCGCTGGAATGCACGATCATGTCATCAGCAAAGACCTCCATTTCTTTGTGGATCATGTCATGGAAGAGGGTGGTGGCAGCCCTCTGATAAGTAGCCCCAGCGTTTTTCAGCCCAAATGGCAAGACCGTATAGTAATAAGTCCCCCAAGGATTAGTAAATGAGGTATTCTCCTGGTATTCTGCTGCCATTTTGATTTGATTATAGCCCAACATGCCGTCGATGAAGGATCGACTTTGTGAGCGATAGCGTCTACCACAATATCACTTATTGGGTAGAGGAAGTCATCTTTAGAGCGACGCCTTGTTGAGGTCGCGAGTCTACATAGATCAGGACTTTCTCGTTGGGCTTGGGAGCGGTCACTATATTGGACTGACCGGATCGGGTATTCTACTACCGAATGAAATTGGCAGCATACGCTTCATGATTTCTTCTTTAACTTGTAGTGACCATTCCGGCTTGATCCGGCAGAGTTTTTGCTTGACTGGCCGAGCATCCGGATATATGGGGATCCGGTGTTCGACTATGACTGGGTCTAGCCCGGGCATATCTTCATAAGACCAGGAAAATATGTCCACGGACTCTTTGAGGAGATCAATGAGTGCTATCCTTTCAGAGCCTTGCAGGTAGTGCGATTTTTATTTCTTTGGTTTCATTGTCCAGCCCCAGATTGATAGTGGACAGGTCTTCAGTTGCTGCTGATGAATGGTGTTGTTCTTGGTGCTCGACTGACTTTACAAACTCAAGCAAATAATTTTTATCTTTTGGGCCCATTTCATTAAATGACTCATCATCATAATTATTATTTAATGCGTTTTTTAATGTAGGTGCAACTAGGGAAAAAGCAAAGACATACAGATTATCATTAAAAGCAAAATGTACTGGGTTTATTACATTATTGAGGACCTGGGGTTTGAGATCCTCAACTTTAGATAGCGGATCGGTAGATGACCAATCCGTAAAGCTAGGGGAAAAGAATAGGGATAGTATATCCAAGCGGTTCGCTAGATCTACGAGGGGCGGGCGGGGGGGGGGGGTGGGTGGTGTACCTAGAGGCTTATCATGATAAGCTCAAATTCGAGGAGCTCTTTATAATAAATGCCTCAGATCTATCATACCAGTGAAGTGTCTCTAGACCATCATCTAATAAGGCGAGCATAATCATCTTGGTCTATAGACCAAGTATTTTCAATGGTGATCTTATATGCAGGCTTCGGGGCTCGAGGTAACTGTTCCATTCTATACGTGAGAAGGCCGACATCTTCAAAGATTTCCCAACCGGGGGCATCTTTTCCCATTACGGTTTAGCCGGGCTCGGGAAACATGGGATAGGCTTGTTTCCCCTTCCCTTACAAAGTAACCATTTAAGGTTTTCTATATGATTGGAGAGGGGATATTCATAAGGGCGCTTTTCTCTTTACGCCTTTCTTTTCTCACGTTTCTGTTTCATGACTGCGGCTACTTCAGCTGGAGTAGGCATGTATCCTAGACCAAAAGGTGGGATACATTCCTTAAGTTTTTCCTGGACTAGATTAACAAACCCTTGCTGATTTCTGCCGAGACCCAGACCAGGCATATAATTCATTTTCTGAAACATGTTTAAGGGGACCATGCTTCCTAGGGAAGTGACTTTCTTTCCAATGATGTCAGTTTCTCGGCCATATTCAATGGCGTTGACCACAACAGGGGATAACCTCAAAGCCAGAGGAAAATACGGTGTCCTCATGTTCTATCTCGAGGATTGGGATATCCTCGTTTTCCTTATTCTCCACGATCTTATCAGCCAAAATAATTACTATGTGGTCATCATGGATGAATTTGACATGTTGGTGTAATGAAGAGGCTACCCCCTTTACCCCATGAATCCAAGGCGTCAACAGCTAAAAGTGGGTATATCCGAGACTTGGAATTCTACCGGCATGTTTAATGGCCCAATAGTCAGCATTAAAGTGACCACCCGTAAGACACATCGACTGGTGTTGTCGTATGCCTTGACTGTCTGCGAGGAAGGAGTGAGTTATGATATTTTTGTTCCCCGTTTGGCTAACGTACTGGCGGGACATACATTCAATGAGGACCCATTATCTATCAGAACCCGTGGAACCCGTTTCTCCAAAATTCCCACAGTGATATGAAGAGCATCAATGTGGTTGGTTCCTTCATTTGGCAGATCTAGATCGGTGAACATTATCACGTTCCCAAAGTGAATGTTCCCGATCATTTGAGTAAGCTCATTTGGGGAGGTTTCAATAGGAATGACCGCCTGACTTAAAGATTTAGCCAGTGTATCACGGTGGGTCTTGGAAGCACAAAGTAGGCCCCAGATGGAAATGTTGGCCTGAGTTTTCTTCATCTGAGCTAATAAAGTATCTTCCACCGTTTTAGCCCCAGTATCTGTTTCTTGGTCTTTTCCGGAGTGGTCACCTCTTTCCAGGTTTGGTTGGTAGGCTCGGCCAGATCGGGTAAGGTGGCTAACATCTCCACCAACCCAAGTGACTTTTTCAATATTGCAGGTATTTTGGCTACCCAGGATAGTGTCCCAAGACAGCATATTACAGCTAGGCTCTTTTATGGATAAGGATGGAGGAAGAGGAACAAGGATATATGGTAATGGATGTTTATTTAATTTCAAACTTGGGTACACAGATCTTTTCATCAACCTCAATCATATTGATTTGAGGTAGGGGGTTATTGATTATATTTGGTCTGGGTGGAGGCTTTTCAATAATCTTATCATCTATAAGGTCCTGGATAGCATTTTTGAGAGTATAGCATTTATCGGTGAGGTGACCACTTCAGCGATGGTATTCACAGTACTGGGCATGATTCCAAGTCCTGGGCAGGGGTTTTGGTGGCTTATAATTTTCCAAAGGCTTTAGCACTCCACATGTGCCATTAGCCCCGCATTACAGCGCTCGGGAGCTTGCGGTTACGGTTCATCATAATACCGGTTCACCCTGTTCTGATTTCTGAAATTCCTGCCAGGGCCATCATTTCCTCCCACTGTATTGACAGACCTATCTGACCCGTAGTACCATGGAACAGAACTATAATTTTGGGTAGAAAATGGGGCTGAGGCATTTCCTACCATGTTGACGGTTGGCGTTGGTGCGGCTATCTTTGCTTTAGAGTAACAGAAAAAACTAGGGGGCGTATTGGCTTTTAATTGCCTGGTCTGTATATCTTCGTCAATACGGGCTCCTATCTCCACTATTTCTTTAAAGTTGGTATAGGGGAGATACCGCATATGTTCCAGGTAAATGGGCTGGAGGTTTTTAATGAACATTACGCACGACTTCGGTAGGATCAGTGCGTCAAAAGTCAGGCCAACTTTCTTTTCCACGGCGCAAACTCAGCACATGTTTCTTTTTCCCTTTGGGTGCACGACTCGAGGTCCCTTCTATTTTCAGGACTGGTGTTGTCTTTGTATCTTTCAAGGAACCCTTCAGCTATCTGGTCCCAAGTATTCATAGTGCTACTATCAGACAAGATTAGCCATTGTTTGGCAGCCCCTATTAGGATGAGGTGAAAATTGGAAGCCATAGCCTCAAAGCTAGCTCCCCTTGACTGCATGCCAGTGGAATAAGATTTCAAGTGGGATATAGGGCATCCAGTCCCATCAAATTTTTCTATGTCGGGCATTTTAAACTTTGAGGGTAGTATTGCTGAAGGTTGCAATGCTAGTGCCCGCGTAGAAAATTCCCCTTTATTGAGAAGTTTGAGCATCATGGTCTTCATATTTTCCATGTCAGCCTCCATTTTGGTGGCTGGGAGAGTTGGCTTTTGGCATATACTGGCGGGGTTAGAGAAGGCTGGGTTAATTTCTGGCTGAGGTATTTGGTAAGGATTTTGGGCTGGGTATGGATATTGGACTGGATATGGATACTGGGTTGGATAAGGATTTTGGATTGGTGGATTTTGGGCAGTATATGGATTCTGGGCTGGTGGATTTTGGGCAATATATGGATTCTGGGCTGGTGGATTATTGACGATTTCGGCTGGGCGACCAGGATCATTGAAAGGTAAGTATGTGGTAACTTGGCCTGGTGGGTTATAACTGTTTGGGTCCATACGTGGGCTATTTTGGAGTGGGTTGATCATGGAAAAAGGGAGGTCATTTGGGCTTTGGGGAATATTGGCGCTTGGGAGAGGAAATGGAGGATGGGACAGGTAAGGACTGATATTTGGGTAGTATGGACTCGGTGAGGGATTTGAATTCTGGGTAGTGGAAATATTTGGTGGGTTAGTGTTTGGCTGGGGATTTGGGTTTGGAGGCACATGGGATGTTGATGCTTCCTAGGGGACTGTAGGGGAAGAGTTCACCTCGTCACTGGGCATTGGACCTTGTATAAGACTTGCTATTTGGCTTAGCAAGCGATCATGTCGTGCATCTAGATTTTGGTCTAGCCATTCTTTGGAGTCGGAGCGTACTAGAGCCCCATATGCTGTACCCATAGCGGATTGCTCACTTTGGCCGCCATACTTTGCTCGGATGCGTACTATGTCGATTACGCCCTTGTCTAATTTGATCTTGATACCCTGTTGGATTTACGCACTTATTTCCTATATCAACCGGCTAGTACTATCTATGCCTTTCCAAATTCGGGCTAGGTTTCTGAGGAAAATGGGTTTGGATGTATCAGAAGGCTGGCTGAAGGCTTTCTGGGCTTGGAGTACAGCGTGTCTTTATTAGTATTTTTTTAATTATTATTTATTTCTACAATTGACCGGATAACCACATGCTTTATTTTGACGGTCTCAGGACTTTTCTTGGAACAGTGGATTCTTTCTCTAGAGTATAGGACTAACGTATTCCACATGCCTTTCGACTCCCCAAGATCGGACGGATCCCAGGCGAAGGGCCTATACACTTTCCAAGATCTACTATTCGAAATGGTTCAGGTCGAGCATCAAAGAATAATAAATCAGCCCCTGCGTATTTATTCTTTATGCGCACTTATTATTATTATTATTATTTTGACTTGCGCACTATTTTTTTTGAATACATACATACATACATACATATATATATATTTTTTTTGGACAGGGGCTGACCCACGATTCAAGGATGCAAAAACCGGTCGGTCATTGAAGTGTCCTGAGAATCTATATGCATTCTAACGATGACTTATGCAGGGTGTAGGCTGGCCATGGTGTAGGGTAACAGTTCGGAATATACCTATATGTGTGCACGTGTGTGCGGTATCTAAAAGGCATTAAAATCTTTACTATTTTCAGATATATATAAACAGAAAATAAAACATATATGGCATGTCTTGCTGTTACGCGTTGATTTTCTCGCCTTTTTAGTCTGGGCGCGAGCAAGCAAGCACATCACATTAAGAAATAGAAAGAAAAGCGGGAAATCTATTTATTCCTATTAATTACAAATTTGGTCCTATGTCCCAAAAATAAAATGACAGAATGAATGCAAGTATGTACAAATTGAGCGGAATAAGAATAATGAACATAACAAAATAAATATACAGGGCCGAAAATAAGGCAATATTAAAAATAAAGTCCCGAAGACCCTTTTATTGTGCTGCCCGGAATTTTATTGCAAACATAAATATGATATATATTTTTTTGAAAACTTTCTTTTTTGGAATTGTTTTTTGTTTTTTTTAAAAGAAATATTTTTAAATATACCTGTAACGGCTATCGGAACGAAACTGCTGCAAGATGGAGGATCATATCCACAAATATAGACACGGATGTATAGGAACGCAATATTCAAATGCATAAATTAATATAACAATCGTACTTTAGTCAGAAACAAATAAAAAAAAGTTTTTTTTTTGTATGAGTCTAGCCCTCCATTTTATTTAAAATAAAACGATTTCCCTAGCAAAGTCGCCACTGTGGCTTCCTGAGACATGCGTCCGCGCCCCGCGCGCCCTTGGATAGAGGTGCGCGTACGTGCGGATGCGGGACACCACTGCTCTCATTCCATCCTCCCTTGTTTAGGGGAGAACTAAATTAAAAGTACAAGAGGAGTGCTGTCTAAGATAGTGTGTTGGAATGCGCCTCGGTTTCCTTTTGTGGAATTTTGATCCAGTATGGGAACTTTTGGGTTTCCCGCATCAAGTTATTCCTTGTTTAGGAGATACGAGGATATGTGAATGCATCACCCTTTCATTCCCATTTTCCATTTTTTAGGGGAAAACGGAAAAATGCAAAAAAGGATGTTGCGACACCCCCACTATGGATTTTATAAAAAAAAATAGCCTTATGGTCTATTTCGGATCACTATGGGAGCTTTGGGTTTCCCGCATCAAGTTATCTCTTGTTTAGGGGATACCAGGATATGATAATACATCACCCTTCCATTCCCATTCTCCCTTTTTTAGGGAAAAACAGAAAAGTGCAAGAAAAGAGTGTTGCGAGGCCCCACTGGATCCAAAATGTTTTAGAGTCGCCATCTTTATTTTAAGGCAAAAATAAAGCAAAACCAAAAGAAAGAAAAAAGAAAAACCAGAGATTATAAAACGGGTTCGGAGGCTAAGTTACAAGTGGGAAGGTGCTAGGCACCCAACTCGCCCTTTCGGTCTCAAAAGTGGTTTTTGGCTAAAGTATGCTTTTTGTTATATTTATTTAGCAAATAAAGAAAGCATTTAAAGACAGGAAATAAAAAGCAAATACATCCACGACTATATTATTTACGGACTTGCCGCCATTTCCTTATAATAATTACAGATATGCTTAAAAATATTTGGCCTTTATAACAGCTTTTTTACATAATACTTTCTAACTAAATCCGGGCAGCACAACGGCTTATAATTGCTACATTGGGCCGGATTTTAAATAACAACTTTATAAATAAAACGCCCTTAAAGGCTATTACCTTTTAGAGCGGAGTGTGCTCGCTCTGTCCTTTAGGAAGAGGGAGTCTTTTTGTTGTTGTTGTTGTTGTTGTTGTTGTTGTTGTGATTTGGGCAGAATGACTGCTTATTTGTGGTGGTTTTTGACTCGCTCACTTGGACAGAATGACGGCTTATTTATAGTGTTTTTGGCTCACTCACTCGGGCAGAATAACAGCTTATTTGTAGTAATTTTGGCCTTTTAAATCGGGCAGAGCAACTGCTCTTTCCACGATTTTTGGACCGGGAAAATAGGGTGGAAACCTAGATGGGGGGCTAAGGCTCACTTTAACCGGTGGGTTTTAAGTTTGGAGGAGTTTTGGCAGGGTTTTGAGGCTTTGGAGAGATCACTCACTATCTCACTTCGTTCTCTATTTATTCAGTGTAACGAGAACGCGGAAAGCTTTGCGGAAGAAAAGGTGTGTTGAAGGTCGACCCCGAAGGCTCTATTTATAGTCTGGGATGAGGATTCATCGGGGATTAAAATTCCTTCTTCCGTGCTTCACTTCATTGTACAGACCGCGGAAAAAATTGGACTTTACGGCAAACTGTAGCAGTTCTGTAGCAATTCTGGAGATCCTGTAGCTAATTCTGGGCACCACCCATTACCAAACCTGGCGCCACTCCCACATTGAGCATGGGTGGCGCCAGCTTAAGCTTTTCTTTTTCATTTTTGACACTTTAAACCCTGCATTTCACTGTTTTGCGCATCCTGCTTTGTCCTTTTGCATTTTCAACCCTGTAACTTGACATTTGTTAATGTTTTAACAGGTCTTGATATTTTATGTCATGTTACATACCAGGGGTACGAAATTGGGGTGTCTACAACTATGTTCATAGAGACTTCCCCGATTTAGCAATTAATATAGAAGAAATAGAAAGAGAACTCTTCGCGGAGGATGCCAAAAAAGAGAAGGAGAAACTAGAAGCTCGTAAAGATGAAAGTGTAAGTATAGAAGAAATAGAAAGTTCTAAAATAGAAATTGATAAAAATTTAGAAGAAGAAATTCCTAAGGAGGATGAAAAAGAAAAAGTTAAACTTGAAATTCCTAAGTTTATCCATCTATTAAATCTCCTCCTGAAGTAGACTTAAAGTCATTACCATCCCACTTGAAATATGCGTTTCTTGGGGAAGACAAAACTTTACCCGTTATAATTGTTGCGGATTTAACGGAAGAACAAGAGACAAGCTTGTTAAAAGTATTATGGACATATAGAGAAGCTATAGAATTAATCCTTAGCAGACTTGAAAGGTATTAGTCCTTCTATGTATATACATAGAATTCATTTGGAAGATGGTACCAAACCTTCTAGAGAACGTCAAAGAAGACTTAACCCTCACATGGAAGAAGCAATTAGGAAAGAAGTGCTTAAGCTTCTTGATGCAGGTATAATTTACCCAATATCCGATAGTAAATGGGTTAGTCTAGTTGAAGTAGTTCCTAAGAAATCAAGAATTACTGTTGTGAAGAATGAGAAAGATGAGTTAGTTCCCACAAGAACCATTATTGGCTATAGAATGTACATTGATTTGAGGAAACTAAATTCAGTTACAAAGAAACATCACTTTCCTTTGCCCTTCATTTACCAAATCCTTGAAAGATTAGCTGGCCTTGATTACTATTGTTTTCTTGATGGTTTTTTCAGTAATAATCAGAATCCACTTGCACCGAAAGATCAAGAGAAGACCACATTTACATGTCCCTTTGGTACCTTTGCATTTAGAAAAATGCCCTTTGGATTATGTAATGCACCTGCCACTTTTCAAAGATGCATGATTTCTATATTTTCGGATTTAGTTGAAAGATGTGTGGAAGTATTTATGGACGATTTCTCAGTATTCAGAAATTCTTTTGATAATTGTTTAGAAAATCTAGCATCGGTTCTTAAAAGATGTTGTGAAACTAATTTGACCCTAAGTTGGGAGAAATGTCATTTCATGGTTAAACATGGAATATTTTTAGGTCATATTGTGTCTAACAAAGGAATTGAGGTCGATAAAGCAAAAATTGAAGTTGTATCACAATTACCTCCCCCAACTACAGTCAAGGGTGAAGCTTTCTAGGTCATGCAGGTTTTTACAGAAGATTTATAAAAGACTTTTCAAAAATTTGTAAACCTTTATGCAATCTTTTGACAAAAGATACGGAATTCATTTTTTATCAAGAATGCTTGAATGCATTTAATCTGTTAAAAGATCAATTAACAACAACTCCAATTTTAACCAGTCCTGATTGGTCTCTCCCTTTCGAGATCATGTGTGATGCATCGGATTTTGCAATTGGAGCTGTGTTAGGACAAAGGGTAGATAAGAAACCCCATGTGATTCATTATGCGAGTAGGACATTGAATGATGCACAACTCAATTATACAACCACTGAAAAAGAATTTTTAGCAGTTGTGTTTGCATTAGAAAATTTTTGATCCTACCTGTTAGGATCTAAAGTCATTATATTCTCTGACCATGCAGCCCTAAAATATCTATTGAGTAAGAAAGAGGCCAAGCTTAGGCTCATTAGATGGATGTTATTATTACAAGAATTTGACATTACTATTATTAAAGATAAAAAGGGAACAGAAAACTTTGTTGCCGACCATTTCTCTAGGTTGGAATTTTTACCTTTGCTTGAACGTCAATTTCTTGATAATAAAATTTCTATGAATGAAGATTTCCCCGATGAACAATTGTTAGTAGTTAAAAATTTCGAACCTTGGTATGTTGATTTTGTCAATTACCATGTTGCAGATATTATTAATCCTGATTTTGATTTTTATCAAAGAAAGAAATTTTTAACAGATGCTAAAAAGTATTTTTGGGAAGAACCTCATTTATTCAAAATATGTTCAGACTCCTTAATTAGAAGATGTATTCTAGACCAAGAACAACAAAGTATTTTGACGTTCTGTCATGAATACTCTTGTGGTGGTCATTTTAGTAGTAGTAAAATTGCTAAGAAAATCATGCAATCTGTATATTGGCCTACCATTTTTAGAGATGCTGAAATATTTTGCAAAACATGCGATAAATGTCAAAGGACTGGTAGATAGAATTAGTAAAAGGAATGGGATGCCCTTGCATAAGAATTTAGTTGTTGAAATTTTTGATGTATGTGGTGTTGACTTTATGGGTCATTTCCTAGTCTCGAATGGTTGTGAATATATTTTAGTTGCTGTTGACTATGTGTCAAAATGGATAGAAGTCATTGCTACCTGAAACAATGATGGCCAAACTGTTGTTAAGTTTTTGGATGATTATGTATTTACTCGGTATGGAGCACCGAAAGCAATAATTAGTGATCAAGGCACGCACTTCACCAATCGTTTGATGAACGCGTGCCTTAGGAAACATGGTGTGACTCACAAGTTGGCTACACCATATCATCCTCAAACTTCTGCCAAGTAGAAGTGAGTAACAGACAAATAAAGGCAATCCTTGAAAAGACTGTTAGACCAAACCGAAAGGATTGGGAACCAAAACTTAACGATGCTCTTTGGGTTTACCGAACTGCTTATAAGACCCCAATAGGTATGAGTCCTTATAGAATGGTGTATGGCAAAGCATTCCATCTTCCAGTAGAAATTGAACACAAGGCATATTGTGCCATTAAAACTCTTAACTTTGACCTAGCTTTGGCCGGTGAAGAACGACTTTATCAGCTAAATGAGTTAGAAGAGCATAGGCTGAATTCATATGAGAATGCGAAAATTTATAAAGAAAAGACCAAAAGATGCCATGATATGAGAATCTCTAAAAAATTATTACGTCCAGGCTTCAAAGTACTTCTTTTTAATTCTAGACTTAGATTATTCCTAGGAAAGTTGAAATCGAAATGGTTTGGTCCCTTCATTATAGCACGAATTTATCTACATGGAGCAGTTGATATTAAAAATCCAAATACTGACGAGCTTTTTGAAGTAAATGGTCACCGACTCAAACCTTACTTTGAACCCATGTCAGTAGAGAGAACAATTGAACTCATTCGTCTCTCTGACACTGAGCCCCCCAAAGATTAGGTTTGCAGTTAGGTCGAGCCAAAGACGTTAAACAAGTGCGCTAGGTGGAACACAACTGATCGAATCCCCGGCAACGACGCCAAAAACTTGATCGATGTTTTAATTAATCTTTTTCCTTGCAAGTGGACAAGACTATTATAGAATAGTATTGGAAGCAAGGGTCGAACCCACAGAGACAAGTGATCACGAACAGTGCAATTTATTGATAGCAAATTATTAATCTAAAGGGGGTTTTTATATTTATTTCGATTCTAAACTACTATTTATATTTAGATGTTTAACTAATCAGCAGTAATTACAGATATGAAGATCTTATGGTGGGTGGCAATCTAGGATTCTGGGTTTCACTTGTATCTCCTTTATGTTTAATTCATAATAATTATCATTCAATTTCTTGGGTTCGTTCACTAAAGATAGATATAGTCTGTTGAACTATTGGTTCAGCCTCCATCCCCGCAACATTCATCCATTCTATATCCTAAGCACAAGAACTTTAATCTAGCTGTCACCTAGATTTATGATCTATCTGTCACCTAGATGATGTATGAACCTGGTCCTTTTTTTTTTTTTTTTTTTATTATTAGCAGGGACGGTATCCTGCGGGATTTTATTAAAATTAAAAAAGGAGGTACAAACTTGAGGGGGACAACCAGCCTTGCCCTTATAACGGGAGGACGGAGGAGCCTGACCTCGAACAGGAGATACATACCAAAAGCTATATCAACCAAAGAAAAATCAGCATACATTAATTTTTTCTAAAAGAAAATAAACCCAGAGCATCATGTTGTAGCACCCGTCGAACCTCTCCTGGAAGTTGAGGCACTGAAGAAAATAACTGATTTGTCCTAGAAGCATGAGCCACGTCAGCTAATCTATCAGCAACTGCATTGCCTTCCCGATAAATGTGACCAATCTCATAAGTGCCCAAAAGATTAAGGCACCGACGAAGATCATAAGTGTAAAGCCAAGGACAACCTGTCCTATCCTTAATAGCTGAAGCAACAACCAAAGAATCCACTTCCACGATCACCTTCTCATAATTCCTGTCGCGGCATAAAGTTAAACCATCACAAAGAGCCCGAAATTCAGCATAAGTATTTGTTCCTTGCCCATAAAAATGGGAAAAACTACAAAGGAAGAAACCATTAGAATCTCTAATTACTCCCCCTCCAGTAGCTACACCCTCTCTAGAAGATCCGTCTGTGTTGAGTTTAACATAATTTGGAGCCGGGGGTTGCCATCGAATCCAAGAGCCCCGAAGATTGTTGATCCTTTTAACTGTCAAGTCCAAATACCGCATACAAAAAAATACCTCTAGCGTGTCATTGGACTTAGGAGAAAAGCTCGAAACAAAACTTCCTTCAAACCACTCATAACTTTGTTTGTAGATCACCTCATTGGACATGGGAATATTTTCAAAAATAGCTAAGCATCTAGCTTTCCAAATAGCCCAACAACCATGTAGCAGGATACCTACCTGAACTGCTCCCAATTGAGATCGAACAGAAACATTAGCCAGCCAAACTTCGAACAGGTGAGCAATAGAAACATAACTAACAATTTTATTGAAAGGAAGAGCCAACCGACCCCAAACTTTTCGAGCCATTTCAGAATGCAAGAACAGGTGCTCTATAGATTCTCTATCTGGATTATTTATGCAGCAAACACACCGAGAAACCAAAGGAATACTTTTGGAATGGAGCTGTAAATCGACAGGAAGGGCTGCAAAAAATATCTTCCACCCGAAAGCACTTATTTTAGTTGGAATCCAAGGCTGCCATATTTTTTTGCCCGTAATAATGGAGGGATCTCGCGACAATGATTCCGATGCGCTTTAGAGTCAAAAATTCTCAAGGAGTTAAACCGAAGATCAATTTATCCAAGCAGTGTCTTGAAGACATGTATTTTGATGCCTTTGTCATGATGTTGAGCGGGGATAAGAGGAAGCGATCCAGAGCAAATGCGAGAGCATCCCTAACCTTAAGATTAATATCAATAGGAGCTGGTCCTTCCAACCTTAAACCAACCCAGTTATCATTCCAAAAAGAAACCTTACCATCACCTATAACCCACCTACAGAGCGGCTTCAGATAGTCCATGTGATGTTGTACAGCTCGCCAAACATGTGACGCAGCAGTTGGAACCAAATACTCACCGTGTTGATTGTATTTCATATTAATAAACTGAGCCCAAAGACCATTGCCTTGAAGAATACTCCAAGCTAATTTAGCATGAAGCGTGTCACAAACCTGATTCAAAGAGCGAACACCGGACCCTTTCAAAGACAAGCCGGTAGGCGATTTTAGCCCAAGACACCCGATGGATTACGTGATTATCACCACGCCCCATAAAAAATTTGCCATCGCATTCTCAATACGACGAAGAACTCCCAAGGAACTTTAATGACACCAACGCATAAACAGGGGATGCTACTAAGGACGGACTTAATCAAAATAATTTTACCACCAAAGGATAAAAGATGAGACTTCCACCCATCTATCCGGCTCCGAATCCTTGCTTCCAAAAATTCAAAATAATGTCTACGGACGTGTCCCCGAAATAACGGAAGGCCCAAATATGTCATTGGAAAAGCACGATGAACGCACCCAGACCATCTAGCAATTCGTTGAATCTTAGATCGAGAACAATGAGAGGAAGTGTAAAAGCCACTTTTATCTAAATTAATGTGTCGACGGAGGAGTTTTCATCTTGAGAGATAATATCTTCATAGCGATAAAATTGTGTTCTTACCCGCATTACTAAAAATGATCATATCTCGTGCATCGATAGGTCCAATTTATTGTGATGGTGAGCCAGTGTACGACATATGCACATTGGTCATGCAATTATTCGCACCTCTAGGCCTTTATTATTTGCGATTACATTCATTTGTTCAAAGCAAAATAATATAGGGATTGATAAACACCACAATCAACAAGAATTGAATGAACATATATATAAATCAAAACATAAATTCGATACAAGTTACCTCCCACCTCCTAGATTATGGATGATTTAGTTCATCATAGACAATGAACATCACATGGAGATGAACGGATACATGATTTGATCTTCAATACTTGTAATTACACGATCTAACTATGTTATAGACTCTAAAAACTATCTAAAATCTACCTAAAACTGCTCCCAGCCGTCTCTCCTCTTTTGACTCTCGGCGTCCAACTTCAATATATACTCGGGAGTTGTAATCCAATCGAATCACTGTGTGAAATCTGAAAATATCGCATTCTGACCACCTTGCGGTCGCAAGGTGTTGAGTACCTTGCGTCCGCAAGGTCTCCAGTGTGTCTGGCCTTTGCTTTCTTGCCTCGATAAACGTACTACCTACCTTGAGGTCGCAAGGTCTGAGGTACCTTGCATCCCCGAGGTCTCCAGATTTGGCTGCCTTCATTTCTTCTTCATTTTTCATCTTTGGCCCTTCTTGGAATTTGCATATAAAACCCTGGAGTTTGGCATATTTTCACTAGAAACCCTGAAACTTACAAAACTCACCGAAAACATATATCAGTAGCCAAAAGCCTCGTGAAATAGCATAATTTAAGTCATAGAAATATATAAAATCGACGTATAAAATACATCGATCAGCAACCCACTTTGATGAAATTTTATTTGCTTTCGTAGTGTAATTTAAATATGTTGTTCTCCATCTTATTTGATTATGAGCATTTAAATTAAATGTTTTCCAGTAATGACATAATTCAAGTTTGGGGGAGAAAAACATCTTAGTGTTGTATTTATATGTTTTCTAATATTTTAGTGTAGTAGTTTGTAGAATTTTCAGAGTGCAGGAAAGAAATGACCTTAACGGAATGTCACGGAAGGACTAAAACGAAGACTGCTCAAAAACTATGAAACAGCTTCCTAAGGTGAAATTTCTATAACCCTTGCGGACGCAAGTTCTCAACACCTTGCGGCCGCAAGGCCTCATTAAAAACAAAAATGCGTGACCCATGGCCGCCCCCAGGCCATGCCCTCGCAAGCCCTACCTCGGATCGGCATCGTGACCCTTCTGACGCAAGTATACACACCTTGTAGAATCAAGGCTCTCTTTATAAGCAGCATCGAGGCAGCCACCAGCAGATCACAGAAATTCAATCCTCTCTCTTTCATACAAAATTCCAGCAATCTCTCTCTCTCTCAAGTTCCGGCGAAGCTCTCACTCATTCCGGCCAAGATTCAAGTGCTTCTTCTCTTCTTCAAGATTCCATCTTCATCTCCACCCTCATCTCACTCCACCAAAGCTTTGAAGAATTATTACAGCCACCATTATTGCCGACGTTGAAGCTCCAAAATTCCGGCAACCCTCCATCACAATCGAAGTATAAGCACAATCCAACTATCTTCTATCCTTTTTCTATTTAAATTTTTGATCCATCAAATTTTTGCATGCTAGGGTGATAGGAATATTTTAATTGTCTACGTGCATGCTTCTATTGTTTTAGTTGGGTTAGTTAAATTTTAATTTTTAGAGAGTAGATTTATTTTTAGTGTCCCTAAAATAGCCCCCAAGCGTAGAAACCTCGGACCTTCTTCGTCCCGCTCCCAAGAGGAGGAGCAAGAATATGACCCGTACAAGTTCATATCTTTTTAGGCCTCGGAGAGCTACACTAGGAAGCTCTCTAAGAGCATAATCCATGAAAGGGGATTTAAGGTTAATGACTTTGCTCTCCCTGCCCACTTCGCCTAGCGAAGATGGGCATCTCTTTGTGCGAATCCGGGCATGGCCATCGTGGCCATTGTCCGTGAATTCTACGCCAACAGGCGTATCTCCATTTCTGGTGAGGTACATGACACCAGTTCCGTTAGGGGTAGGGATGTTGACTTTTCGCCTCATAGTATTAATCTTTATTTCAACACCCCTAATTTTGCGAGGGATACTGAACATTACAATATCCATCTCATTAATGATGTCCCTCTCGAGGAGATTAATGCGACTATCGCAACTCCTGACACGGTTTGGACCTTTCATCAAGGTCCGTCATTCGGCCCCCACACCATGGACGAGTCCCATTTGATGAACACGGCCAAGGTCGTGTTCAAATTTATCTGTGCACGTCTTATGACATCCAGCCACTAGCACACGGTGTCTTGGCATAAGGTCGTTTTGATCTACACCCTCTTGACCGGTGGGTCTGTTGACGTTGGCCGCCTGATCAACGCCCAGATTCAAACCCTCATTAGAGCTAGGACAAACTCGAGATTCATTTTCCCGAGTTTGATTACGAGGATTGGTGGGTGGCGGGGCCGAGTCATTTAGACTCAGTCGGAGAGATTAGGGCCAGTACCAACATTCTTGCGCATCGCTTCTTTTTATCACCCGCCGACCATGTAGAGGACCACGTGAGGAGCCTCGAGGGGAGGCTCATATTGAGGAGGAAGTAGATCCTTTAGAGGCTATCTACAATAGACAAGAGGAGATCTCGTTAGAGAACCAAATGATTAGTCAGCAGTTAGCGTAAATGCGCGCCGACCAAAAAAAAATTATGGTTGGATCAACCAGGTGGGGAATAATGTATCCACCTATTTTGGAATGCCAGTTGGTACGATTCCCGAGTTTCGTCTTCCTTCGTTATTCCCTCTCGACTCACCATGAGTTGAAGCCCAAGTTTCTTCCTCTTTCATTAGGCGGGCCAGATATGTCCTTTTGATATTTCTCCTCCACCAACCCTCTTATAGAATAATCTTCAATTTTGAGGACAAAATAAAATTTAAGTTTGGGGGGGGGGGGAATTCTAAGCCCAGGGCCATTGCAGGTCCCAGCCTAAGGAAGAGTGGAGTTGGGCACGTTTTTAAGGGTGAGGAAATTTTTTTGCCCCTCTATCGTCCCTTCTCCCCACTCTATTTTCTTGCTTTTTATATTTTCTTATTTTAGGAGATGTTGCCTTGACCAGAATACACTAATATTTGGTTCTTTCGGGTACCCATTATAGGGACCCATCATCTATTAGGTCATCAACTAATCTCCAATTTTATTTAAAATAATAATAATAAAATAATAAAATATTTTAATTCAAAATTAAATTTTCATTCTCGAGTTTTTGAGTGGTCACTTCAGTCGATGATGATTTAGTGTAATGAATCACATAACTTTTCCATAGATCATTATGAAATTTACTTGATTTTCTCCAAATCTCTGCGCATTTTTACCAGTCATGATTATGGATTGATTTGAATATTTTTACTAAGTTTATATCATACATTTCATTTTAACAACAAATTAAGATATGCACAAGAATATGATGCATAGCCATTCTGACATGACTGTTGCATTGAATTAATTGTAACTTAGGGTCAAGAGTTGCCCTAAATGCAACACAACAAAACACTAAATACCACATTCACATAAGAGTTTAATTACTAATTAATCATTTTATAAAAAGGAGTTATAATTAATAATAATTATCCTCCTATAAATATATGTCAAACCCTCCTTTACAATTAACCATAAACCCTAAACTTATTCATTTCCAACAATTTATTTAATGAATTCCGATCCGAATAACATCGTTCATGATGATTCTTCGAATTCTTCTTTTACGGTAAGTTATTACCTACATTGTACTATATATATATATATATATATATATATATATATATATATATATATATATATATATATATATATATATATATATATATATATATATATATATATATATATATATATTTGATATTAAAAACAATGTTTAAAGAAGAAGAAAAATGCCAGAAGAAGAAGACGATGAAGGTATCGAAGTTAACGTTTTTTTAGACCTGGCGATTTTTTTTAAGCTGACGATTTTTTTCAATTTTTTATAAAAACCCTAGCGATTGTTTTCAAAATTTTCTAAAAAACATGGCGATTTTTGTCAATTTTCTTTTTAAAAAGTGGTGATTTTTTCAATTTTTTTTTTAAAAACCTGGCGATTTTTTGCAAATTTTTTTTTTAAAAGTGGCGACTTTTTTCAAGTGGAGGTTGTGCTTGTGGATTATGATGGAAGCCAATCCACCGCCACATCAAACTGAAAGTAGTGCTAATAAATCTGATGAAAGTGCAATTGTTACTTCTGCTTTTAATAGTAGTGAAGCTATAGTGAACCCAACAAAAGACTCTAGAAGTAGCGAAAAAGATGAAGTGAGGCAGAGGAAACAGGTTCTTCAAAAAGCAGGCAAGCTAAACCCATATCTGAAGCCAAAAGAGCCCCTGGTTCTGAGATCAATACTAGTTCTGACCAGATCACAGGTTTGTCCCATGAAGCCGAGAAACTCTTGGTGGGAAGCGCGGCTTCAACTCATTTAAATCCTACCGGTGATCAGAAAAAAGATGCAAGTGGAGCTGTATTGAGCCTTGGAGCCCTAAACAACCCAACTGGAGATCTTTCTAGAATTTACTTGATTCTGCAAAATTCTTGATTTTTTCCAAATCTCTGTGCAGTTTTACCAGTCATGATTATGGATTGATTTGAATATTTTTACTAAGTTTATAGCACACATTTCATTTTAGCAACAAATTAAGATATGCACAAGAATATGATGCATATCCATTCTGACATGATTGTTACATTGAATTGTAACTTAGGGTCACTTGCATGATAGTTAGATCCCTTGAATTTTTCTTGCTAACATATCTCAAGAACACTTTTGAACCGTGTCTGCATGTTAGTCTTGATTGCCCCTACCGTTTTTCTAGCGAATGCTTTTGTGAAATCCAGTGATACTAAATCTTCAATTCCACAACCTTCATGATGGATATGATATTTTATGTGTTTGACTTTCTTTAAAACTGGCAAGAGTATTTTGGCATGAAGATATGATATAGGCCATCTTTGGATCATTTAAGCCTAAATATTTCCCGACCTTACTAAAAATATCTCTAGTGTCTCCTTTGAGCTTTATTAAAAAGAATAGAGTGTGCTAAGCACACATTGAACCCCCATTTGACTTCATTTCTTTAACACACATTAACTTAACCCCTAAAGCTTATACACTTTAGCCTACCCTTTGAGAGAGTAGGATGTGGGTGGGAAATTGATTTTTAAGGGACCATTATTAATTAGAAAAAGTTTTCTGAAGACTTCTTCTTCCCCGTTGTAATCGAAGAAAAAAAAGTGATGGAAAAGAAAACAATATTGGTTCGACGAAAAACAAAATATGAAGAAGAAGAGTGCAAGAAGATTCAAATGAAAGCATAACTTTCAATAGAAAAATATGTTAGAAAAATTCTTCTAAAAATGGAACACTAGTTATTTTTAGCTTGATATATAGTACAAAACAATTTTGGGGGAAAAGTCCCCACTTGTGGTCTTTGCAGGTCCTAGCCTAATTGGGAATACTTCTTTTCGTTTAGAAGTAATTGGGGAAAATGGTAGTCTTGCTCTCTCACTTTGTATTCTATTCCATTTTCATCGTATCCCCCAACACCAAGGCCTTACATTACAAGCTTAATAAAGTCCTATTGATCTTCTTGCCAATGCTTGTGTTGGTTGATTTGATTGTAATACATGTAAATTGATCCCCACTTCATATATTCATATTATTCGCAAGCTCACTGTGTTAGCATAATCTTAGCCATTGTAAGTAATTGGGGTATGAAAGCATTGTATGTCATACATAGGAAGTGCATGGGATGGATGTATAAGTATTTTGAAATCCATGGTGTTCCCTCTTTCTGTGATAGACCGGGTTCGGATGGTAGATCGCATACTCTGTGTTGCATTTGTTTTTTTTTATTGAAAATCCTAATTTTTAGAATGAATGTTGTGCTTAGCTAAATAAAATTGTTTAAGTTCAGAAATTTTCTATGACTGGTTAGCACACACACACACACACACAGAAGTTAAGATCGGTCGCGTGGGTCCCAATGAGCACAATAATAAGCTAGAAGGGGGGGGTTGAATAGCTTATTAACACTTTAAAAACTTTTAAGTAAGTTTCTTGAAAGTTACTTGCAATCTATGAAAAGAATCAAGTAGCGGAAGACCTTCAAGAAAATTGTTCAGTGCACCGATAAGGACTCTAAGAGGTAGACCTTTTTACGAATTACTTAAGATTACTACTTGAAATGGATAATATAAACAATGAAACTAAGGTTCAATAAATAGGCAGACGGAAGGAAATAACACAAGTATTTTGGGATGGTTCACACTATAATGAGTGCTACGTCCACCACCAAGGCGTCGACCTTGGATTTAAATTGTGCACTATGTTTCCACTTAGATCAATTACAAAGAATATCCCTAATGGATCGTGTACAAAATATTGACTTGTGTTTGGGTCTAGGGAATTAAATATCTGTAAATACAAGATATTTAATTAGATGTGAGAGATATAGTTAATGGAAGTAAACAACAAGAAGAAGAATAAAACAATAATTGTTGAAGAAGCGACTTCTTGTTGTTGACGAGGACTTCTAGATACATTGAGGATCTATTGAATGCTTGGTGAAAGACTTGGGTAGTGTAGAGAGCAATTCTTTAAGTGTTCGATTGATTACATGCGGTTGTCTCATTTGTTCCGATCTTCAATGGCGTATTTAAAGCGAGTGCATCAAAAGGTGGAGAGGGCGGCGACTTCAACGGCTCTATTCATAAATGCATTAAATGCATGGGGCGTCGATCAAGGATTTCGTCTTCCGCACGGAGATATCTAGAAGCGAATAATCATTTACGAGATCTTCAAAAAGGTGGGCGATTTGGTGTCGGATCTAAGAGATGAAGCGAGAAAGTAGGGACAATACTGCTTTTCCTGAGTGAAAAGAAAGTATTCTGCTTTTCGGAAGAGTTGCTTCGGCGGCTTGACATGTCGAGGAAAAGACTTGGATTAATTCAAATAATATATGGGAATAAGTTTGAATTAATCCGGCTAGCTAATTTGGAGAGGACACGTAGGAGCGAATCGGTGGACACGAGGTCTCAGATCTTAAGCTTTGAGCAGGTCTTCGGTGAAGGCTGAGAAGTGGTCTTCCGATGAACACGAAAAGTCCTACAAAAAACTATACAAGGCAAAGTTCTATACGGTTGCCACGCTAATCGATCTGGCGGCCGATTAGCCAGCGAAGTATAAAACTAATGTAATGTCTTGATCGAGATATAAATTTAACATAAGAATCAACAATCTCCTCTATTTATATCTGGTCATCATTACACAAATGAGGAGTTTTAAAAGCAAACTATTTAATAGATAATAGCGTAATAAAGTTTATATATTACGTAATCGGTAGACATGCCTCTATTGAAACGAGAATAACACCTCAAATGTAAGGGACTAATCTCGAAAGAATAAGAGAGTCAAAGAAGCGATTACAGATTAAGCGGCGGTTTAAATCAATTTAAAGCTGAATGTTTAAATTCTAATTTAGATAAACAATAAAGCGACAAGAATTTAAACAATATAAATTTTGAAAAAAGCAAGTAATCATGCGTATTCATAAACAAGATGTTTACATTATGAGTTTCAAAAATAAGATAAATCTGAAAGGAAAGGGAAAAGATCTGAAAAAGCTACCAAGGTCTTTTCCGCTTTGCCTTTGTCTGCTGACTCCTTTTCTCTTCTTTCTCACTCTAGCTCTTCCATTCTTCGTTGGTATTCGGTATACGCATCGGTCGGAGTGCGGTGGAGCGAGCAGTAGTCGATTCTTACGAAGGCAGTACGTTCTCTTCCATCGGCATTACATTTGATAGATCTCATTTGCTTCTCTCCGTGATGGCGGAATCACGATCCGGTTAGCATTCATAATGTCATGAGCGAGTTCGGCGAGGTTGTTGAGTTCCATAATAGAGATGCGGCCAGTGGGCGAGATGGAAGTGATGGCGTGGAATAACTTTCGTAGAAAATGGAACTATGATCTGACCTTAAATCTCGTT
>CM028378.1:93634014-93699089 GCA_013146195.2 Codonopsis lanceolata | reverse complement strand
AAGTAATAATAGATATGTACATGCCACTTCAATGCATAATCTAAATTTCTTTTTTTGTAATTATTCCTAAGTTGCACCTAGACCTCGCAATATTATATTTTAGTATTTTGCCAGAGCTTATGTCGGTTTTTCTTTTTCTTCCGGCTGGCCGAGCTCTTTGCCTGTCAAGACGAGATAGGATGCCGAGGTTTCAAAGAGTGTCTTCCTCTCCTTATTCTCCTCGATATATATTTTTATTTGTCTCTAACTTTTGCCTAGGCCGCCTTTCGGTTTTCAACCTAGCGAGCCCTTATTTCCTTTTTTTTTTTAATTTTCATTTTTTTGTTTGCTCTAATTTTTGCCTAGACCGCCTTTCGGTTTTCTCACTTAGCGAGCCTTTTATTTCTTTCTTTTATTTTTCATTTTTTTTGAATGTCTAACTTTTGCCTAGGCCGCCTTTCGGGTTTTCTCCTTAGCGAGCCCTTATTTCTCCTTTTATTTTTCTATTTTTTATACCCTAATTTTTGCCTTAGGCCTTTCGGTTTTCACTTAGCTGGCCGAGAGGAAGCACTTGTTGATAGTGGATCGAGCACCATACCTGAACTCGTTGAAATTGAGGTCAACAAGGTCTTCTTTCTTGGCTTGTGGGGAGTACATTCTCTCCCGACGGATCTCGACAATAGACGCTTATCGTGGAAGAGAGGGGTAGCCTTTTGATAAGTAGCCCCCAAAGATTTTTAGTCCAGACGGCATGACATGATAGCAAGAGGTCCCCCAAGGATGAGGTCTCTTCTTGGTCTCCCGCCGCTTTTGATTTGACTATAACTCAAAGATGTTGTTGTTGGATTTGGGAATGGTCACTATTTTTGGACAGCCGTATCTATTATATATATATATTTTTTCTTTTGTTGTTTTTTTTTTACCCGAATGAAGTGACGAGTGGTCGTTTCATTTTTTTTTTCTTTTTAAACTTGTAGTGACCATTCCGCTTGATGCGTGGAGCTTTTGTCCGATTGGCCGAGCATCCGGATATATGGGGATCCGATGTTCAACCATGGCTGGGTCTACTCCTGACATATCTTCATAGGACCAAGTAAGCATGTCCACGAACTCTTTGAGGAGATCCATGAGTGTTATCCTTTTTAGAGCCTTGTGGAGTTGCCGATTTTGACTTCTTTGATTTCCTTGTCCAAATGCCAGATTGATGGTGGATCGCCGCTTGTCGTTGATGATGTCTCTGCTCTATCGACTTTACAAGCTCAAGCAAAATTTTATCTTTTGGGTCCTTTTAAATGACTCATTATTTTAATTATTTAATGTGTCTTTTAATGCAAAGCAACTAAGAAATAAGCAAAGACGCTTAGATTATTATTAAAAGCACAACGTACAGGGTTAATTACATTATTGAGGACCTGGGGTTTGAGATCCTCAATTGTAGGGAGCGGATTGGTAGATGACCAAATCTGTAAGGCTAGGGAAAGGAATAGGGTACTCAATTTAGGATCGGATTGGTAGATGACCAAACCGAAGGTTAAGGAAAGGAATAGGTAATATATCCGGCGGCCACCGGATCTGCGGCCAAAAGGGGCCGGCCGTAGTATACTAGTTCTGCAGAGGTTTATTAGAAGTAGACCCAAACTCAACAGGAGCCCCTCAAAATCGTTGTCCTCGCCTCATCATACCTGTGAAGCCGCCCCAAATTTTCATTAAACCCTCGGTTTTAGAGTTTTAAGCAACATGGTTTTCACATCTTCGATGTCTCCCTCTAATTTGGCGTGATCGAAAGTTGGGTTTTGGTATATGTTGGCGGATTTAGGAAAGCCGGGTTATTTTCCGTCAAGGTAGGGATTCCGGGTCGGGTGGGTTGACAAGATACGGTTCGGGTTAATGGAATTTGTGCATTATAAGGATTCTGGGCGGATATGGGTATTGGGTTGGATAAAGGTCTTGGGTTATTGGGTTTTGGATAATATAGGGATTTTGGTTTGGATAAGGATTTTGGATTGGATAAGGATTTTGGACAGTATAGGGACCATGAGTTGGTGGAATTTGGGCATTATAAGGGTTCTGAGTTGGTGGGTTGGTGTTTGGTTGGGAGGTTGGATTTGGAGGAACATAGAAGGTTGATGCTTCGGGGGATTGCTCACTTTCTCGCCGCCATAATGCTCGGATCTTTTTTTTTTTTTGTTTTGCATCGATTATGCTATTGTCCGATCCGACATTGATACCTCCTCTGCTCGATTTCTCGACTTATTTCCGATTAACCTGCCGCGATTATCTCGCCGCTTCCAAATTGGCCAGTCTCCGAGGAAAATGTGGTTTGGTAGGTATCGGCTAGATGGAGGCTATCTGGGCTTGAAGTACAGCGTGCCTTTTTATTAATATTTTATTATTATTTTCATGCTCCCTACAATTGACCGGATAAGCACTTGCTTTATTTTGACAGTCTCAGGACTTTTCCTGGAATAGTGGATTCTTTCTCTAGAGTATAAGACCAACGTATTCCACCTGCCTTTCGACTCCCAGATCGGATCGTCCCAGCGAAGGGCCTATACTCTTTCCAGATCCACCATTCGAAATGGTCTAGGTCGAGCATCCGAGAGAATTATAATCATTTCCCCTCCTTTATTGTATATATATTGATATGTATATATATATATATTTTTGTTAGCACTTATATTTTTTTGAACTTATGATTTTTTTAACATATATATTTTCTGATTTTTTTTGATGATTTTTTTTTTTGACAGGTGGGCCGACCCATAATTCAAAAATGCAAAAATCGGTTGGCGCAAGTGTCCCTCAAAAACTATATGCATTCTAACGTTGGCTTATGCAGGGTAGGCCGGCCATGGTGTAGGGTAACAGCTCGCCTGAATATATTTACATGCGTGCACGTGTGTGTGTATCTAGAAAGCAAGAAAATCTTTATTTATTTTACTGATATAGAAAATAAAATAAATTTGGCCCTGTCTTGCTTGCTTTGTGTGGATTTTCTGGCTTTTTAGTTTGAGCGCAAGCAAGCAATCACATCACATTAAGAAATAGAAAGAAAAGTGGGGAAACTATCTATCCCTATTAATTACAAATTTTGGTCCTATGCCCCCAAAATAAAATGACATAATGAATGCGCAGATGTACAAATATACAAAGTTACTACGTAATAAAGTGAAAAAGAAAATGAACTGAACTGAAAGAAATAAATGAAAGAAAATAGAGCCGAAGTAAAGCCCAAATCTTTTTTGTTGTGTCGCCTCGAATTTATTTGTAAAATATATAATATATATATATTTTCCTTTTTTTTTTTTTTTGATTTTTTTCGAATTTTTTTTATGTATATATATATATAATAGTGTTTGAAAGCTTTTGATCGGCCAAGCACGCGGCTAGTATGTCTCGGCGATACCACACCCTATTCTAATGCTTTTGGGGTATCAATGGAGTTTCCAGCCAATATACTTAGACCGCCTTCTTATATATATATATATATTTTTTTTTTATTTTTCGAATTTTTTTTAATACTTCGAACATGCCCTCGGTGAATGTATATCGGAACGAGACCGCTGCCAGATGGAGGATCATATCCACAAATATAGCCACGGCCGAATGGGAACACTTTATTGAAATGCGAAATTAATATAACGAGCATATTGCAGCCTTAAAACAAAGAAAAGCCAAAAAGGTTTTATTTTATGAGTCTAGCCCTCCATTTTATTTAAAATAAAACAACTCCCCACAGAGTCGCCATCCGTGAGGTTCCTTGGTGCGACTGCAGCGCCCCGCGCCTTGTTTAGGGTGCGCCAGACGCGCGGATGCGGACACCACCGCCTCGCTCCACCCTCCCTTGTTTGGGAAGACGAAATCCAAAGTGCGAGAGGAGTGTCTATATTAGCACGTTGGAATGTGCCTCTGCTGTTCCTCGAGTGGATTTTGTATCCAAAATGGGAACTAAAGGTTTCTCATGTCGTTATCCCTTATTTCGTGGATAACAGATATGGGAATGCATTACCTTTCCATTCTCATTCTCCCCTTTTTTCCGTCGTGGATAATAGAGAAGTGCAAGAAAAGATATTGCGACGCCCCACTTATGGATTTATTAAAATGGCCTTATGGCCCAATCGATCGCTATGAGCTGGGTTTCCCGCATCAAGTTATCCCTTGTTTGGGGATACCGTGATATGGGAATACATCACTCTCCATTCCCGATTCCCTTTTTGGGAGAACAGAAAGTGCAAAGAGGGAATGTTGCGAGGCCCCACCGATCCGAAAGTTTTAGAGTCGCCACCTTTATTTTAAGGCAAAAATAAAGGAAAACCGTAAGAGAAAACCCGAGATTTTTAGAAAACGGGTTCGGGGCTAAGTTACGAGTCGGAAGGTGCTAGGCACCCAACTCGCCCTTTCGGTCTCAAAGCGCTTTTGGTCGAAATATGCTCATTGTTATATTAATCTAGCAAATAAATAAGGTCTTATTTTGACAAGGAAAATTAAATGTACATTCGTGGCTACATTATTTACTACGGACTCGACCGCCTCCTTCCAATAATTACAAACACATTTAAGAATATTTGGCCATTATAACGGCTCTTTACATAATTTTTCCTAATCTAATCCGGGCAAAGACAACGGCTTATATTGGCTACATTGTGCGGATTTAAAATACAACTTTTTGAAAATAAATAAAAGGAAAAAAAAATACAAATGAAATAAAAAATACGCCCTTAAAGGTATTACCTTTTAGAGCGGTGGTGTGCTTCGCTCGCCCTGCCCCTCTCGGGAGAGGGAGTCTTTTTTGTTTTGAATTGAACTGACTTGAATTGAACTGGATTTGATTGAGGTTTTGAGGTCAGGGGCTAGTCAACTCTAGCAGAGTGACGCCTTTATTTGGGTAGGTTTTGGCCTTTTCAGCTTGGGCGGAACCTAGACTTAAGTTTTGACTTTTTAGCTCGCTATCCTGCGAGTAATCGGCTTATTTTGGGATTTTGGACTGGGTTTTAAGGTGGATACCTAACAACTAGGCTAGGGATCACTTATAACCTATGGGTTTTTGGTTTGGCAGAGTTTGGATGGGGTTTGGAGATTTTAGGGGCTTCCACTCACCTATCTCGCACCTCTCGTACTATTTTTAACTGAAGAACGAAGGATCGCAGAAGCAGAGCTTCGCTGCGATAAAAACCTTCGCGTAAATTGAACGAGCAAAATGAGAGGCCTGGCCTTCTATTTATATCTTGAAGTCGAAGGACATCGCCGGAATTATTGAATTTCTCTCCGTGCATCAACAGCTTGTACCGCGCGCTTGAAGACTTGTACTTAATTGAATCTGTGAGACGCATGAATGAAAGCTTGGTGCCACCAAGCTTATGCTTGGTGCGGCACCAAGCTGCCTTAGGGGGGCACCAAATGCTTTTTGAAGTTTCAAATTTTGACACTTTCCTCCCCTGCAGCTTCATCAAGCTACAGATCCTGCTTTTTCTTTCGCATTTTTGACTTCTGCAACTTGACATTTGTTAAGTTTTAACAGTTCTTGATATTTTATGTCAGTTACATACCAGGGGTACGAAATTGGGGTGTCTACAGACACTGAGCCCCAAAAGATTAGGTTTGCAGTTAGGTCGAGCCAAAGACGTTAAACAAGTATGCTAGGTGGGAGGCAACCCACTTTGATGAAATTTTATTTGCTTTCGTAGTGTAATTTAAATATGTTGTTCTTCATCTTATTTGATTATGAGCATTTAAATTAAATGTTTTCCAGTAATGACATAATTCAAGTTTGGGGGAGAAAAACATCTTAGTGTTGTATTTATATGTTTTCTAATATTTTAGTGTAGTAGTTTGTAGAATTTTTCGAGTGCAGGAAAGAAATGACCTTAACGGAACGTCACTGAAGGACTAAAACGAAGACTGCTCAAAAACTATGAAACAACTTCCCAAGGTAAAATTTCTATGAACCTTGCGGACGCAAGGTCTCAACACCTTGCGGCCGGAAGGCCTCATTAAAAACAGAATACGTGTGACCCTTGCGGACGCAAGCCCCCTAGGCTATGCCCCGCAAGCCCTACCTCAGTATCAGTGTACGTTGACTGTAACCCTTGCGGACGCAAGGTATACACACCTTGTAGAAGCAAGGCTCTCTTTATAGGCAGCATCGAGGCGGCCACCAGCAGATCACAGAAATTCAATCCTCTCTCTTTCTCACAAAATTCCAGCAATCTATCTCTCTCTCTCAAATTCCGGCGAAGCTCTCACTCATTCCGGCCAAGATTCAAGTGCTTTTTTCTCTTCTTCAAGCTTCCATCTTCATCTCCACCCTCATCTCACTCCACCAAAGCTTTGAAGAATTGTTGCAGCCACCATTATTGCCGACGTTGAAGCTCCGAAATTCTGGCAACCCTCCATCACAATCGAAGTATAAGCACAATCCAAGTATCTTCTATCCCTTTTCTATTTAAATTTTTGATCCGTCAAATTTTTGCATGCTTGGGTGATAGGAATATTTTAATTGTCTACGTGCATGCTTCTATTGTTTTAGTTGGGTTAGTTAAATTTTAATTTTTAGAGAGTAGATTTATTTTTAGTGTCCCTAAAATGGCCCCCAAGCGTAGAAACCTCGGACCTTCTTCGTCCCGCTCCCAAGAGGAGGAGCAAGAATATGACCCGTACATGTTCATATCTTTTTAGGCCTCGGAGAGCTACACTAGGAAGCTCTCTAAGAGCATAATCCCTGAAAGAGGGTTTAAGGTTAAAGACTTTGCTCTCCCTGCCCACTTCGCCCAACGAAGATGGGCATTTCTTTGTGCGACTCCGGGCATGGCCATCGTGGCCATTGTCCGTGAATTCTACGCCAACAGGCGTATCTCCATTTCTGGCGAGGTGCATGACACCAGTTCCGTTAGGGGTTGGGATGTTGACTTTTCGCCTCATAGTATTAATCGTTATTTCAACACCCCTGATTTTGCGAGGGATACTGACCATTACAATATCCATCTCATTAATGATGTCCCTCTCGAGGAGATTAATGCGACTATCGTAACTCCTGACACAGTTTGGACCTTTCATCAAGGTACGCCGTTTGGCCCCCACACCATGGACGAGTCCCATTTGATGAACACGGCCAAGGTCGTGTTCAAATTTATCTATGCACGTTTTATGACATCCAACCACTAGCACACGGTGTCTTGGCATAAGGTCGTTTTGATCTACACCCTCCTGATCGGTGGGTCTGTTGACGTTGGTTGCCTGATCAACACCCAGATTTAGACCCTCATTAGAGGTAGGACAAACTCGAGATTCATTTTCCCGAGTTTGATTACAGGATTGTGTGGTGGGGCTGGAGTCGTTTGGACTCCAGATTCGGAGAGAGTTCGGGCATTACCCAACATTACTGCAGCGCTTCTTTTTTATCACCCGCGTCAGCCATGTGAAAGGGGACCACGTGAGGAGCCTCGAGGGGAGGCTCATACTAAGGAGGAAGTAGATCCTTTGGAGGCTATCTCCAATAGACAAGAGGAGATTTCGTTAGAGAACTAAATGATTAGTCAGCAGTTAGTGTAAATGCGCGCCGACCAAAAAAAATTTATGGTTGGATCAACTAGGTGGGGAATAATGTATCCACCTATTTTGGAATGCCACTTGGTACGATTCCCGAGTTTCTTCTTCCTTTGTTATTCCCTCCCGACTTACCATGAGTTGAAGCCCTAGTTTCTTCTTTTTTCATTAGGCGGGCTAGATATGTCCTTTTGATATTTCTCCTCCATCAACCCTTTTATAGGATAATCTTCAATTTTGAGGACAAAATAAAATTTAAGTTTGGGGGGAATTCTGAGCCCAGGGCCTTTGCAGGTCCCAGCCTAAATACACTAATATTTGCCCCTCTATCGTCCCTTCTCCCCACTCTATTTTCTGGGTTTTTATATTTTCTTATTTTAGGAGATGTTGCCTTGACCAGAATACACTAATATTTGCTTCTTTCGGGTACCCATTATGGGGACCCATCATCTATTAGGTCATCAACTAATCTCCAATTTTATTTAAAAAAATAATAATAAAATAATAAAATATTTTAATTCAAAATTTTCATTCTCGAGTTTTGGAGTGGTCACTTCAGTCAATGATGATTTAGTGCAATGAACCACATAACTTTTCCATAGATCACTCTGGAATTTACTTGATTCTGCAAAAATTTTGATTTTCTCCAAATCTCTGCGCACTTTTACCAGTCATGATTATGGATTGATTTGAATATTTTTACTAAGTTTATAGCATATATTTCATTTTAACAACAAATTAAGATATGCACAAGAATATGATGCATATCCATTCTGACATGACTGTTGCATTGAGTTGTAACTTAGGGTCAAGAGTTGCCCTAAATGTAACACAACAAAACACTATATACCACATTCACTTAAGAGTTTAATTACTAATTAATCCTTTTATAAAAAGGAGTTACAATTAACCCTAAACTATAATTACTAATTAATCCTTTTATATAAATGAGTTACAATTAATAATAATTATCCTCCTATAAATATATGTCAAACCCTCCTTTACAATTAACCATAAACCCTAAACTTGTTCCTTTCCAACAATTTATTTAATGAATTCCGATCCGAATAACAACGTTCATGATGATTCTTCGAATTCTTCTTTTACGGTAAGTTATTACCTACATTGTACTATATATATATATATATATATATATATATATATATATATATATATTTGATATTAAAAATAATGTTTAAAGAAGAAGAAAAATGCCAGAAGAAGAAGACGATGAAGGTATTGAAGTTAACGTTTTTTTTAGACTTGGCGATTTTTTTTAAGCTGGCGATTTTTTTCAATTTTTTATAAAAAACCTAGCGATTTTTTTCAATTTTTTAAAAACAACCTAACGACTTTTTTTCAAAGTTTTCTAAAAAACATGGCAATTTTTATCATTTTTTTATTAAAAAAAAGTGGTGACTTTTTTCAAATTTTTTAAAAAAACCTGGCGATTTTTTGCAATTTTTTTAAAAAAGTGGCGACTTTTTTCAAGTGGAGGTTGTGCTTGTGGATTATGATGGGGCCAATCCACCGCCACGTCAAGCTGAAAGCAGTGCTAATAAATCTAATGAAAGTGCAATTGTTACTCATGCTGTTAATAGTAGTGAAGCTATAGTGAACCCAACAAAAGACTAGTAGTAGCGAAAAACATGATGTGTTCTCTGACAGTGAGGCAGAGGAAACATGTTCTTTAAAAAGCAAGCAAGCTAAACCCATATCTGAAGCCAAAAGAGCCCCTGGTTCTGAGATCAATACTAGTTCTGACCAGATCACAGGTTTGTCCCATGAAGCCGAGAAACTCTCGGTGGGAAGCGCGACTTCAACTCATTGAAATCCTACCGGTGATCAGAAAAAAGATGCGAGTGGAGGTGCTGTATTGAGCCTTGGAGCCCTAAACAACCCAACTGGAGATCTTTCTAAAATTTACTTAATTCTGCAAAATTCCTGATTGTTTCCAAATCTCTGTACACTTTTACCAATCATGATTATGGATTGATTTGAATATTTTTACTAAGTTTATATGCACAAGAATATGATGCATAGCCATTCTAACATGATTGTTGCATTGAATTGTAACTTAGGGTCAATTGCATGATAGTTAGATTCATTGGATTTTTCTTGCTAATATATCTCAAGCACACTTTTGAACCGTGTCTGCATGTTAATCTTGATTGCCCCTACCGCTTTTCTAGCGAATGCTTATGTGAAATCCAGTGATGCTAAATCTTCAATTCCACAACCTTCATGATGGATATGATATTTTATGTGTTTGACTTTCGTAAAAACTGGCATGAGTATTTTGGCATTAAGATATGATATAGGCCATCTTTGGATCGTTTGAGCCTAAATATTTATCGACCTTACTAAAAATATCCCTAGTATCCCCTTTGAGCTTTATTAAAAAGAATGGAGTGTGCTAATGTAATTAATACCTCGATAATTTCCGTGTAAAATATTAAATTATAATAATTAAGATTATATTTAATTTGGGCTAATTAATTATTTTAGACCTATTTAGAAATCAATTGAATTGAGTCGGGCTTGGCCCACTTTTGACTATGGCTTCAATACTAATTCCCTATTATTAATTACTTAATTAATTTTGGTCCAACCAACTTTAGGATTTTGGTTAGGGTTAAAAAAAAAAACTCAAGTAGGGTTTTATATAAATAGTGTTTTGAGAGGGGGGGAGGAAACAGTGAACACAAAAAAAAAAAAAAAAAGGTAAGAGGCGGCAGCAGCAGTAGAGAGAGAAGGCAAGACAGCAGAGAAGAAACGACCATTGTTCTAGGTAAACAATCGGCTCTCTTATCATTTTGTGAGTATTAGGCTGTAGGATATGTGTACCTGTAAAGCAAAAGTCATACATCAATGATATACATATATATACATAGCGAGAGGGAGAGATATCACCCAAACACGTCATCCCTAAGCTATTTAAACCTATTAAAAATCTATCCACTTAGAAGTAATGTGTACTGTGCATGTTTGGAATTTTTATGTAGATTCAAAGTAAAAAAAAAGAACTTTATTAAAATGGGGAAAAGTCAGTATGGTTTTTGTGGATGTAAAATTTGTGTGTGTGTACTCTTAACGTGAAAATCGTGTGTGTGCAGAATAGGCTCACTTAGTAGCTTACACAATAATCATAGAGTTTTGGATTACCTAGAAAACTATTTCGTGTGTGTGTGTTTTGTGTGTGTGTGTGTCAGTGGATGTTTAATGGTATTATATATATTATATGTACAAAAAAAAAATTTTAAAAAAACATGCATGGCTGGGAGCTTTGTGTGTGTGCGTGTATGAGTGTGTGTTTTTCTTTTGAAAAGAAATAATAATAATAATAATAATAATAACAATAACAATAAATTATTTAATAAAATATTACTATAATTATTGTTATTTAAATTAATAGGTTTTGGTTGGTACATTTTTAATTTAGTGATTATGATATATTTTGAACTTAGATTTGGACAACGAATGTTAGGCCGATCATACGTGTTGCGGACCTTTTTGCTAAGCACTTCGAGGTAAGGGATTATGTTTCTTTTAGGTTCTTTGTAAAAGTATAAAAATACTTTTAATGTTAGGGTTCCGCTATTCTTGAATTTCGTTCTTTCATTTGCCATCCCCGACCTCATGTCGGTAGTTGCTTTGACTCCGTCGTTAGCTTTGTTGGATATCTTCATTATGTCTTCGTTGCGCAGATTTCATGTCTACTTTGATTTTTCATGAAATACCTTTGTTATTGAGAAATTGCTTTGTATTTGTAAACCTTGTCGGTATACTCCTTGGTATCGAAAATGACAAATTTTGATATGATTTACGTTTTGATAATAGTACATTAACAGTACTATTCATGTTTTGAAACTATTTATGATCACTAAGTATGAACAACTTGTCACGGGGATTTTCGTGACAACATTTGAAACAATCGAAGTTGCACCACTTGGCCTGTGAGTGCGGTTATCCAGATATACCTTATTATTGTACCCTTCGGGGAATTTGTGTACCATTCGGGGGATTTGTGTACCCTACGGGGGATTTGCGTACCCTGTAGGGGATTTGGTTCTTGGTCAATAGACCCTTATGTGATCCTAATAAATATTTTGAATCTTCGGTTATTACTAGCTGGTATGGGACAGCCAGTAATGACAAACTTATTTGATACATATTGTTTTGTTTGAACTCTCCATTTGTTTTAAAGAATTTATATTCTTGTTGATCGATACCTGTCTTTGATTTTGCAAGTTATCAAATATCTAAACTCTGTTTTACATACAACATGATTATTATTTGAGTCACCCCTCCTTAGAAACTGGAGGGGGCGACGTATGATCTTATTGAGCTTTGTTCGCTCACCCTTCACAACCCTTTTCTTCCAGGTTAAAATTAAGGACTAAGCTTGAGGTGGAGGATACCGGTGAAGAAATCAAGATTTTTTAGGACATATTTATATGTTTGGAATTTAATGAAGAATGATTAAATTTAGTAGACTTTGTTTCGTAATTTATTTGGATGACTGTATTTAAATTGGAGACTTTTGTAATTCTAGTTGGATGACATTTGATTAGTCTTTATTTAAGTTTGAATTTGTAGTGGCGTGGCCAGATGTGGGCCCATGTAGTGGGACCCTAATTTGGGACGTTACAGCTAAGCACACATTGAACCCCCATTCGACTTCGTTTCTTTAACCCACATTATCTTAACCCCTAAAACTTATACACTTTAGCCTACCCTTTGAGAGAGTAGGAAGTGGGTGGGAAATTGATTTTTAAGGGACCATTATCAATTAGAAAAAGTTTTCTGAAGACTTCTTCTTCCCCGTTGTAATCGAAGAAAAAAAAGTGATGGAAAAGAAAAAAATATTGGTTCGACGAAAGACAAAATATGAAGAAGAAGAGTGCAAGAAGATTCTAATGAAAGTATAACTTTCAAAAGAAAAATATGTTAGAAAAGTTCTTCTAAAAATGGAACACTAGTTATTTTAGCTTGATATATTGTACAAAACAATTTTAGGGGAAAAGTCCCCACTTGTGGTCTTTGCAGGTCCTAACCTAATTGGGAAATACTTCTTTTCGTTTAGAAGTAATTGGGGAAAAGGGTAGTCTTGCTCTCTCACTTTGTATTCTATTCCCTTTTCATCGTATCCCCTAACACCAAGGCCTTACATTACAAGCTTAATAAAGTCCTATTGATCTTCTTACCAATGTTTGTGTTGGTTGATTCGATTGTAATACATGTAAATTGATCTCCACTTCATATATTTATATTATTCGCAAGCTCACTGTGTTAGCATAATCTTAGCTATTGCAAGTAATCGGGGTATGAAAGCATTGTATGTCATACATAGGAAGTGCATGGGATGGATGTATAAGTATTTGAAATCCATGGTGTTCCCTCTTTCTGTGATAGACTGGGTTCGGATGGTAGATCGCATACTCTGCGTTGCATTTGTTTTAATTGAAAATCCTGATTTTTAGAATGAATATTGTGCTTAGCTAAATAAAACTGTTTAAGTTAAGAAATTTTCTATGACTGGTTAGCACACACACACACAGAGAAGTTAAGATCGGTCGCAGTTTGAGTATAAGTCAGTTTGTTCTGTGAATAAGTCTGCACATATGTGGTGAGCATCTTTCTGATACAAATATGATATGCCATGCCACTGTGACTTAAGAATGAATCCAAAAAGATTTTTTGTTATTTATTTTGTATTTATTGTTTTTAGAGTAATTTTTACATGCTTTTTTAAATTAGTTTTGGCATCTATCTGCATAGTCGAGTCACTCGTTAGAGTCTCCTTGAGTTTGTAGGTTTCTAGAGGAGTGTAAATAGTGTCACCCTCCAAAAAGATTTTCTTAATTTTTGTAATTTTAATTGCTTTTGTATTTATTAGTATTGTTTACTCGTGGACGAGCAAAGTCTAAGTTTGGGGGTATTTGATAGATGTATTTTATATTCTCTATTGGGTACTTTTATAGCTTAGAAATAACAATTTCACGAGGCTTTTGGCTACTAATATGCATTTTTGAGCTATATTATGAGTTTCAAGGTTTTAGGTGAAATTATGAGATTTATAAGGCTTTTATTGAAGATTTGAAAGAAGGATGCAAAGTGCAAACATTGAAAAGAAGATTGAATAGGATTCTGAAACCCCTTGCGGACGCAAGGGTAGGAGGCCTTGCCTCCGCAAGGTCTCCAGCGTGTCACCTCAGCCAGATGAAGGGCCTTGCGGCCGCATTCCATCAAGACCTTGCCCCCGCAAGGATCCCAGTAACCGCCTTAATTACGGGAGTCTGACCCTGACTGAATCTCCTCCTTCTCCTCAAACACCCTGGTATATATAGAAGACATGTAGCCTAAAGCCAAAGATGTTTTTTGCACGTTCGGAGATAGTTTTTAGACAGTTTTTAACACCAATTTAGTGTGTAATACATAGTTTAGTATTTATAATTATAGTTTTGAAGATCGATTCATGTATTCTTTCATTCCACTGATCTGTTCATCTTCAAGGATGAACTAATCGTTCATTAATCTAGGAATTGAGAGGTAACTTGTATCGAATCTATTGCTCAATATATTTTTATTCAATCAATTTTTGTTGATCTTGATGTTTATCAATCTCTTTATTGTCTAGCTTTGACAAAATGAATGGAATCGCAAGTAGTAAAGACCTAGAGGTGCGGATAGCTGCACAGCCAAATGCATATGTCGTACACTGGCTCACCATGATGATAAATTGTCCTTATAGATGCACGAGAGTGATAAGTTAGGGTCAGGTTCACATATATGATCCTAAGTGACAAATAGGAAATTCATATGTTCTTGTTCTTTGGATATAGATTGAATGAATTATTTATGATGGAGACTGAATTATAATTTGACAATCTATATCAATCTTTCGTGAACGAACCCAAGATATTGATTGATACTTTATTTAAAAGAGTAATAGAGTAGATACAAGTGAATCCACATTCCTAGATTTCTCTCCTCCATAAGATCTTCATAACTGTAACTGATGCTTAGATTATTAATTAGATTTCATGTTTTAGTAGAATAAATTAGATTAAATAAATTAAAAACCCCCCGTAGTTTAATTTCTACCAGTTACTTGCTATCTGATTTCTTCTTGTCTCTGTGGTTTGACCTTTGCTTCCATAATTATTCTATAATAGTCTTGTGCACTTGCAAGATATAAATTTAAGACACGATCAACGGTGATCATGGCTTTGTTTGTCAAGAGTGATGCAGACGAGCAAAGAATAAAGAGACAATTAATGTCTAGTCAGTAATCAATTCCAGTGAGTGGAAGAGGACAAGGCAACAACAATAGCAACATAGGTGGTTTTAATGCACCAAGTAGTAGAGGACAAGGGAACTTTTATAACAAGAGGGGACGAGGATTTAATAACAGAGGTAGTGGGAACCAAGGTCAACAACAAGGGAAATTTCTAGGGCAAAAACAAGTGCAATAATATGGGCAGTAGATATTCAAAAACAATTTGGGTAACACAATCATTATAACGAAACCACAGGGGGGAATTGGAGGTTGTAGCTTCTGTGGGTCAGTATCTCATGTGGTAGAAAATTGTTGGGCTAAGCAGGGTAAGTGCATAGGGTGTGGTAAGTTTAGGAATTATCGTAGGGATTGTCCAAAGTGGAAGGGGTAGCAATCTCTAAGTCAGATTTAACCAACTGCTTGAGTGAAGAAAGAGGGAAATGGGAAGCCTAAGGTCCAGGGTCGAGTGTTTGCCTTAGACGAGAGAGATACCCTCGAGTTTACTTCAGTTATACGAGGTACATTCTTTGTTTTTTAGTCTATAACTCATGTTTTGATAGATCCAAGATCATCTCATTCATATGTAGCATCACATTTTGTTGATAAATTTCATGTGCAACCTTGTGTGCTAGAAGTGTCAACCTCGATGAGGAAGTGCGTGGTTGCTAGTATGGTCTATAAGTCTTGTGATGTTTTTGTGAATGGTTGTCGATTGCCTATTGATTTGATAGTGCTACCGATTCAGGATTTTGATGTAATTTTGGGGATGGACTGGTTATGTGAATACCATGCTCTTGTAGATTGCTATCATAAATTGCTATCAATTATGAATCAATCTGAATTGTAATTTTGAGGGAAAAGGGGGGGGGGTAGAGTGCATGTTATATTTGCTTTGTAGGAAAATATATTAGTCTTCAGTGCATGCATGTGGTACTTGGCACATGTTTACGATGGTAGTAAAGTTGCAGCTAAACTTGAAGATGTTCGTATAGTTTGTGAATACCCTGATGTGTTTCCTTGTGAATTTTCTTTACCATTGGAGTGGGAAATAGAACTTTGTATTGAGCTATTACCAGGTACAACTCCATTTTCAAAGGCCCCTTACAGAATGACACTAGAAGAACTGAGAGAATTGAAGATACAATTACAAGAATTGATGGATAGGGGTTTAATTAAACCTAGTGTTTCACCGTGGGGTGCACTCGTATTGTTTGTTAAGAAGAAGGATGGAACACTGAGGCTATGCATTGATTATCGGCAATTAAGTCAAGTGATTGTGAAAAATAAGTATCCATTGCCGCATATTGATGATCTCGTTGATCAGTTGTAGGGTGCAGTATGTGGTGTATTCAATTTTGACTTACGGAGTTGTTATCATCAATTAAGGATTCGATCTGAAGATATTATAAAGACTGCTTTCAGAACAAGGTGTAGCCATTATGAGTTTATTGTTATGCCCTTTGGGTTGACCAATGAGTTTATTGTTATGCCCTTTGGGTTGACCAATGCACCGACATTCTTCATGGATTTTATGAATTACTTCAATAGAAACAATTATATTCCAAGTTTAGAACGTGTGCTTTCTGGTTAAAAGAAGTTACTTTTTTGGGACATGTAGTGTCTCGAAATAAAATTGTGGTTGATCATTACAGGATTGAAGCAATGATTGAGTAGAAGCAACCCAGTACTGTCACTGAAGTTCGTAGTTTTTTCTGGGTTTAGATGGGTATTACAGAAGGTTTATCCAGGGGTTTTCTAAGATTGCTTCACCATTGGCCAATCTTACCCGCAAGAAAATTCCTTTTGTATGGGATGATAAATGCGAAAATAGTTTCCAAGAACTCAACCACGGGTTGACTATGGCTCATGTTCTTGTATTGCTTGAGGGGAGTGAACATTTCATCATGTATAGTGATGTCTCAAAAGAGGGATTGGGTTATGTGTTAATTTAGAATTGTAAGGTGATTTCTTATGCTTCGAGGAAGTTATCTCCAGCGAAGTAGAATTACCATACTCATGATCTAGAGTTGGCAGCTATTATCAACGCATTACATAAGTGGAAGCATTACCTATATGGGGTAGCATCATAACCCTGACTAGTTCTCGGTAGCCCTGCCACGAAATCCATAACAATGTTATCCCATTTCCACTCTAGCATCAAGAGGTTGAAGTAATCCCGCCGGTCGTTGAATGTTCAGCTTTAACCTGTTGGCAAGTTAAACACTTAAACATATAAGTTACAATCTCACATTTCATGTTGCTTCATTAGAAATCTCGTTTTAAGTCTCGATACATCTTAGTACTTCCCGGATTTATTGTATGCCTTGACTTATGAGTCTCATCGATCACCTGCTTAATCTTTGGGTCATCAAGAATGCAAACATGACCTTTATAGTTCAATATTCCATCACTGTGCACATGGAAATATGTCTCTTCACATTTTTTGAGTTTTTTGACAATCTTCTGCAATTCAAGATCTCATTCCTGCTTCCCTCGAATTTGCGACAAAATCATTAGTTCACTCGAAGATTAGCAAAGATAACTCCATGTTGAGATTCACAATGATTCCATTGGTAGTCATCTGTTAGAATTTTCCATTCACGAACCAACAAGCAGGACACATACAATTTTTTGCTCAAGGCATCCGCTACAACATTAGCTTTCTCCGGTTGATAGATAATGCTACAATCATGATCCTTTAATCTTTCCATCCATCAACACTACCGTATGTTCAATTCTTTTTGAGAGAAAAGACATTTCAAACTTTGATGATCTCTATACACTTTGAATTTCAGTACTGCATTTCACCCGCAGACTGATGGGAAGTCTGAGAAAACTATCCAGATTCTTGAGGATATCCTAAGGGCTTGATTGATAGACTTCAACGGAGTTGGGTTACTTATATTCCTTTGGCTGAGTTTGCCTACAACAACAATTATCAATAAAGTATATGAATGGCACCGTTTGAAGCATAGTATGGAAGAAATTGTCATTCTCCTATTTGTTGGGATGAAGTTGGAGAAGCTAAGATATGGGGTCCTGAGATAGTGCAAGAATCAGCTGATCGGGTTAATGTAATTTGAGATAGACTTTTTATGGCTGAAAGTTGCCAAAAAAGTTATGTAGATGACCATAAAAGGGATCTTGAATTTGAAGTGTGGGACTATGTCTTCCTAAAAATTTCTCCTTTTAAAGGAATGAAGAGATTTGGGAAGAAGGGAAAATTAACTCTGAGGTATGCTGGGCCATTTGAAATTCTTCATAGAGTGGGACAATTGGCATATTGCATAGCCCTACCACCATTATTCGAGGGAGTTCATGATGTTTTCTATGTCCCTATGTTGCGAAAGTACGTTTCAGATCCTTCTCAAGTGTTAGAGATGGAACCTGTTAACCTTTAACCTGATCTATCTTATGAAAAGCAATTGATTCAGATTCTGGATAGTAAAGAGCAGGTCTTGCAAATCAAAGAGATTCCAATGATTAAAGTCTTGTGGCAGAGTCACACAGTTGAAGAAGCAACATGGGAGAGTGAGATGGAAATGAAGAAAAAGTACCCTTAATTGTTTGCAAACAACATGTATGAATTTAGGGACTAAATTCTTTTAAGGTGGGGAGGGTGTAACTTAAAAATGCATCTCATTGTAAATAACATGATAATTGCATGTTGGTGTGTATTTAATTTGTTGAAATGTTGGTTAAATTGTGAGTTTAATTGTGTGAAAGATGAATTAGTTGACTTGCATTTGTGATGTTTTGGTTTTTAAGTTGGTTTGGGTGTTGTTCATGCCCTATAAAGTGTTGTTGGGAATTTGAACCGATTTGGTTTGGTTTGGATGCCTTTTGGGTTCAACTGGGAACATTTTGGAAGAAGTTGTGGAAATAGAGGAGACGCGGTTGTGTCACCATTTGTAAGGTGGCCACATTGTGGTAGGTTCTGATTATAGGAAGTCTCTGAAGTTTACGCGATCGCGTCCTCTTGGACAAAGCGACCACGTTGTTGGTAAGGTGATCGCATTGCTTAATGTTAAGAGACTGCGTTGTAGGAAGGTTCTTTGCATGAACTCCTAGAATTTTGCGCAATCGTGTTGTATAGGGGAAGGCGACCGCGTTGGGTACAAGGCGTTCACGTTGAAAAGGCAAAGCGACCGCATTACTCTACCTCCTTTATTGACTGCTTTACTTAACTTTTGACCCTTAAACCTAATTGATTAGATCTAAACCTATCATAGACACTTAGTTAACTTATGTTTAGGCCTAATTGAGTTGGATTAAGAGTTAGTGGGGTTGATTAGGGTTTAAGTGTGTTTAATTAACCAAAATCCTAGATTAGTGACCACCAATGAGGTTTTGACACCTCATTAAGTGAGGGCTCAAGGGAGGGACACCTCCTACTTATCTTCTCAAATATATTGAAAGATTAAGCACCTGCCTTCCTCACCTAAGCCATTTTCGTATCCTAGGGGAGAGAGAGTAAGAAATTAGGGATTTTGGTGGAATTTCTTTGAATTGAAGACTTAAACTTCATATTTTGCTAGTGTGTCCTTCAGGGAACTTGTAGAGCTCGCCAAGAGGGTCGTATTGAGCCGATAATATCTGAATTCCATCGGTGGTTGGAAACATCAAGAGGTAAGGGGATGTACTTGCTTATGTTTTTTCATTAATTCTATGTTATTATCAACTATTAGAGAATGTTGTGAGGAAATCCATGTTAGAATCCTTGTGTTTATGCCTTGAAACAATTTGAAGTAGTTAATTGAATAGTTGTGTGCCATGAAGAGTTATACTTGACTTGTGAAGGTTTTGTGGTCTTGTTAGTAAACCTGTAAGTGACCAAATGTCTAACCTTATGGAATTAGTAGGGATATGTGGTGTGGTTTTGTACTTGTGGCTTGAACACTCTAAGTATGTAAAAACACCATGAATTAGTTGCATTGTGGTTAATTAGGGGTATCAGTGAGTTTACTTTATAACTCATTGCCACCTTGCTAGTGGAACTTAATTGAATCATAAACAAGTAGAAAACTCCATGACTTAGTGAGAATGGACAATGTGATTGGCCTTAACACCAAGTGGTGTTTGAATGAATGAACAACAAATCTAGGGGGTTTAGGACAATCCTCTTATTATCTTAGGGTGGAGATTTAGGGATACATAGTAGCGGAGTATTATTCTTGCCTAACTCCTCCATTACACCCATAATGGAGGCTATCACTTCACCATTGTTGTTCCGAGTAGTCCTTGTGGATTACTAGGGTCGTAGGGACTGTCCATGTTGACAAACCCATGAAAAATAACAACATGTTGGAAACAATCTTCTTTACTATAAAAGTGTGAGCTGTTTCTTAGAAATTAATGTATGGATAAAATTAACCTTTTATCTAATAAATCATCCACCATTTATTTAATGACAAACAAGTAAATTTATCTTCTTTACTATAAAAATGTGAGTTGTCTCTTAGAAATTAATGTATGGACAAAATTAACCATTCATCTAATAAACCATCCAACATTTATTTAAGGACAAACAAGTAAATTTATCATGATAAAAAATAATATTTGTACAAAAATAATGTTTAATAAATCACTCCACATTGAATAAGGTCAAATAAATAATTTATTATTTTCTAATCAATTCCATGAATAATAACAAAAAAAATTATCTTAATAAATGATAATGCCAAACTAGTAAATTTTATCTCTATCTATCTATCTATCTATCTATCTATCTATCTATCTATCAATCTATCTCTACTATAAAATTGTGAGTTGTCTCTTAAAAATTAATGTATAGACAAAATTAACTTTTCATTAATAAATCATCCACAATTTATTTAAGGAAAAACAAGTAAATTTATCATAATAAATGATAATGTTTGTAAAAAAAATAACTCTAAATGTAATAAATCACTCACCATTGAATAAGGTCAAATAAGTAAATTTGTTATGAGCTAATCAATTACACGAATAATGACAAAAAGAATCTTAAATTTAATAAATCACTCACCATTGAATAAGGTCAAATAGATAAATGCTATTTTTATCTATCTATCTTCTTTACTATAAAAGTGTTAGTTGTCACTTAGAAATTAAAGTATGGACACAATTAACCTTTCATCTAATAAATCATCCACCATTTATTTAAGGACAAACAAGTAAATTTATCTTCTTTACTATAAAAATGTGAGTTGTCTCTTATAAATTAATGTATGGACAAAATTAACATTTCATCTAATAAACCATCCACCATCTATTTAAGGACAAACAAGTAACTATATCCATGGTTCTAAAAATCGTATATCATGATAAAAATTAATAATTTTTTTGATAATTTACATCAAAGATCAAACACATTGAATACAATTTTTTTTTATGTCTCATAAAAACAATTGTCATATTTGTAAAATGAACAAAAATATACAAACCTACCATTAATCACAATTCTCAACAACCCCAAAGCAATAAACCATCCAAGTTTAGAGCTAAAAAAAAAGAAAGATATTAGTCCAATTATCTCTAAATACCATTTATTACCGCATTCACAAAATCAAAGCTAAAAATAAATTAAGGTCAATTCCATCAAAGAATAATAACAAAAAAATTATCATGAAAAAAATAATATTTGTAGAATAATAAATCACTCCCCATTGTAATGTCAAATAAATAATATATTATTTGCTAATCAATTCCATGATAATAACAAAAAATTATCAATATAATGTCAAATTATAAATTATCTATCTATATCTATCTATCTATCTATCTATTTCTACTATAAAATTTTGAGTTGTTTCTTATAAATTAATGTATGGACAAAATTAACCTTTCATTAATAAATCATCCACCATTTATTTAAGGACAAACAAGTAAATTTATCATAATAAATGATAATATTTGTAAAAAAAAATAACTCTAAATTTAATAAATTACTCACCATTGAATAAGGTCAAATATGTAAATTTGTTATGAGTTAATCAATTACATGAATAATTACGAAAAGAACCCTAAATTTAATACATTACTCACCATTGAATAAGGTCAAATAGGTAAATGTTATCTCTATCTATCTATCTTCTTTACTATAAAAGTGTAAGTTGTCTATTAGAAATTAATGTATGGACAAAATTAACATTTCATCTAATAAATCATCCACCATTTATGTAAGGACAAAGAAGTAAATTCATCTTCTTTACTATAAAATGTGAGTTGTCTCTTAGAAATTAATGTATGGAAAAAATTAACCTTTCATCTAATAAACCATCCACCATTTATTTAAGAATAAACAAGTAAATTTATCATGATAAAAAATAATATTTGTACAAAAATAATGTTTAATAAATCATTTCCCATTGAAATAACCAATTAAAATAACCATAAATTTATTATTTACTGATCATTCCCCATTGAAATAATGTTTAATAATTTATTATTTACTAATCAATTCCATAAAATTACCAATTAAAATAACCATAAATTTAATAAATCACTCACCATTGAATACGGTCAAAAAAGAAATAAGTTAATTTCGGATTTAACATTAATTCTAAATCAAATCTCCAAGATGCCCCAAGTGTCCAAGTATCTATTTTTTCCCTCTATTTTTTCCACCAACCAATTTTTTAATTATTTTGGTGTACATCTCTTTTAAACATTTAAAGTGTTTCTCATTTTTTCAATGTGTGACAAAAGCTATCACTAATTATGTATGTCTTTTTAACCTTTAAAGAGGGATTTGTTTGCTTGTTAGTGACATATTCTTTTCCAATATTGGATTGCAATTGTTTGTAATTTTCATATGACCCCCTGGTTTCTATGATGTTACAAACAACACATATTTTTTCTAAATTTATGACACTTCAACTAACGGATTTAGGGTTAGGGACTATCGGTATCCAAAATTTACATTATTTGGTGTGTGGCGTGCATTTGCGTTGTACAGTCTCTAATGGACTTTCTTAAAGGTTAGGGATTAATGGTCTAATTTTCCCTTAAATAAAAATTTATTTTTATTTTTGGGATATTTTCTTAACTTTAAAGTTAATTATGAGAATTTTTTAATTATTTTTCTGATTATTGAAACAATTATTCATTAATTTTTATTACAAACATATCTTAAATATCAAATGGTTAACTAAATGATAGAATTATAACTAAATCCAACTTTGCACCTAAGGAAAATGATCAAAATAATCCTCATGTCATATACAATGTGTCATTTTCCATTAATATTATTAACTCTCATGGACGTGATGGGACAAAGTGGGATGAATAACAAAATTGTGTATGAAAGTGAAACACGTAATTTACAGGTTAGGGTGTAACGTGAGATTTAAGTAAATACTTCCGAGAGCGAATCATATTTTGGCCCCATAAAAATTAAGTCCAAAAAGCAAATATCTCATCAAAGCTTCTATCAAATCTCACTTTGGTTTTTTATGATTAATTTAATTCATAGGAGAAATATGCACACACATATATGTATGTATGTATATATTTACATATATATTAATATATAAATATTTATTATTTCTGATGAAAAATATACATTAAAATTTCATAAAGAACAATTTTCAGAAATATATATAATTTTTTCGTATATAAAAATAATAATTAAAATTAAACAAAAAAATAAAGACAAAACATTTTGCAAAAATCATTAAAAACACGTGCAATGCACGTGTACCTAACTAGTTTATGAATAAAAATCCGAGTGGTGTTGGATGTAAGCAGTTGGTCGGAGATGATTCTCGACCCCTTTGTACTACTTGTATTGGCTTAGACCTATATGAATAACCAGAGATTCTATTACTTGTTTTTGTTGTATGTTGACTTGTGTTAGCATCATGTATGGCCCTCTTTAGGATGCATACATGTATAACATACATAAGTATAGTTAAACCTTACTGAGTTTCGATTTATTATTTTCTATTTATTTTCCTTAAATCATAGTCAGGCAAGGAAGCATGCATAAGTAGGAGAGCAAAACTAAAGTGCTAGAGGTGGTTATTCTTTTGGGGAGGGGGGGTAGAATTCTTTGTTTATAAGTGTTTGTAATAGAGTTGTATAATCAGTTCTACATGGAAGATTTGTAGTCTTCTTGTTTTGTTGTATAGAACAACTTGAGTTGTTAACACTCAGTTTGTGTAATCTTTCGATAGTCTCTTAGAGACATGTGTTATAAGAGTCTGTTTTAGGTTTACTCTCGTCTTGAGTTTATTTACGGTTTAGATCTGTGTTAATAACCAGTTGATCACATTCTAAGTTGAGTTCCAGATAGAGACTGTTGTGTATATGTACCACTACACAAAATAGCCTGGAACAGTTCCGTACAGAAATCATAGTAACCAGTAAATATTACAGACCCAAGATTAAAATACGGATAACATTACAAACCGGGATGGGGGTAACATTTTAATCGCTGGGGGTCAATAAATGCTGTAAGTAGACTGGCAACATAGCTTCCTGATCTTCACCAACTGTTATGGAAGAACAGAGAGTGAAGATACACTGTGGAGATATAAACTGAAGAAATAGAACAGTTTCTAAATAATGAGCAGAAGCAGAATGTCATACACAGGAAATATGGGCAGTAAGATAAACAGTTGTAATAATAGAATAGAATAGCAACTGAATATAAAACTGAAGCAACAGACAAGAGCACCCAGTCGCCGTGTTCAAAACACGACTCGCCGTAATCGGTCAATGACCCCGGCTAAGCTCTTGTAAGCTCAGACACCCTTTCACCGGCCATATCCACCAGTGAGTCCAAACGGGGAACCAGCCCACTGTTACCAAGGTCAAAGCCATAGAACCAGACTAGACCCACTCCGGCAACCAAGAACAAAGAGGTGAACGAAATAGTACCACTCACTGAAACCCAAAACAACCTGCAACCCAACTTAAAACACCCTGTTTTCAGCTCTCACTAAAACAGACCAAGCTCACAGAGAGCTTCTAATCCTAAATCACTCTCATACACTCAGACTGACCAAGAAATCTGGTATAAGAAGAAGAGAGGGAATCAGCCAAGGATTTCTGTTACAAGACTGAAGAAAAGGAAAGGGCCGAGGACGGTTGCTCGCTAGATTTGGCTGAGCTCACAACCTCTTTGTAACTCTCTGCTCTTTTTACACTCTCTGCTCTCTCTGCTCAATACCCATCCCTCACTCTCTGCATCCCACGAAGAATGACGAAGGCAGCAGTATATAAAGGGCGACTGCAGCATAGGTCACTAATAGGGACAACAACCACTAATCAACAAATTCCAAAAGAGCCCCTTCGTAAATGCGCAAAGGAGAAACTGGGCTACACTCAACAAGGACAGACTGTACAACGAATTTGGGCCAGGCTGCACAAGGGATAAGCTACATTGGAGTTAGGCCAAGATGTTTAGGCTTAGGGAGACTTATGAAAGGCTGCCACAACTACTGATTTGGGCCTCCAATTTCCAACAGAGACTGATTTGGGGTGTGACATCCACGACCCTTGGGACCTCATACCATGTCCTAGGCTACTTGTTAGCAAGCAATAGCAAATTAGGCTGCCTTAGTTCACATAAGCCTTGACATTGAACCTTTCAATACTTCTCATATACGTGCATAGGGTAGTGTCAAGATCGAGATCGGTTCAATTTGAGGAGATCTCAAGCGGCTTAGGCAACAACTGTACAGGCTCTAATAGCTATCTTGATCAACTAGGCACAATACTTGAGCATGATGTATGCTTTAATCAAGAACTGCTCGTTCTGGGGAAACCAACTATGCCTGTGGATGAGCAATTTAATCACGTTATCCCTGTCGTTAGTGCAAAAAGGGGTGTTATGCCTTTGGTGTAGGAAGCCATAGGTCATTGACTAGAAATCACCATCATTGACATACACGACGCGAGCAAAAAAGAAAGTACAACAGGTCAGAAAGAAAAGGTAGGCGTATCACGGCGATCCCGATCTGAGTAAAGGAGGTCCAGAAGGGAAGAATTAGCTAGAACATGGTGATCCCGATTTGAGTAAAGGAGGTCCAGAAGGGAAGAATTAGCTAGAACACGGTCATCCAGGTGGTCACTATCTTTGAGAAGATCACTAAGGCACCAAAACAAAGGTATTCCCCTCCATGTGGTCTTCCATCAGCCTATAGTCGAACTCATGTTTGAGTAGCCCTTTAGATACAAGGCATTACAAAGAAGATTGGTTTCCTTAGAGGTTGGCCAAGCAGGAGATGGTTCCACCATTCCCTCAAGAGAGATTCCGCTCATTTGTGGACTGGATAAAGACTATGGAAAGTTTAATGCCCGGGATCACATGATGTCATTTGAGGTCTAGGTCAGCCTCGTCGCACAAAACGAAGCCTTCATTTGCAAGGCATTTGTGCACGCTGCCAGGCAGGGCTGAGTTGGTTGGAAAAGTTGCCCCATAATTCTATTATAGGCTGGACAAAGATCAGGCAGAAATTTATGTCCAAGTTTAGCTCGGCAGGGCCATACCACAAGATAGATTAGACCTCTATAATGTTAGACAGGGGCAATCATGAGTCCACGAGTAATTACCTTGAGCTCTTCACAAAAGTGCTCGAGTAAATCCATGACCTCCCTGACCGGGAGGTCACCATGTGCTTTGAAAGTGGATTGGCCCCAAGGGACCTTAAAATAGAACTCATCATGCGATGGCTAACTTCTCAAGAAGATTTTTTCTTAAGGGCTCACACATATTGCTCGTCTAACCACCTCACGATGATGGCGTGAGCAAGAAAAATAGGAAGGAGAAGGTCAAAGGCAGCGGTGCAAAAACCTTTGAGCAGACCCTCGGAGGTAACACTACAAGGAACTGCAAACGGGGTACTAATGCCCTGAACAGGTTCCGATGGGAGGAAAATTATACTCCTTGCCGAATAAATATAGGCTTAAATCGCAATTTGGTCACCCTACTTTCAGTCTTTCATAATTTTTTCATTAAACTCACTGTACATTTTTTCTCTCCATTTAGTGACTACACTTGGCCAATCTAGCTAATAAGGTTATTGAGGATCATTTCCGTTAGTTAGATGGAAGGAAATTTTTGAAATGACCAAAATGACCTTGCTAATGTAAAGTGTTTCCAGTTTAAAATGTTAATAGTTAAGGGGTTAAACTAAAAGATCAAAATGTCAATATGTACTTAACTGCAGATTATGGGGTTGAAGAAGATATTCTTTCATTCTATCTACCGTGTTTGAAAGTTCTTCAAATTTTGTTGGATGAACACCCAAACAGCTTCATGGAGAAGCCTTTTGGTAGCTTCCCAATACTTGAAGATCTAACTTTAGGTGGATATATTGATATGGAAGAAGATCTAACTTTAGGTGGATAAATTGATATGGAAGACGAGATATTTTCATAATTGATCCACCTACTTTGAGGACTCTATAACTAAAATATCTTTCGACTCAATGTTCGCCTACTAGCAAAATCTATATTATAATTTCGCTCGGTCTTTCTGAAAAGTTAACTACTGATGAGAATTTATTTTTTGTAAACATAATTACTGGCCATAATTAAATCTCAAAAAAGTTAACTATTAATTAAATCTTACAATCCTACCGAATATGGATTAACTTTTACCAAAAGTTAACTATTAATTAAATCTTACAATCCTGCCTAATATGGATTAACTTTTACCAAAAGTTAACTAGTAATTAAATTTTACAATCCAACCCATTTCGCTCAATCTTTTTGAAAAATTAACTACGGACTAGGATTCATTTTTACCAAACATAACTACTGGTCATGATTAAATCTAGCAATAGTTAATTACTGAGATTTTACAATCCGTAATTATCCAAGAATGTAAATGATCATTATTATTTTATTTGAGTACCTACATGGCTCCATTTCAAGGAGGGTTTCCACAAATATAATCTCACGGGAGAATTTCTATTTTATCAACTTTACTGGTTCTTTAATATTTCAAAAAATAGAAATAAAAGTCAGACAAAGCTTTGCCACCAAGGAAAATGCTAGTGGGAATGGAAATGGTGGAGGCCCTGGAGAGGCATAACAAATTAGATCGGTTTTGATTTTCTGAAAGTGCGGAAGCTAAGGTTGAAGAAATCGAATGCAAAATGAAAAATCAACTGTGGTTTTGATTTTGTTTTAGATTTGAGTTTGATTTGAGATCAATGTTTTGATTCAGATTTGCAATCTAATTTTTGTTTGAGTTTTGTAATTTAAGTTTCCATATTTAGGCTCTTACTTTCTGGAACTATGAAGATTGAAATCAAAGAAGGTTTGATGATGCGACAGACATGGAGAAAGAAGATGACGAAACTCTCTCTCTCTCTCCATTGAAACCCAAATTTGATCGTCTCCGAAGAAGATCTAGTCTTCTAATGTGACTAGTTGTTCATGTGGTGTTGGAGTTGGTGTCGGGGTGGAGAGAGGGGAAATGAACATGTTTCAAGATTGAAGATGAAGTTTAAAGCGAGGGTAAAATGTAAAAAGACCCAATTGTGTTCAGTAAACGCATTTTTAGGGTTTTTTTTTTGTTTTTCATTTAAAAAAATAGATGAAGTGATGAACGTGAAAATAAAATCAAATATAATGATTAAATTGAGAAGAAAAAAATACAATGAACTTAACTAAATAAGTGTAAAAGTTCCGATACATTATTGCCATGTGAATTCTTCTGATACAAATGTGAACTTATTCGCTTTTGCAACAACAAAGGTGGGTGGAGTTGCCTACCTAAATAGCCAATCACATGTAGTGTTCCTTGGGATCTTTTCCAAGCCGATCCACATGCTCTATAATGGCTCGCCAAGGTCTTTGTAAGTGGACCACAACAATGAATCGGTAGAATACTTCATATGTCCTCAGTCCTATGGTCTTGTGAACAACCATGGCTTCAATGGATCATCTTTGTTTTCAGTCATTGTCTTTTTGAGACCTTCATTGGATAGACCTTCATTGGATAAAGAAGGAACGTGAAAAAGTGCAAATGAGACACCAAACGTTATAACAAGGGATTATCTGGTTCCATATCCGCTTCCCAATCATGTTTCCAGAAGTTATTTTGTGTAGAAACTTGCATTACAACTTTTATGGCATTGGTCGGGCTAGGGCTAGCTCATGGCCAAACAAGTCCAGCCTACAAATCTTACCGGAGAATCAATAAGATTGATCGCTTTTTATATATGATAATACTAGAATCAAGAAAGTAAAGATGTAGTAACATGCATAGTTGCAGTGTAGGCGTTTACAAGGGTTCCGCACCATTTTCAAAGTATAAATTGTGATGCCCGAACAATGGTAGCTTGTCCGGGATGATGGCAGTAGCGTGTCCGGGATGATGGCAGTAGCATGTCCTGGGATGGCGCTGAGTGTAAATTGTTATGCCCGAAGACGGGGATGGTGCACTTCTCAGTGTAAATTGCGAAGCCTGTGTTAGGGTTGGGCGATAATCGGAGAATCGGGGGGGTATTCGTCGGAGATTGAAGAAACCTAGGCATGACACAAAAGAGTAAAATCACCTACCATACGCACAGATTACATTACCAGCATATCATCGTTACGTTACAACAACAATCATTAACAAAAGAAGGTCGATTGATCCCTTATGATTAATATCTAGGGTTAATACGACGGAACGACGCCATATGAGGCATCGGGAGCGATGAGAGCGTCAACGTCAATCTCGGATCGCTTGGCAAACCTTCCCTTGATTCTAGGTCTGGTCTCGGCGTAGGCCTTCCTGGAGGCATATCTGATAGTTTTCTCAAACTTTCTGTTCTTTCGTTTCTCTCTGTACCTCATAACCCTAGCTTCTCTGTCTAATCCCGTGACCGGATTCAAGACCATCTCCACACTCGCCGCTCCAAATGAGTTGGAAATTTCCGCCATTGCAGCGTTGTCCGGTACTACTCCAACGTCTAGCGAGGATGATGATACCTACATCCACAACAACAAACCTCAGTTTCTCATTCGTAATTGTAAAGAATTAATATGCGAATTTTTCAAGTAAAATGATTGAGAAATAAAATTATACGAAGAATTAGAGAGCTTACGCTTTGGCTTATAGATTGGGAGCCGAAATTGTACATGAAAGGCTTGGATCCAGAGTAATCAATTTCATAGGCAGGAAAACCGTCAACAACGTTAGTATCTTGATCTTGCTGTGGTTGGTGATTTCTAGTGCTTTCATCCTGAACTGGAACGACGCCATCGTTTCCCGAGCTATATTGTTGAAGATGAGGCTTCTGATCCGCTGAAATCAGGTCGATATCAAGGTACGGATCGATGTCGTTGAACAAATAATCCACCGCCTTTAGATTCCGGTGATGATGATGATGATGATCAGTACTGTCAATAAACTTGTTCAAGTTAGGGTTAGGGTTTGGTAGAAGCCACGATGCAGCCTCGGCCTCTTCAGCTTCATCACTTCCGGCACTACCGCCACCTCCATCCAAGTCATCGGAAAGGTACCTATCTTCACCGCCGCCTTGGACGGCAGTACACTTAGCTAAAGCAGAAGCTGAATCATAGAACGGCACGACGGGGAAACGCTCGTGACGGCGTGCGAGCGGGTTGGCTGAGTGGATATCGCGGTCGCAGGTTACACAGAGAGCAGCAGCGTCGGCTTTACAGGTAACGCTCGCTGGCTCTTGCTCGCAAACGTCGCACATCCATACCCTCGCGTGCCGGGAAGCTAGTTTGTTCGCGGCGTGGATCTTCGAGTCGCAAGTCGTACACAAGTAAGCGGCGTCGGCTTTGCAGTACAATGACGCCGACGATGTTTTGCAGGAATCGCATAACTTGACGGACATACTCCAATTAGTCTCTCTCTCTCCCACCATTTTCTCTCTCTAAAACCTCTCTTCTTTCTTCTTTTACTTTCTTTCTCGCTCCTTTCTAATGGTGATTGTCTTCTTTTTCTCTTTTACTTTCCCTCTCTCATCTATCTTGTGACCATACCGGATATCTGGAACGGAACGAATTAGAGGGCGCCATGTGGCAGTGGCTTACCCAGTTGATTATTCTATTTTTGAAAATTGAGGATTTGTCGTTTAGAGCATTAGGTGGTGTCGTTTTCATTGTAGATGGTGGCCACAGAGGGATGGGGTTTTTGAGACTGTGTTGTAAGAGTTTGAAAGAAGAAGTGATGGGAGAGGTTGGGTCCCACACGTAGTAACTGACAAGATAGGTCAAGTCTTAGTACATATTGAAGATAAGGGTTTAGCTGCACGAGCTGGAAGGATAATGAGAATTTATGCTGTTGTGCACCTAGAAAAAATGTGTTTTGCGAGAGCTTTCACTATACAAGTCAAAAAATTTATTAAATCGAACCGAATCAAATCAAATCAAATCGTATTTAAATCGCTGAACAAATAAAATCGAAGTCAAATTAAATCGAATCGAATCGAATCAAAACTATTCTTTCTATAATATTGTTACTATTTGGTTTTTTCACAAATTGTTAAATATTTATGCGTTATGAAGAGAAAAGTATATCGTTATAGTTGAATCTTTATTATTTCTATTTGAACGATAAAAATTAATTTTATACAAGCATTATTGAGTCAATACATGTGTGTGAGAGGAAAAGGAGAGTAATTGATCTGTCCAACCCAAAATGATATCACGTGTCGGGCACGAGGTATGGGTCATGTGCACAACACGAGTATAGTACACGTGCAAAGCGCGAGACAAAGAATCAGACAAGATTACCAAAGAGCGGATACAAGTTACAAAGTGCAACCAAATATGCCCGAGCATGCCGCATGCGATAATCTTTTCTGGGAAGGTTTCCCAAACAACCCCACTCTCTCCTTGAACATAGGACACATGCCACGTGCCTCATCTTTGTTGGTTGCGCGTGCTTGACAATTTTCCAGGCCAACCGTCCACTACTTGTCGTTTATCCTCCACTACTTTGTAAGTTATACTTGAAGTCTATATAAGCCTCCTTCATTTCCTTATCAAAGGTACACATAATAAAGCATACCGAAACTTTGTCAATTTGTCATTGATACTAAGACTAGAGTATTGACTCTCACACCAGAGTGGTTACCACGGTTAACCTCTTGCAATGTTATAAGGTTTTCTTTGGTGGACATATCAAAATCACAATCATTTATTTATATAAGCCTAGATATCCGAAGAATCTAAGCCTAGTAGCCCACTGGATATTTTTGCTTCAGTAGTATATAGTTTCATTGACGAGAAATGAAGTAATAACTAGTTTTATTTTGTTTGCATCTCACTTTTTGCCAAAATTATGGCTAGATAGAGCAAGACACCTACCGTGAGTTGTACTGTTGTCATCGAAAACACTACGGGACATCACCGTACTAGGGGTCAGCTGATATGATTCTAACCACCAACCAAGAACCAAGATTGTCACAAGCAAGAGAGAGGCATTGGAAGCATGTAGATCAAGGTTCGAGGATTCATATGAGCATGAATCGAGGTTCAAGGGTTCTAAATGGCATAAAGTATGATTTGAAGATTCAAGAATTCTATACAAACTTAATTCGTGGATTTATTGGAAATGACTACTTTACAAATTCAAACATGTCTTGTGAAGCCTTAGATTTCATGGAAGATGACTTGAAGACTCAAGAAATGTTCGTTAATGTTATTCAATGACTTTGGAAGCATTTAACGACTAAAGGAAGACTTTAGGGGGCCAAAATGTAACTTTTAAAATTAGGCCTTTACAACTAATGTTATTCAATGATTTTCCTTATTTTAGAGAATTTATGTTTCTTAAATAGATTAGGTAACTTACCTAATTGTTGCCTACATATATTAGGTAAGTTGAGTAGTTTCCTAAGTGGATTTTAGGTAGTTTCCTAAGTTGATTCTAAGTAGTTTCCTAAGTTGATTCTACTTAGACTTTTCCTTTTACTTTTAGGTTTAGGATTCACAACCCATATAAATAAGGGTTGTGGCTTATTGTTTTGTAGACAACTTTTTGATTATTGATTAATATAGTTTTTGAGTGTTTTTTCAAAACCTCCTTGTTCTTCATTGAACTTGTGATTATTTGGTGAGAGGTTAAGTAATCAAAACCCGAACTTATCAATAGGATATTCATCCCTATTGTGGCATTCTTCATTATACAAAGGTTCGTGTTCGTCTTGTAATTGGATCGCGGAGTACCACGTTCAATAATGGATCGTAGCATTGGGTCAAGGTGTCACAATCCATCAATTCATTGACGTTCATTAACCTCTTGCAATGTAATAAGGTTTTCTTTGGTGGACATATCAAAATCACAATCATTTATTTATATAATCCTAGATATCCGAAGAATCTAAGCCTAGTAGCCCACTAGATATTTTTGCTTTAGTAGTTTAGTTTCGTTGACGAGAGATGAAGTAATCAATAGTTTTATTTTGTTTGCATCTCATTTTTTGCCAAAATTATGGCTAGACACAGCAAGAAACCTACCGTGAGTTGTACTGCCATCACCGGAAACACTACGAGACATCACCGTACTAGGGGCCAGCACGATGCTCCTGTAGGCCACGCCATCGTCAATGAAATCCCACTGAAACCTGACCTGAATTTGAAAGGGAAGAGATTGCATTGAATGGTTGATACGAGATACAAGTACAGAGGTCAGGTCAGAGTGTATAAAGATCAGTTCAAAGAGTTCAGTTTTGGGTAGAATGGCTGCTAGTGATAAACAAGCTTCTTTGGGTGCAGAAGTGGATGCTCCCGGATACACCCCGAATCCAGAATTCCAGAATTGGCTAGAACGAGAATTGAATACCTATATAGAAAGGGTTACAAATCGAATAGTTAGAAATCTTTTGGGAGGTTTAGCAGAAATCTTCACTCAGTTCTCTCATCAGAGCAGGAATTTACAACCCTCACCTGATAACCCTTTCGCTCTCCCAGGAATCACTTTTCCGGAGAATGCCTTTCCTCAGGACACCAACATGATTAATGGTTGTCCCCCTCATCCAAACATTAACCCCAGCCAAACATTAAACCTCAGCCAAACACCAAACCAGTTATCCAAAAAGCCATCCCTCCAACTACCAGCGGTCTCCTACCACAAGCCGTTCCATGTCCACACATCAATGAAACCCCCTCAAAAATCCCACTAAAGGTCATCTCTCCTAAAAACTCCAAAAAAACCACCAAAAGCCCGATCCAGTCTGGGGCACCAATAACAACAACCAAAAAGGTCTCTGCATGCAACACTTAAACAGGGCAAGGACCTCAAAGATCAATGCATCTCTCGCACAAGGTCAACCAAATCGAAAGCACAAGGTCTCAAAGGATGGTATAAAACCATTAATACCTGGAAATAAAAGTAGTGGTAAAGACAAAACAAGTACTACATGGGAAAAGAAATAGCAAGAAAACAAAAGGCCACAGGAAAGTCCAACAAATCCTGCTCAACATATGGCCTGTAAAACACAAGTCAATTCAGTACCCCCATCAGGACAAGAACCTCTGAAAGTCAGCATGTATCTAATACAACATCAGTCTGATCAAAAGTGAAATGATGGAGAAATACAGATTCCGGATGAAGAAACATAATCATCCAAGCATGAGGGTGACAAATAGTAGCCAAGAAAGAAAAGACATTTTGATATCCTACTTGCTCCAAGATCTATGGTGTTTTGAGCACTAGTAGACCAAGGAAAACTCAGGTCGCTCAAGAATTATAGGCCCCCAAATCCTCTAGCTATTGATTGGAATCCCTCCAGTATTGCGAGTATCACCAATACAATGGACACGCTACTAACACATGCTTAGGTTCAAGAATGCCATTCAAGATATCGTTGAGGACAATAAGGCTAAAAGCATAAAGGAACATACATGTAAAAGAGAAAGTGATTAGGGACTCATCAAGCCCTGGGTACTCTTGAACGCTCGGCTGAATTTGTGGCTATTACTGATAGACTACTTCAAAACTGGTACACTACTACTGGACCGCTCCTGACAACAGCAGACTTGGTGGATCGCTTCAGATAAACCCTTCCCCCTCTCTTTTCCTTGGACTGGTCACCTACTAGCCCGCCTCTTAATCATAAAGTTGAGGACCTCAATCCCCAAGACCTCAATAAGATAGAAAACCATGTAACCCTGGTTAATAATGAAAATCTCAATGTTGTCACGTATTCCTTAGTTGTACATGCGTTAAAAAAATGAATTAAATGAAAACATTATAGAACCAGTTAATAATGAGTTATTTAACAAAGTGGACCAAAAAGATAAAGAATACCTAATCGAGCTCGCAAAGTTGGTCAAGTAGCGAAAGGAGCACAGAACAACGACATTAGAAGAAGACTTGTCCACCATCAATCTGGGGCTAAACAATGAGATCAAAGAGGTCAAGATCGTCAGTTACCTTCAAAGGGCAGAAAGAGCAGCATTGATGAGTCTACTCAAAAAGTTTTAAGATTTCTTCGCATGGTCTTACGAGGACATACCTGGGTTGGATCCAGCGATTGTAGAGCATTAGATTCCTACATACTCTGATGCTAAGCCAGTGAAGCAGAAGCTCCGCAGAATTAAGCCAGAATGGTCACTAAAAGTGAAAGAAGAAATCATGAAGCAACTATATGTCAAGTTCATCCGGGTGGTTGAATACCCAATTTGGCTATTAAACATAGTGATAGTACCGAAACCTAATGGAAAGGTTTGGATCTACGTGGACTTCCACGATCTCAACAAATCATCTCCTAAAGATGGCTTCCCTCTACCCAACATTGATATTTTGGTAGACGATGTGGCTTCTCACATGTTAAGATCCTTTGTAGACGACATGCTAGGCTACAATCAAATCAAAATGGCAGTTGAAGACCAGAAAAACTTCATTTATCACTCCCTGGGGAACATATTGCTACACGGTCATGCCATTTGGGTAAAACAATGATGGGCTACATATCAAAGAGCTACCGCCACTCTCTTCCACGACATGATACATAAAGAGGTCGATGTTTACATAGATGATATGATTATTCATTCTAACACAGGCCAAGTCAAAGACCTTCGAAAATTCCTCGAAAGGTTACGAAAACATCAAATGAAGTTCAATCCAACAAAGTGCACATTTGGAGTCACCAAAGGCAAAGTCTTGGTATTTATGGTAACCGAGTAGGGAATTGAAATAGAACCTGCAAAAGTAAAAGCTATCATAGACATGCCACATCCAAGGACTCCAACTGAAGTTAAGGGTTTCCTAGGACAACTACAATACATCATTCGTAGGCAGCTGACATCCATATATGAGCCACTGTTCAAGCTCCTGAAAAAGGACACTGATCGGGTATGGGACGAAGAATGCCAGCTCACTTTTGAAGAAAGTCAAAAAAAAAAAAAAAAAACCTTGTTAACCCGTAAGTGCTAGCTCCTCCTCCTATTCACAAGCTTTTTTTTGTTATACCTCACTATCACACACACTGTAGTCAGGGCTATTCTTGGTCCGCAATAGTGCTCAAATAGGCTAAAGGGGGAGGGAATAACCTATTATGCCAATTTAAAACTTTTCTTTTTATATTCATAAGGAGTAGGTTTTAAAGGCATAAACAGTTGGTATAACGAGCATGTCTGCTGGTAACACAGAACAATAGACTTGCTATGAGTAGAGTAATGAACTTTGCTGGCGGACTGTGGGTAAATCAAAAGCCTGGTTAAATAGTTTAGCAGCGGAAATATTAAGGCTTAGATTTAGAGAGGAAGTCTTAAGTGGCTATACACGAATATTTGTTCAGAACAACAACACACTTAATCCTTCTTCCAAATACAGGTTTAGGAAGTCATGAAAGAATAGCTTTTCAAAAGGTAAATCAGTTTATAAAAGCTCATAGAGAAATTAAGGCTGAGTATTAAATAAGATATAATATGAAAGAACATCTAAAGTTTATTCAAAGACAAACTTACATAATATATCAACCTAGACTCTCTATGTACATTATATATCCTCATGGTTCCAAACTTTAATCATTACTTAATTATCCATTGAAGGAGTTCTTAAGTAAAGATAGCAGTAGGAGACGACAACGAGGAATAGATATGAGAAGACAATTTTTAGGGTCGTTCAAATAAGAGATATCTGAACAATTGAGTTCAGAGCACTCGAATTCTAATGATGATCGATGATTGCACAATCAACAACATTTGTAATAGAATACAAATCTAAAGATATGAATGCAATGCAAACAAACAACTCTTCATTTTCCTTGGGCATGATTCAAAATCAATATTCAAATCGATCTGAAGTGCTTGGCCTCTAGCTTAGGAATAAAGTCCAGAAGCTCTGTTAGAGACTGAGATATTTGAAGGAGGCTGAAGAACTCAAATCAAGAAATATGTTCTTGATCAAGACACTGATATCTGTCTTGAGATATTTCTGATCTCTCTCTTCTCCTTTTCCTTTTTCTTCTTAGCAATCTACAGAAAGTGTTTTGCTAAGGTCTGGGTTCTTTCATTAAAATCTTTTGTGGGGATCTAAGAGAATGGTTGTTGAAGACGATTTCCTTTATAGATCTCACAGCCTTGTTGAACAGATCAACTTGCATCTATGCTTCACCCACTTGTTTCTTCATTGTTATTAGGATAAGATAAGATTTTTCTTTTATAGAGAGGGGTCTTTTTGATCTTTGAGATAAGTTGATAGATTTTCTATCTGTTTTGAGTAGTGTTGTCGTTGAAGACTGTTGGATAAAGATGTTGTTCGTTGGATCTCTAACTGTTGGGTAAAGACCTTGTTCTGCTGATCTTTGAACTATTGCCCGTCAGATTGAGTTGATGTGTCTCTGAAAAGTAAGTCTGAAACATAGTGCACTGATGAGTGGTTTGTCCAATAAAGTAGATTCTTTTGACTTTCCAAACCAAATGTAGAGAGAGAAGATCTTCCAGTGTCTTAGATGTCAGGCTTCATAAAGATCTGAATGACTTTTGAGGCTTGAATATTTTTGTCACTTTTTAAGCATTTGCAATCTTTTCTCTTTGTAGCACGTGGAGAGTCAAGTCTACTGGTAAGATGTTCATTTTTGAAGGATGAGTCTTCCAATAGAGAAGACTGCTGGCTGTCGTAGTTGCAGTATGAACAATCAAACCATATCATGTCTGTTAGTGATAAGTCTTCAAGATATTTTGCTTATAACAAGTCTGTTGGTGACAAGTCTTCAGAAGATTTTTCACACTCTAGCAGGTATACTAGTGCTGGTGCACATGAGTCGCTAGTCTGTTGATCATCAATGAAAGAGTAGGACTAGACCAGGACATTCCTAATCTAAAACCTATGTGATGTCAAACAAGTTGTCACACTAACCGGTACGCAGACCTTTTAGTCACTTGTTATGATACACGGTAATGGGGGGAGCAAGCAAATTAAAATGTTCATAATATGCAAAGATATAACTTGTTCATCAACAAGCATATTCCAACAATCTCCTCCTAATTATTTGGAACCATTACAAAAATGACATATACAAAGCACTGAAGCATTTTATCAAGACATAGAAATAACATGTCCACAATGAATAATCATTTTATCTCAAGGCATGTCCTATGTTGATATTAGAAGAGCGATGACTTTAGTTTAGTCAACTATTACTGTTACAGACTCGATAAATCAAAATGTTGAACATGTAAATCAATAGTGAAAACAGTTTAGATCACTTAAAATATTTCTAAGTTTTTAATTAGGATCTAAAAAGGTTTTGGTTCCTTTCTTGAATAAGGATTTTTATATATGAAAGAATGTTTTGGCAAGAAGGAATAGCAAATCCTTAAGTAAGAATTGGTTTTGAAAGTATTTCTATAAGGATTGCTTGTGATACCATGTTTTGAAAGAGTAATCATTTTTGCAAAAAAGACTGTTTTTAGAATACAACGTTTAAGAAAGCAGTCTTGGTATCACGATTAGAACAATATCTTTAATAAAAATAATTTTTGAAAAGATCATTTTTAAGAACTGTTCTGAGGATGTTTTTGTAAAAAATATTTTTGTATTTTATTGAAAATATAAAATTTATGCTGAAAATAAAACTCAACATAGATATTTTTAAGAAGAATTATTTTTCAACAAAAGTGACACAAAGGCTAGAAAATGAATCATGGATAATTATCTTTTTAGTGTAAAATTTTCACATCATGCTTCTTCCATAGTAGTTTTTCAAAGACGTGTTTGATGGTTTGAGACATATCCACCTTAAATGTTATTTCTCTTGACTAGATAATATGCCATAAATTCTCCTCCTTATGTCATAAATCCTCCTCCTTAATGGTTGCAAGCATTAAGAGGTGCAAGTAGGGAGTTAAGGAAATAAACAGAAAGACTTAAGAGAAGAAAGGTAGGTTTTAAAATACCACAAGTAGGGAGTTAAGGAAATAAACAGAAAGACTTAAGAGAAGAAAGGTAGATTTTAAAATACCAATTAAGATAAGGGGTAATACAACCTAATTGGAATCTTCAAAACTTCGAGTACTAGAATCTAGGTAATAATCTCTATCGAAATCAGAAAAGCTTCGATTGCCGAATAACTCTCGGGTTATCAGCAAATCTCCTGTGACAAGAAAGCGTTCATCCTCTTGGACAGTTGAAATAATATGGGTTGGAAGGAGCAAACAAAGCGGCTTATAATCCTAGCATACTTTCGAATGCAGGGCACATGCACTCTGCCTCGCAAGATAGACCGGCTTATGAGAGAGAAGACGATTTCAGACCAGTTGAGGTCTTTAGATTTGAGAACATCAATGTTGAAGTTTCGAAGTCTTCTAGTGTCACTTTGTGAGCCCTCCATATGAAATAGTAGGCAACGACTCAGAATTTCACTGACACAGTACAAATCTAAAGGATAATTGTCAATGTCCCATGTACCGTAGTCATCTCGAGAATGGTAGCTAGTTCTTTGGATCCATGATTCATTGACAGTAGAATTAACAAGAGAGTCAGGTCCAATAGATTGGAGCTGAAATACTTGTGACAGGCTTTCGGCATTGAGGACGACATCAGTACCTCGAATACGACCATTGAAACTCTTACCATCTCTTGCCAGTTGCATCCTTGAATAGAATTCATCAACCAGACAGAGGCTGTAGAATTCGTGTATAAATGTAAGGATGGAGACGAGTGCAGAACTGTGAAGAAGATCGATAATCTTCTCTCCAACAGTATTGCCAAGGAGAAATTGTTCCCCTTGAATCGTATGACCTAGAATGTAGGACTGAGAGCCTCTTCTAGTAATGAAAGGTGGATCAATAGGTGCGGGTTGTCCAAAGATGCTGGTAGAAGACGAAGTAGCCATGAAGAGAGTTTCTGAAATGAGACGGAGAAATTTGGCTAGAAAAAGTGTTGGAACAATAACCAATTTTAGGAAGAATTAAGGATTTGTTATATTTGGAGGACAGATTTATAGGAAGAATAAATTTATCAAGAATCAAAGTATTGATATCCGTTTCAAAGCAGTAATGACAGACAAACGAAGTGGCTAAGTGATTGAAGTCATGTCAAAGCTCGAATTTGAATGGACATATGTTTTTTAAGGTGGCGATTCATGATGAAGATATTAAGTCATTTTTGAAAATATTTTACCTAAAAGATTTTCGACTTAATTTGGGGTTTTCTAATACCGAGAAAGATATTTTAAGGAGATACTAATAAGTATGTCCTAAAAATGGAATGATAAGGATTTTGGTATATAGAAAGAATGATGGTGCTGATATTAATGACTGCTGTTAAAAAAAAAACGAAGTTTAAAAAGTGCATACCATTAGGAAATAAGATAGGTTTTATAATTCTAAATTTCCAATAGATAGTTTACGAGGCATTCTGAATCATCTAGCCAATCCTCAGCAATCGCTCAAATCTTTTGGATTTTTAGAATTAAATAATTTTGAAAAAGAATTTTGTCTCAAATTTCTAGTAGATAGTTTACGGGGCTTTTTGAATTATCTACACAATACTCAGCAATCTCCCAAAATTCTAAAATTTCATGACAAAGATAAATATATCTTTCAAGAAAATATTTTGCAAAACAGCAGAGATGTTGTGCTCTTTGTTTCCAGAAAAGTTAATTTACGGGGATTTCTGAGTCATCTACACAATCCTCAGCAATCTCCGAAATCTTTTGGATATTCAGAACAAAAACAAAAATATTGAGATGAAATAACTTTTCAGGAAATATTTTAAAGTACTTTTGAAAATCTACCGATATTTCCAAAGGTTGTTTTAGTCAGCTAGAGAAAGATATCATCACGAGAGGGTGATCAGTAGAGATGAAGGTTTACTGATACTATGATAAAGCATATGTTAGAGATGAGTGTGACTAATCAGGTGAGTTCAGTAGAGGTGTAAGTCTGTTGATACCAATGGTGAATAGGAGAGTGTGATTAGCAGTAGTAAAAATCTGCTGATATCAATTGATGAAAAAGCGGGTATGATTAGCAGTGGTGAAAGTCTGCTGATACCAATTGATATAAAAGAGGGTGTGATCAGCAGTGATGAAAGTCTGCTTATACCAATTGTTGAACAGAAGGATGTGATTAGTAGTGATGAAAGTCTGCTTATACCAATTAATGTATGCAGTGATTGAAAGTTTGCTGGTATCAATTGAAGATCTAAGTGAAAAGTTATCTGCTAGATATACCAAAGGTTGTGGAAAAGAAATTAATGAGCTTAGCAGATGTGAAGGTTTACTGAAGAGTAATGGAACAACAGACATGAAGGTTTGCTTATACCAATTGAAATGACGAAAGTTTTAGCAGGTTATCCTTTTCATGCCTTAGCTACTGGAAGGAAGAACCAGAAGCTTCATCGACAAGATTAACTGATGACTCCCGATTAACTGAGGAGAGCACTAGAGGCAAAATGGAAGGTAAAAGCCATCTTAATCAGAGCACTTGTATCACAAAGACACGAGTTACTCATTCTTAATTAGGTGATTAAAAAAGCTGAAAAGATATATTTCGCTTCTTAATCAATAGTTAAGATGATGACTACTCATGAGATAAGATAGTCATCCTACCAAGACAAGAGAAGGAATGAAGAGCTTTAGAGCAGAATTGTCTTGATAAGAGGGAACAACAGACATGAAATACTAACCTGGAATTGAAGTGCAGACGCTGCTTGTTTCTCAGAAGGTCATCATGTCAGCAGCAGATATGAAATCTACTGATGTATAACATTGTGCATCGAGACCCGATTCTTGGAAAGAATGAAGATTCGCCAAAACATCATGGGTTAAGGTTAAATCTTACATTCCTGAGAAAAGAGTTGCGTTGTGAGCATCGACCTTTCTAAAAAATCCAAAATCATAGTTATTCTTGTTCTAAAAAATATTTCTTTTGATGAGGTTTTTACTAGTACCAAAAAAAATTATGGAGCAGAATAAGGTTCTATTTAACTGAGTTGAATTCATTTTAAGATACCAATTGATCTAGTCATAATGATAGTAGTTGATACCAATAGAGGTAGTTATCAGTAGTTATAGAATTAAGTTGGTATCTACTGTTCTGATTATATACTAAATATTTACTTTAAGTAGATATTTAGAATAAATCAACATTATGATAAGAGTCAATTTAGTCTTTTAGCACAAAGAATCTTTGACATGAAAAGTCATTCATTCCTGTGCAATGTTCATGACTGAATTTGATATATATGAATAGATCAGATTCATAAGACTATTATTTGAAAGGTAGATCTTGGTTTCTTCACATCAGAGTTGTATTTCGTCAAATAAGAGTATTAATGTTTAGGGGGAATTTCAAGTGGGTACAATTTTGAAAACATCTTTTCATTTAGGACCATCAATTTTTTGGACATTTCATATAACTACAAATTGCTTGCCAAATGACAAAAATGCCATTAATGAAAACTCTGATGCCAAGCCTTGGCATCAGGATGATTAATTACAGGCATCAGCATAATTAATTCCAGGCATCAGAACTCTGATGCCAAAACTCTGATGCCAAAAATATTGTTAATGCAAAAAATGCTGATGCCAAATCTTGGCATCAGGTGAAATGCTGATGCCTATAATTGTTGCTGATGCCAAAATGCTGATGCCCACCGTTGTTGCTGATGCCAAAAACTCTGATCAAATCAGTTCACGTAATTAAGATTCTTATTCTTACAAAATTAAGGCAACGATTCTTATTCCCGAGAATCGTTAGATCTTAAAGATATGATGTCAACTTCACGACAGGCCAAAATGTGCCAACCGGTGGCGACACCGGAAGTCAAGAAAGCCATCCCAGTCCTCAAATCTTTCTCCTACGTTATCCAAGACCTCGTCATAGTCCTCTACTACATCGTCCACCACTTTCCTCCCAATAATCCGCCCCTTACTCTTACCTAGCATGGCCTCTTTAAAGGCGCGGGTCAAAGCACCACGCTTTTAGTGACTACAAATGGATCTAACATCGCAAAAATACGACCACCATACCCACCACTCCAACTAAAGTATCCATGCGAGGTCTTCAAAAATACGCATTTCTCCAAGGTAAAGATCTCAGATTTCTCCATTATCTTAGCCGTTGTCGAATCGCCGTCAAGAATAAGAGAGAGAGAGAGAGAGAGAGAGAGAGAGAGAAAATGAGTGCGATGAGTCGATCTCTTGAACTTGGTAACCGAATTTTTTATTAAAGGGTAGTTATGTAATTTTGTTCTAAAATTGTATCTAAAAGATATGTTCAAAAGATTTAGATGAAAACATGTTTTATAAAATGCCTTGTAATTATTCCTAATGTTTAAGGATTGGTTTCCAAGAGTTATGACCCGAATTCAACACAAAATCCCAAGGTAACAAACATAAGATGAGGACAAGCACTTGTTAAACAAGAGTGCGAGTCAACACGAGCTAACAAGCTCTAAACATGAACATAAAGCCGCACTAAAATGTATTTCAAAAATCGAATTAGCGGAAGCAATAAGTAAAGAAGTCAGAGCTATGAAGCTCGAAACAAAAGCAAAGAAACCAAGAGAGACATTATCTCTCAAAGGGGAAAAACAAAATTCGCGAACATTGTCGGCACTTTTCAACAAAGAACCAACCTGATAACAATTACCCACGGCTAAAGCATACCGGGGTTTACCAACAACTATAACAATTTAGAATAATGAAAAGCCCCAAAGCTACTGCGTGCCCGGGAGATAACTGAAATAAATACTAAAACCACGAATAATGGCACGACACAACACGTCAGCCGAAGAAGAAACAATACAAATACCCAAGTATCTACCCGACCGTAAAGTCTAGATAACTTTACAAAATCGATCTCACAAGAATAGCAAAGTACATAATATATGTGACGATGCTAAAAAGAAATAGGACTCCACAAGCTACTACTCGGGGATGTCTGCTGCTACTAGGATAAACCACACGATCTAATCTCGATCTATCGATCAGCTCTGCTACAATCACGATCTACACGACCTCGGTGCAGCTATCAGTTACTGCAACTAGAAACAAGTACGGGATAAGTCATAATGACCCAGTACGATACTACAATATATATGCAACATATAATTATGTAACATAAACATAACCATGGTGTCATTTTATAAATGACAGAAACACCCGTGAAGAGGCGTCGTATCATTTCGATACTCCACAAGATATCCACTCCTTCTTACTTACTAAACCGTCCAAATGAACCAGGGCGTAATCCCCTGTTCACACACAAATCAAATGAATTAGAAGGTAGTTCCCACAAAACATCATATGCAAGTATATATATTATAATATATACAAATCAAGCTATTCACACTGTTACCACGTGTAAAGGGTGCATGTTTATATATATACACCTATATCAGTATGTATATCTCTAAATATACATATCAAATCTCCCATAAAAATCATCATGCATAAGTGTGCATATCTATATATATACACATCAAGTCTTTCATATATATCTCATATACAAGTATGCATATATCTATATATACATATCAAATCTCTCATATATCATCAGCCAATACAAACATGGTCAATAAGATCTCATGTTCAACTAACACTTTGTTATCACATAAGTGCCCATAGTAAGCCACATAAAGGATAGAGAAGATACCAAATCTCTTTCGTCGTATTGCTCCTGCAATCACAACTATTAATCATATTGTGCCAGTGATACCCGTGTTCAGGTATCAAAGTACCGAGCTCTCTTCTCGGGTCTTAGCTCTCTACTCAGGAAAATAGCACTAGCCAATGTGCTCAATTGGTTACGACAAAGGGGGCTACTTCCCCACTGTAGCTAGCAGTGGAGGTGTGTGTGAAACCCGAATTCGGTACGTCGATACATTACAATCACGAATCCCATAATTCGTGAAGGCAATGCATCATCCCACCATCATCATGAAAACTCAAGTAATGCCAGCTGGACTTATATGCAATGCACAAGTAGATGTTTACTTGCTAATTCTCAAGTAGATATAATGACCTACTAAACTCATACGATTATGCACATTGTTACATAAATCACAAAACCACAATAGGAACTCATTTGAGTCTCTAAATCATAAGTGCCAAGTTTGTTCACTCTATTCAATTCAAGTCCCAAAAGCTAGTAATCTAGTCAACTGGAATATAATTGTCATAGGATCTCACCACGATCCTCGTAAGGTTCAATTGTTCCTTAACTCGACTCCGTTGAGTCTTTACTACAATTCCAACCAAATAGAGTTTGAACACTATATGTGTCCCAAGACTCTTTTCTATGTTCTCGTTGAGGCATAGCAAGGTTCTCATTCCATTTAGGAATCTTAGTTCAAGTCACAAGTCAATTATATAAGGGAAGCCTAAGTTGATTATTGTGAAATAAAGCTTAGTTCAATTTTGATTCATAATTCCACTTAATAGTAGAATCCAAGTTCACCACAATTCATTAACTGTAGAACATATCAGGCACGAAGGCAAATACATTCAATATGCTCATAAGTCATATCATAGAAACACATAGAAGAATCAATTCTTGACAAGGTAGGAAATCATGCATTTAGTCATAATAAAAAAATATACACATTATTCCATATTCACCTATGAAATTCAACAGAGTCACAACTTAACCATCAGTCCATTAAGTACTATCCAAGACTACTCCGTTAGTCTCGGATCATGAAGCCATTTACTAAACTCTTCCTAGAGTAGTAACTCATTCAATAACACAAAATTCGATGGTAGTCAAAGACTTAAGCAACACTAGAGCGGTAATAACCCGTAAGGTCAAACCATACCGGTGAGTCTTAGATAACAACATGGTCATCCTAGCGACTTATACAAGTAGACTCCATGTATAGAGTACTAAGAAAGCCCAAATCCAAATCTTCTCATAGAATAGTCCTCAAATTAATTATTCAACAAGTAGGTGTTTTTACTCATTAAAGAATCAAGTAGGAATTCGACAAGAGCGAATTCAACCTGTCAAGTAGATACATCATTCTACAACATGCTCTCAATTGTGCATTTGCTTCACCCAATCACATAAACCACATAAGAACTCGATTGAGTCTTATAATCACTCATATCAAACATGCCCTTCAATCCATCCCAAAATCACGTAAGCTAATATATTAGTCTAACGCACTACAAACGTCGTAGGGATTGAATGTGGAGTCGGTATTGTTCAATAACTCCCTAATCTCAACTCTGGTGAGTTTTACTAAAATTCAACCAAATAGAGCATTGATACTATATGCATCACATTGCCCTTTCCTAAGTTCTCCTTTCATTTAGAACTCGATAACTAGGCCGTTCATGATCTTAAACTAGCCTTAAACACAATCCCGAGTTTCAAACCCTAGTTTCGGTGATTTTGTTAAACCTTGAATTGAAACATATTCCTTCACAAGAGTTATTCCTAAGCTCATTATAAACAACATTCATGCTTTACAAAATGTCAAAATCACAACTTCATAGAGAATTCATAAAATCCTACACATGTTTCAAAGGTTGAATTGGAGGATTTCTCTTCACAAAATGTGTTCACAATCATTAATAGAACAACTATAATGAAGGGGTCATGCTATTTTATTGAACATGAAAATCTCAGGGAATTTTCAACGTACCTTAGTCCTAAGATTATTGGAGGAAAGGATGATCAAAGCAAGGATTGTTGTAGAGAAGATCAAGGGCTTCGATTTGGCAGTCTCGGATCGCCGATCGGACCACCGGAACTCCGGGAAATGGTCTCTCAAGCTAGGGTTTCCTCCATGGACGAAAATGGAGTCTCAAGCTCTGATTCTCTGGTTCTTGTTGATCAAAAATGGCTGGAAGGGCTGAACATATGTTTATATACTTGCCAACAAAACCCCAATCCATGTGAAGGTGGTTAAGAGGCTTCTCATTGGCTAAGGGATGATAGCCTTTGATAAGGAATGATCCAAGGGCTCAAGAGGCTTGTTCTAAGGTCAACAAGGGAGGCTTGACTCACTAAAGACGTCCAAGGGCCAAGGGCATGGTGGTCATCAACCAAAACCAACCAAAAATCCCATAAGTGTGAATTCAGGGACCAATTTCCAGATTGTTGTTACTGGACAGTCGATCTTGTAAAATCGACCATAAATAGCTCATAACTCCAAATGAAGTGATTTTTGATTTTTATGAAATTAGACTCATTAAAATATATTTTAGAATTTTAAAGTACTCAATTTGGACCTATATTCATCAAAATAAAGTTACAACAAAATCAAGTACAGAAGCTGATTTCCTGAAAATAGAATTCTGGCACAGCCGTAAGTCAAGACCTAAATGAGGTACTTAGACACCTTGTAAAATTACCAAATTTTACAGGGAGTAACCTAACATATTAAGGTAAAACATACTAAAGTTTTAGAAAATTCTCTTTAGTAGATTGGTACCATAATGTTCCCGAAGTTCGCCTAAAAACAGGACTGAATCTGTGAAGTAATATGTTGGTCATCTTATTTCCAAATGCAACAAATCTATGAATAGTGATTGTGCAAGCATGAGAAATAATAGTAAACTTGGTCTAGAACTTAAATCAACTTCCCGCAAGTTGAAAGCACAAACAATACAAGCAACGAATGCAAACACAAGAAACCCTAAGACTCAAACGATGCAACTAAGCTTCCAAAATTTCAACCAAGCATAATATGATCAAGATGAACATTATAAATCTCATATGCAAGGTACTAAGACTCCAATGAGACCTAGTTAAGTGCTAACATGCTAAGACGAACACTCAACGCATTAACAACAAAGCATGCAACGCATGGAAGGCAATCACTCTACTATGATCATAACCAACTTAATGTAAGCAAAACGAGAAAGTCAAATACACGAAGGTTCGGGGTCTTACATTTGCTGTCGTGGATTTCAAGGAAATTTTTTAGAGAAGCAAAGGTACCAAATCCATAAAGAAACATAAGAGTTCATGCTATCAATGAGTAAGCATACAAAAGCATATAGGCATGAAGTGAAGCTGTCTTGAACAAGTTCTCATATAGATCAATATAAGATATGAAGAGTTATAATTGAGATCTAATGAGCTGTCTATGAAGAACATGGACCTAAACTGCTTAGCCTATTGGTAAAGTAGAATAGTGGTCCGGATCAAATGGTTGAGCTAAAGAAGAGAAAAGGGCTCTTCTTCCGATCACAGTGCGGTGCACAAACACGTTCATCATTTTCTAGATATCGGTTCTGTGCAGACACTCATCCAAGGAAGTTTGAGAGAGAAAATCCTAGGAGAATCACATTTGGCTTAAGGAAGATGGAAGATCTTCAATTTTGAAAAAGAGCATTCAAACGTGATCGTGGTCATAGAGAAATGGAAAAGGTGTGTTGGTCCATATTGATGTTCAAATAGGCTAAAGGGGGGCTGAATAGCCTATGATGCCTATTAAAAACTTTTCTTCTTGTATTCATAAAGTGTGGGTTTTAAAGGCATAAGCAGTTTGCACAACGAGCATGTTTGCTGGTAGTACTAAATAGCAGACTTGGTCTTAGCGGAGTAATGAACTCTGCCGGTGAACTGCGAGTAAATCAAAAGCCTGTTTAAAGAGTTTAAAAGCAACGAAAATTGTAAGACTTAGATTTAGAGAGAAGTCTTAAGTGGCTGTACACGAATATATGTTCAAACCAATAGCACACTTAATTTTTCTTCCAAATGTAGGTTTAGGAAGTCATGAGAGATTAGCTTTGCAAAGAATTAATCAATTTATAAAAGCTCATAGAGAAGTAAAGGCTGAGTATTAAAAGATAAACCATTTGAAAAAAATTCTGAATTTATTCAAGGATAAATTATAGAATACATCAACCTAGACTCTCTATGTAAAGTTTATGTCCTCGTCGTTCCAAGCCTTAATCTTTACTTAATTATTCATAGACAAATTCTTAAGTAAAGAGAGCAACAGGAGACGACATCGAGGAACATATATGAGAAGACAACTTTAAGGGTTGTTCAGATAAAAATTATCTGAACAACAGAGTGCAGAGCACTTGACTTTGTATGATGATCTAATATTTCACAATCGACAACATTTGTATAGGAATACAAATCCGAAGATATGAATGCAATATTTACACACAACTCTTCATCTTCCTTGGGCGCCATCTGAAAATTTATCTTCAAATCGATCCAAGAGCTTGACCTCAACTTTAGAAATAAAATCCTGAAGCTCTGTCAGAAGCTGAGTTCTTTGAAGAAGGATGAAGAACTCAAATCAAGAACTGGGTTCTTGACCAAGACATCGATCTATGTCTATAGAAATTTCTGATCTCTCTCTTCTTCTCCAATCATTTTCTTCTTAGCAAACCACAAAGGGTGTTTTGCCAAGGTATGGTTTTGCTCACTGCAATCTTCTGTGGAGATCTGAGATGCGTCGGTGAAGACGATCTCTTGTAGATCTCACAGCTTTGTCGAACAAATTCTTGTTACAGATGTCTACGAATCACTTCATTGTTCCGCCTTGGTTTGAAGAAGAAGAGGGATTTCTTTTATATAACGGGGTCCATTTGATTGTTGAGAGATGATGATAGATTTGCTATTAGTTTGAAATAGTGTCGTTCTTGTGGACTGTTGGATAGAGATGTTGTTTGCCGGATCTTTGACTGTTGGATAAAAGCTTTGTCCTACAGATCCTGGAACTGGTTGCCCGTCAGACTGTATGATAAGTCTCTGAAAAGTAGGTTTGAATCATAATGCACTGTCAAGTGGTCTATCCAACAAAGTTGATTCTTTTGACTTTTCTAAACCACGTGAGATAGAGAAGATCGTTCAATATCATGGATGCCAGGCTTTATAAAGATTTGAATGACTTTTGAGGCTTGAACATTTAGTCTCTTTTTGATCTCCTGCAGTCTTGTCTCTTTGTAGCACGTGCAGAACCAAGTCTGCTGGTTAGATGTTCAGTCCCAGTCCAGAGGAGTGAGTCTTCTGCAAGAGAGGATTGCTGGCTGCTGGTTACGGTATGAACATTCAAATAATTTTTCAAAGTAACCATGTTTTCGCAAATATATCTCATAAGAAATCCTTGTCAAAAGAGTTTTTGAAATAAGAATAAGAAAATCATTTTTTTGACATGCATCTGGAATGAGCAATCGAGGATCAAACTCTCATGTGGTTAAATCTGAGAAGAAGCTCTCAGAGTCTAGCTCTGATACCAATTGTTGGTCCGTAATAATGCTCAAATAGGCTAGAGGGGGGGGTGAATAGCCTATTATGCCAATTTAAAACTTTTCTTTTTATATTCATAAGGAGCAGGTTTTAAAGGCATAAGCAGTCGGCATAACGAGCATGTCTGCTGGTAACACGAAACAGCAGACTTGCTCTGAGTAGAGTAATGAACTCTGCTGGTAAATCGAAAGCCTGGTTAAAGAGTTTTAGCAGCGGAAATATTAAGGCATAGATTTAGAAAGGAAGTCTTAGGTGGCTATACAGGAATATATGTTCAAAACAACAACACACTTAATCCTTCTTCCAAATGCATGTTTAGGAAGTCATGAGAGAATATCTTTTCAAAAGGTAAATCAGTTTAGAAAAGGTCATAGAGAAATTAAGGTTGAATATTAAATAAGATATAGTATGAAAGAACATCTGAAGTTTATTCAAAAACAAACTTTAATCCTTACTTAATTATCCATGGAAGGAGTTCTTAAGTAAAGATAGTAGTATGAGACGACAACGAGCAAAAGATATGAGAAGACAATTTTTAGAGTCGTTCAGATAAAAGATATTTGAATAACAGAGTGCAGAGCACTTGACTTCCAATGATGATCAAAGATTGCTCAATCAACAACATTTGTAATGGAATACAAATCTGAAGATATGAATGCAATGCAAACAGACAGCTCTTCATCTTCCTTGGGCATGATTCAAAATCTATCTTCAAATAAATCTAAAGTGCTTGGCCTCTAGCTTTGGAATTTAGTCCCAAAGCTCTATTAAAGACTGAGATCTTTGAAGGAGGTTGAAGAACTCAAATCAAGAAACAGGTTCTTGATCAAGACACCGATCCCTATCTTGAGATATTTATGATCTTTCTCTTTTCCTTTTCCTTTTTCTTCTTACCAATCCACGGAAAGTGTTTTACTAAGGTCTGGGTTCTTTCACTGCAATCTTTTTGTGGGGATGTAAGAGAATCGTTGCTGAAGACGATTTCCTTTATAGATCTCACAGCCTTTGTTGAACATATCAACATGCATCTATGCTTCACCCACTTGTTTCTTCGTTGTTGTTAAGAGAAGAAAAGATTTTTCTTTTATAGACATGAGTCTTTTTGATTGTTGAGATATGTTGATAGATTTTCTATCTGTTTTGAATAATGTTGTCGTTGAAGACTGTTGGATAAAGATGTTGTTCATTGGATCGCTAACTAGTTGCGGTATGAATAATCAAACCATAACATGTCTGCTGGTGATAAGTCTTCAAGATATTTTGCTTATAACAAGTCTGCTGGTGACGAGTTTTCAGAAGATTTTTCATGCTCTAGCAGGTCTGCTGGTGCTGGTGCACATGAGTCACTAGTCTGTTGATCATCAATGAAAGTGTAGGACTAGACCAGGACATTCCTAATCTATGACCTATGTGATGTCAAACAAGTTGTCACACTAACCGGTACGCAAACCTTTTAGCCACTTGTTATGACACACGATAATAGGAGCACGCAAATTAAAATGTTCAGAATATGCAAAGATATAAGTTGTTCATCAGCAAGTATATTCATACAGCTATGCTCGCACAAGAAAAGGAAGACTCCTACACCAAAAGCGCCATTTATTTTATAAGCAGAAAGTTGCAAGGTAGTGAGTTTAACTGCTCAGTCTTAGAGAAAAGTTGTACTGGTCTAGTATGGGCAACGCAAAAACTCAAGTTCTACCTGCAAGCTCGGTCCATCAAAGTTATCTCTAGAATGGACCCAATGAAATACATCTTCGGAAAGTCATCACTCTCTAATCGGTTGGCTAAATGGTGATCACACTCATCTGGCCATAAGTTCGAATGTTCAAACAATACTACGGAGTACGAAGCTTGCATCGCCAGTCTAGAAGAAGCTCTTAAAAAAAGAGCAAAGGAATTCAAAGTCTTTGGTGATTCCGCCCTAATTATAAATCAAATCGGGGGGAAATGGAAAACACAAGATCCTCGGCTATAACTATATCATGCTCGTTTGACAACTTTAGCAAAAGAGTTTGATGGTATCTCGTTCCATTATCTGTCACGAGATAGAAATCAGTTTGTTGATCCATTGGTGACATTGGCTTCATTGGTCAAAGTTCCAGCAAAGATCAACATTCAACCGTTTGTGGTCGGGAAGAAAGTAACTTCTACCTACTGCTTCACAATTGACACATCTTTCAACAATGACAATGAGCCCTAGTATTTAGACATCTGGAATCTGCTCAAGAAAGGAGATTACCCAAAAAATTTAGACAAAAGAGGAAAAGTCGTTCTATGAAGATGGGCATCGTAATTTATGATCAGTGGAGGTAGCCTGTATAAAAGGCATTACCAAGGGTTGAATATGTTATGCATAGATCAGGCCAAGGCAGAACGAGTTATGGACCAATTACATGGTCGTACTTTTGGCCCACATATGAATGGGCACATGCTTTCAAAGAAAGCAATTCGACAAGGGTACTATTGGAGTACGTTAGAAACCGACTATATTCAGTGCTTGTGTCACTGCGACAAATGTCAACGCTTCGTCAATCTACAACACGTTCCCCTGCATATACTATACTACTCCACAACTCATTGGCCCTTCTCAACATGGGGTATCGACGTCATAGGTCAAGTTCATCCGAAAGGATCAAATGGCCATGAGTATGTTCTAGTAGCGGTCGACAACTTTACAAAATGGATAGAGGCTGCTTCCTACAAAGTGTTGAATGCCAAAAAAGTAGTCGAGTTTATTAGAACAAATATCATATATCGTTATGGAGTGCCTTTTGAAATGATCTCCGATAATGGTACACACTTCGAGGGAGAACCGACTACTCGATGAATTCAAACTTCAGCGACACAAGTCCTCCTTATACCGACCACATGCCAATGGAGCTGTCGATGCAGCTAACAAAACATTAGAAAACATCCTCATAAAGATGGCTTAAACTGGAAGAGACTGGCCTGAGAATTTTTGTTAGCACTCTAGGGCTACCGTACGTCAGTTCGCACACTTACAGGGGCTGCGCCGTATTCTTTAGCCTATGGCATGGAAGTAGTACTGCTCATTGAAATTGAGGTCCCATCTTTAAGAATGATGATGGAAGCAGAAATATCTGAGGTTCACTGGATCAAACAACCCTATGATGAGTTAGCCCTGTTAGATGAACGAAGGTTATTGGCCTTAGAGCACACTAGGGCATACCAAAAGCGGATAGCTCGAGCATTCAACAAAAAGGTCAAAGGTTGAAGTATTCATGTAGGAGATTTGGTACTCCGTGAAAAGCCCCCTAGTTATGTCGATAATAGGGGAAAATGGAAGTCTCTATGGATGGGACCATACATTGTGAAACAGATACAGTCGGGAGGCACCGTTTTCCTTATTAATGAAGATGGGGAAGATCTCGTCCAACCCTTTAACATGGACAAGCTCAAGCGGTACTATGCATAGGCCAAGACGTGCCTAAGTGATCAAGTTACTGTTTCTTTCTTCATCTCGCTAGATTGAAAACTCGAAACGACGGTCTAGGTAAAAGTTAGAGAATTTGAAAAAAGAAGAAGAAATAAGGGCTCGCTAGGTTGAAAAACCTGAAAAAGGGCGGCCTATATAAAATGTAAAACACAAAAAAAGAAAATTCAGGAGAAAAAGAGAGAATAGTAAAAGTCTTCAGACGAAACAACACTGTGTCGATCTGAGCCTCAGCACTGAGGAACATAGGTAGGGCGCCTTCAATTCGGGTTCGGTTGCATATGTAAAAAAGTTCGGTATTTCATTATATCACAACTGAGAGTTACATTCGTTCTTGACCAACAAGGAAAAACCACTACATAGCTAATACATATTAATAAAAACAGAATTCTGAAGGTCCACAAGTGCAACCAAGGAATACACATCTAAGACATTGAGGTAGTCATTAACGACCCCCAAGTTACAAGCTAAACGCCAAAGCCTCACTAAGGGTCATTAACCTCGCCCACTCCAAAAACATCCTCTTCAATGCATGCGACGTCCTAGCTAGGCCCATACACTCTAGCGAGGTGCAGTAGATGCCCAACATCATCAGGATGAGAGCCCTCTGAACTCTCCTCTTCATAATCAACATCTCCATTATCAAGCACGACAGTGTTACTCGGACCAGCAACATCACCACGCTGAGCATTACTTCTTCTGCCAGGGTTACTTGGACCAGCAACATCGCTTTGTCTTACATTGCTCCATCGACCTGTATTACTGATTGATGTATTTTATACGTCGATTTCATATACTTTTATGACTTAAATTGAGCGATTCCACGAGGCTTTTGGCTACTGATGTATGTTTTTCAGTGATTTTGTGAGTTTCAGGGTTTTAGGTGAAAGTATACAGATTATGAGGCTTTTTGGTGAAAATTCCAAGAAGGGGCCAAAGTGTGAATTGAAGAAGAAACGACCAGAAAGTAGTTTCTATAGCTTTAGAATAGGATTTAGTGTGTATAACATAATTAGTTGTTGTAATTACAAGGATTGAAGATCGATTCATGTATTCTATCATCTCCATGTGCTGTTCATCTTCAAGGATGAACTAATCACCCATTAATCTAGGAGTTAGGAGGTAACTTGTATCGAATCTATGCTTTAATTATATTTTTATTCATTCAATTCTTGTTGATTGTGGTGTTTATCAATCCCTCTATTATTTCACTTTGAACAAATGAATGTAATCGTGAATAATAAAGGCCTAGAGGTGCGGATAACTGCATGATCAATGTGCATATGTCGTACACTGGCTCACCATCACAATAAATTGAACCTATCGATGCACGAGAGTGATAAGTTAGGGTCAGGTTCCATATATGACCTAAGTGGCAGTTAGATCATATGTTCTTGTGCTTAGGATTTAGAATGGATGAATTATTTGAAGATGGAGACTGAACGGTAATTCAACAGGCTATATCTATATTTTGTGAACGAACCGAAGAGATTGAATGATATTTTATTAAAATAAGCCATAGAGGAGATACAAGTGAAACCCTAATCATAGATTTCCTTTCACCATAAGATCTTCATAAATTGTAATTGCTGCTAATTAGGTAAACAGTAGAATAATAATTAGTTTAAAATAAAATCAATATAAAAACCCCCCTTAGATTAATAATTTGCTACCGATAATCGTGCTATCTGTGATCTTCTTGTCTCTGTGGTTCGACCCTTGCTTCCCAAAACTATTGTACAATAGTCTTGTCCACTTGCAAGGAAATAATTAAAATAAGACATCGATCAAGTTTTTGACGCCGTTGCCGGGGACAAGCTAGTTTGCATAGTTAGTTTGTTGGTAGCGTAAATTTTAATTTTTAATTTCAGTTTTCAGTTTTTATAAAAATAAAAATACAAAAAGATTTTATTTTATTTATTTTAATAGTTAGTTGTTTTTAAATTGCTTTATTTATTTTATGCACGGTCGTAGATCTTTGAATCCTAAACTGGTAGAACTAAATCAAGATATAAATAATATTAGAAAGAATCAAGAAGATCTTGAAAATCTAGCAACCTAGCCTGGTAATCAAGAACAATTGAATCAAGAGGATCCTCTGGTTGATCCTCCAATGGACAATATTAACAAAATCCTGAAAATCTAGTTCGGCAAGTTAATGTGAATCAAAGAGAAGAAGAACCTACTAGAAGAAATATGGAAATAGTCGTAAATCAAAGAACTATTAATGATTTCAGTAGACCCACACTAAATGTAATAACATCATGTCTAGTCTTACCGGAAGCAGTAAGGAATTTCGAATTAAAAGGCCATTATTTCAATGCCATACCCTCTTTTCATGGAATGCCAACCGAAGATCCAGTAAGTTTCCTTAGAGATTATGAATATATGATGAGTACTTTTCCGTTAGGAGGGTTGACTGAAGACCAAGTAAAAATGAAATACTTTCCAAGTGCATTAAAAGATTTGGCAAAGAGATGGTTTATGAATCTAACACCTAGTAGTGTTTATACTTGGGCTCAACTTTATGATTTGTTTATGAGTAAATATTATAAGCATGCATCTCTTACAGAATATAGAAAACAAATCATGTCTTTCCAAAATGAACCAGGTGAAACATTCCATGAGGCTTGGGATAGATTCAAAAATATGCTTATTATGTGCCCTCATCATAACCTGTCTCAAGATGTGTTAGTACTTCAATTTTATCATGCTCTTTCGCCTGGTTTACAAACTATGGTTGATAGTGCAGCCGGTGGTTCTATTAATAGAATGACACCAGTTGTACTAGAGGAATTATTTGAGATGTTAAGTATAAATTCTCAACAAAAAAGTGCAAGAGGTAAAAGTAGAAGTTTATACCAAGTTCAAGAAAAACCAGATACACAAGCTCAATATGAAAATTGGCCAATCCAAGAAGCATGTGCTATGTGTGGATTATATTCTCATGCTACTAATTTTTGTCTATCAAGTGCTATGTATTCTGAGCAGGCTAATGTCATGAATGTGTACCCTCAAAGACCAAGGAATGATCCCTACTCAAACACATATAATCCTGGTTGGAGGAATCATCCTAATTTTTCTTGGGGAGGAAATAAACATTTACAACCTCAACAATTCCAACCTCAACCACCACAACCTCAACAATTCCCAAATCAAGGACAATTGCGAATTGAAGAAGTCCCAAAATCAGATGGAGCAAGCAAAGGTCAAGCTGTTCTTATAAAATATTTACTTGAAGAAGTAGAAAATTTAAAGAATAAATTTGCAACAGCTGAGATCGAGAAAAGAGAAGAAGGGAAGTTCCCTAGTCAAACCGAGCAAGCAAAATCTATCATTACTCTGCGAAGCGGTAGAGTAATTGGAGAAGAGGTAAGTGATCTTGTTCAATCTTCTAATGTGTCTGATAAAGTAGATAATTTTGAAAAAGAAGTTGAAAAAGATAATAATGAGAATAATCAAACAACTAATCATGAAGTAGAAAAAGATGTGCCAAATAAAGAAAGTCAAGAAGAAGTAAGACAAGATAAAGAACAAGAAGAAGAGGAACCTTATGTGGCACCACCACCATATGTTCCTCCAATTCCGTTCCCTAGAAGACTTATGAAAAACTGAATGGATAAACAATTTTCGGAAATTTATAATATGTTATCCAAAGTGAATGTTAACCTTCCTTTGCTTAATGTTATTAAAAATATTCCAGCCTATGCTAAGTTTTTCAAAGATCTTCACTCTAAGAAACACAAATTCGAAAACAATGAAAAAATTATTGTTTCTGAAAACGTAAGTGCAGTTTTACAATCCGAACTTCCCCCTAAGTTGAAAGATTCTGGTAGCTTTAATATCCAAGTCTCATTGGGTATATCTAAAAAGATGAAAGCCATGCTAGATTTAGGAGCAAGTATTAATTTGATGCCTTTTGCGGTCTATAAACAATTGGGGTTAGGAGAACTAAAACCCACTAATATGTCGTTACAATTAGCTGATCGTTCAGTTAAACATCCCTTGGGTATAGTAGAAGACATCCTAGTTCAGGTTGATAAACTAATCATTCCGGTCGATTTTGTTGTTCTAGAGATGGAAAGAAAAATTTGCACAAATAATGAAGTCCCTATCTTGTTCGGCAGACCTTTTATGGCCACTGCCAATACAATGATAAATGTTAAGAACGGTAAACTTACAATGTCAGTCCTGGGTGAAACTGTTGAAATCTCTGTTTTTGATGCTATGAATAGACCTAATGACATGAATACATGTTTCTCCATAGATGAAATCGAAAAGTTAACAACTCAAACTTTTGAAGAAAGTTGTGAGGATGACGATTATGAGAAAGATGTATTTGTAGTTTATGATGATAGACCTATCCCTCCCATAAAAATTGACATTGATGAGTTAGAAAGAGAGATTCAAGAAGAAGAAAGAAAAGAGAGAGAGAGAAATTAGAAGCTCTTAAGAATAAAGATGATATGGAAAAGGAAGAATCAGAATCAGAAAATAATTCTGATAAAATAGAAAAAGTAGAGGAAGAAAATATGAAGAAGAAGAAATGGAAATTTTAAAATCACTTTTTGAAGAAATAGAAATAGAGGATGAAAAAATAGAAAACATTGAGGAGGTTAAAGAGGAAGAAATAATTAAACCGAAAAATTCTGAATTTATTCCATCTGTTAAATCTCCTCCCATTGAAGAATTAAAGTCATTACCACCCCATCTAAAATATGCATTTTTAGGAGAAGGTAAAACTTTGCCTGTTATAATTGATGCAGATCTAACCGAAGAACAAGAAGCAAGCTTATTAAAAGTTTTATGGACACATAGAGAAGCCATAGGATGGTCCTTAGTAGATTTAAAAGGTATTAGTCCGTCTATGTGTATGCATAAAATATATTTAGAAGAAGGTAGTAAACCTTCTAGAGAAAGACAAAGAAGACTTAAACCCTCACATGGAAGAAGCAGTGAGAAAAGAAGTCCTTAGGCTTCTCGATGCGGGTATAATTTACCCAATATCTGATAATAAATGGGTTAGTCCAGTTCAGGTAGTTCCTTAAGAAGTCTGGAATTATAGTAGTTAAAAATGATAAGGATGAGTTAGTCCCTACACAAACAATCACTAGTTATAGAATGTGCATTGATTTGAGGAAATTGAATGCGGCAACGAGGAAGGACCACTTTCCCTTGCCATTTATTGATCAAATCCTTGAAAGACTAGCTGGTCATGAATATTATTGTTTTCTTGATGGTTTTTCTGGTTACAACCAAATCCCGGTAGCACCAAAAGACCAAGAGAAAACCACATTTACATGTCATTTTGGTACTTTTGCATTTAGGAGAATGCCCTTTGGACTTTGTAATGCACCAGCTACTTTTCAAAGATGCATAATTTCTATATTTTCAGATCTAGTAGAAAGATGTGTCGAAGTATTCATGAATGATTTTTCAGTTTTTGGAAACTCTTTTGACCATTGCCTAGAAAATCTTACATCCGTACTAAAAAGATGTTGTGAAACAAATTTAACCCTAAGTTGGGAGAAAAGTCATTTCATGGTCAAACATGGAATTGTCTTAGGACATGTTGTGTCTAATAAAGTGTCTAATAAAGGAATTGAAGTCGATAAGGCAAAAATAGAAGTTATATCACAACTACATCCCCCAACGTCTGTCAAAGGTGTTAGAAGTTTTCTAGGGCATGCAGGCTTTTATAGAAGATTTATAAAAGATTTTTCAAAAATCTGTAAACCTCTATGTACCTTGTTGGCAAAAGACACTGAGTTCGTCTTTGACCAAGAATGCTTAAATGCATTTAATTTATTAAAGGAAAGATTAACCACTGTCCCTATTTTAACCGACCCCGATTGGTCTCTCCCTTTCGAGATCATGTGCGATGCTTCAGATTTTGCAATCGGAGCCGTGTTAGGACAAATGGTAGATAGAAAACCACATGTAATCCATTATGCTAGTAGAACATTAAATGATGCACAACTTAATTATACAACAACCGAAAAAGAATTTTTAGCAGTTGTGTATGCATTGGAAAAATTTAGACCATATCTGTTAGGATCAAAAGTCTTAATATTTTCTGATCATGCGGCTCTGAAATATTTATTGAGTAAGAAAGATGCTAAGCCTAGACTCATTAGGTGGATGTTATTATTACAAGAATTTGACATTACCATTAAAGCTAAAAAGGGAACTGAAAATGTCGTAGCCGACCATTTGTCTAGACTGGAATTTTCACCCTTACTTGAACGTCAATTTCTTGATAATACAATTCCTGTGAATGAAGATTTTTCTGATGAACAACTATTAGCGGTCAAAGATTCAGACCCTTGGTATGTTGATTTTGTTAATTATTATGTGTCTGATATCATAAATCCTGATTTTGATTTTTATCAAAGAAATAAATTTTTTACTGAAGCAAAAAATTATTTTTGGGAAGAGCCTCATTTATATAAAATGTGTTCCGACTCTTTAATCAGGCGATGTGTTCCAGAACAAGACCAACAAAGTATTATGGCATTTTGTCATGAATACTCTTGTGGTGGTCATTTTAGTGGAAATAAAACTGCTAGAAAAATTTTGCAATCTGGTTTATATTGGCCTACGGTTTTTAGAGACTGTGACATATTTTATAAAACTTGTGATAAGTGTCAGAGAACTGGTGGAATAGGAAAAAGAAATGAAATACCCTTGCATACAAATTTGGTTGTTTAAATTTTCGATGTTTGGGGCATTGATTTTATGGGACCTTTTCCAGTCTTCAATAATTGTGAATATATTTTAGTAGTTGTTGATTATGTGTCCAATTGGATAGAAGCCATAGGTACTAAAACCAATGATGGGAAAACTGTGGTCAAATTTGTGGAAGATCTTTTTGCCCGATATGGAGTACCTAAGGTCATAATCAGTGATCAAGGAACTCATTTTACCAATAATTTACTAAATAACGTCCTTAGAAAACATGGTGTAACTCACAAGTTAGCTACTCTATATCATCCTCAGACATCTGACCAAGTAGAGGTAAGTAATAGACAAATAAAAGCAGTTTTAGAAAAGGCCGTTAGGCCCAATCGTAAAGATTGACAATCTAAACTTAATGATGCTTTATGGGCATATCGAACTGCTTATAAGACCCCGATAGGAATGAGTCCGTACCGAATGGTGTATGGCAAATCATGTCATTTACCAGTTGAAATTGAACATAGAGCCTATTGGGCTGTCAAAGAATTAAATTTAGATTTAACCTTGGCTGGTGAGGAAAGATTGTTTCAATTAAATGAATTAGAGGAACATAGGCTAAATTCGTATGAGAATGCTAAAATTTATAAAGAAAAGACCAAGAAATACCATGATATGGGATTATCCAATAAAATGTTTCGTCCAGGATTAAAAGTTTTACTTTGTAATTCTAGATTTATGTTATTTCCCGGAAAATTAAAATCAAAATGGTCTGGTCCTTTCACAATTGTCTGAATTTACCCTCATGGAGCAATTGATATAAGAAATCCAAGGACCAATGAAGTGTTTAAAGTTAATGGCCACCGACTCAAACCGTACCTTGAACAGATGTCAGTTGAGAGAACAATTAAATTAATTTGTCTTGCTGACAATGCACCACTGGATGATTAGGTTTGCAGTTGGGTCAAACCAAAGACGTTAAACAAGTGCGCTAAGTGGGAGGCAACCGACTATGATGAATTTTATTTACTTTTGTAGTTAATTTAAATATGCTATTCTCCGTTATATTTAATTTTGGACATTTAATTTCAAATAAAAATATGCCAAAATTTAAGTTTGGGGGAGAAAAGCATCGTAGTGTTGTATTTATATGTTGCTAATAGTTTAGTTTAGAGTTTTTGTAGAATTTTTAGAATGCAGGAAGGTAACGAAACATAACAGAACTTAACGGGTGGACCAAAATGTAAAACTGCCAAAAAGGATGAAAGAAAAACAAAGGAAGCATATTCTGCCCACCTTGCGGACGCAAGGCTTAAGCCACCTTGCGGCTGCAAGGTCCCTATAAATGCAGGAAGTGTGACTGGTGTGCAAGTCTGCAGCCGGTGCCCGGGCATGACTACCTTCGGGCCTTAGGTATAAGAGACCTTGCGGCCGCAAGGTCCTCTATATAAGCAGATGTCGGGCAACAGCAGCAGAACACCTGAAAATTTCACTCTTCTCTCTTAAGGCAGCAGCAGATCTACTCTCTCACTCTCAATTCCGGCAGAAGCTTTCCAAATTGTCCGTCCTAGATTCAAGAGAAGAAGCTCCCTCCTTCAACTCTCCTTCCACATTCATCACCATTCCCCTCCATTAGAAGTTGGAAGAAGGAAGACTCCATAAATTCTGGCGAGACAAGCTTCAAACTCTGGCGATCCTTCATCTTCAAAGTGTGCAAAAATCCAAGTAACTCTCACCATTTCTTTTAATTTTTGACGTAGAAAAATTATTTGCATGCTAGGGTGCTAGAGTAGTTTACGTAGAATAATTTTTTTTGCATGCTTTAGTTGATAGGTGAAATTTTTAATTTTTAATTTTTAGAGACAGAGTAGAATTTTTTGTTTCTTAATCTTTGTGCACAAACATAGATGGCCCCAAAACGTAGGAATACCGGCCCCTCCACTTCTCGCCCCGTCGAAGAAAACGAGGAGCAAGTTTTTGACCACACCCGCTTCATCAGTTTTGAGGCATCGGAGAGCTACACCGCGAAGCTCTCCAAGTCCTTGATCCCTGAAAGGGGATTTAAGGCTGCTGAATTTGGCCTCCATAACAATTTTAAAGCTCGTAGGTGGGGTACTTTGATTGAGTCTCCGGACAAGGCAATCGTGCCTATTATCCGTGAGTTCTATGCTAATGGCCGCATTAGCATAGATGGTGGGGTTATAGAGGTTGTTAATGTTAGGGGCATAGGCGTTAGTTTTACGTCCCAAAGCATTAACCTTTAATATGGCACCTCTAAATTTGCGGAGGGTGCCGATGACTATAGCCGCCACCTTTCTGCCCCTGTCCCTGTCGAGGTGGTCAATGCGACCATCTCACATCCTGGTGTGGTTTGGACCCAAAATCGTAACCCACCATTCGGTCCACGCACTATGGAGGAGTCCTTCCTGTTGGACACGGCTAGGGCCGTGTTCAAATTCATTACCTCCCGCCTTATGCCTTCCAGTCACCAACACACGGTGACTTGGGCTAAGGCCGTCCTGATCTACACCATCTTGACCAATGGTTCTGTCGATGTTGGCCGCCTGATCAACGGCCAAATTAAGACCACGATTAGAGGAATGCGACAAATGCGGGGTTCGCGTTCCGCATTTGATTACGGAGCTGTGTATGGGCCAGAGTCGGGTGGACTCAGGTCGGAGAGGCTTTAGAAGGTGCCCGCTATTACTCAGGCAATTTTGTTTGAGCATACTCGCCAACCGCGAGAGAGGGTTCCCCACGAGGAGGAACCCGAGGAGGAGGAGGACCCATTGGCAACAATCTCCAACAGGGTAGAGGAGGTTGCCCTTGAAGCCAATATGACAAATCAGTAGTTGGCACTCATGCGTGCTGACCAAGAAGATTTGTTTGGTTGGGTCAACCTAGTGGGGCAAAATATATCCAACTATTTTAGGATGCCGCTTTGACACGATCCCGAGTTTCGTCCTCGTTCGTTATTTCCTCCGACTCACTAGTAGTCGAGGCCCAGTTTCTTCCTCTTTAGTTAGGTGGGCGGCTGCTATGTCCTTTTTATATTTGTCCTTCCCCATCAAGCCTCTCATATGTTCCTCTTCCTCAATTTTGGGGACAAAATAGAAATTAAGTTTGAGGGGATTCTAAGCTCGAGAGTCTTAGCGAGGTCCTAGCCTAAGGAGGAGTGGGTTGGGCTCGTTTTTAGGGTGGGGAAAATTTCTTTTCCCTCTATTGTGTCTTCTCCTCACACGCCTTTCTTGCTTTTGAATTTTTCTTGTTCTAGGAGATGTCGCCTTTTTTGCTTTTGAATTACCGTTTAGTCTCCATTTTTCTTTATACATATATATATATATATATATATATATATATATATATATATATATATACATATATATATATATATATATATATATATATATATATATATATATATATATATATATTTTTTTTTAATTAAAAATTTCTCCCACTTGAGTTTTGGTGTGGTAGTACTAGTCGATGAGGAGTTAATGCAATGAATCACATAACTTGTCCATAGACTCTTCTGGAATTTACTTGATTTTGAGAAACTTTTATTTTTCTCCAAATTCTTCATGCACCTATAGCAGTCATAATTATGGATTGATTAGAATAGTTTTATAATGTTTATAACACCCATTTCATTTCAACAAGATATGCACAGAATATGAGAAGAATAGCCGTCGAACATGATTGTTGCATTAAATTGTAACTTAGGGTCAATTACGCGATAAGTTAGATCCCTTGGATTTTCTCACTAATATATCTCAAGCACACTTTCGAACGTGTGCATGTTAGTCTCGATTGTTCCTACCATGTCTTAGCTAATGCTTATTTGAAATCCGATTGATGCTAAACATTCAACCCCATTCCCATAGTTGATACTCCCTCCGTCCTAAATAATCTTGGGTTGACCGGCGCACAGTTTAAGAAAAAATAATTGACTTGATTATTTATATTGGTTTAATGTGTATTTCCTTTAATGTCCATGTGGCCCATAATTAAAGTAGAGTGAAAAAGTAAGGGGTAAAGTGGTAAAAGTGATGTTCTAAAAAGGTAAGTTTCAAAGTGGACAATTATTTTGGGACGGACGAAAAAGGAAAGGAGGACAATAATTTAGGGACGGAGGGAGTATTATATTTTGTGTGTCTTACTTGCTTTAAAAACTGCATGAGCATTTGACATCAAGAAATGATTTAGGTCATCTTTGGATCGTTGAAAAATATTCACTGACCTTTACTAAAAATATCCTAGTGTCCCCTTTTTAGCCTAATTAAAGGAATGGAGTGTCTTAGCACATTAAACCCCATTCGACATTGTTTCTATTACCCACATTAACTAACCCTAAAACCTATACACTTTTAGCCTACCATTTGAGAGAGTAGGATGTGGGTGAAAATTAATTTTATGGGACCATTTTAATCAAGCAAGTTTAATGAAGACTTCTTCTTCCCGTTAATATATATATATATCGACGAAAAATGAAACGGGAGAAGAAGAGTGCAAGTAGATTTAAATGAAAGCATAGCTTTCAAAATAAAATATGTTAGAAAA
>CM028378.1:93588153-93633914 GCA_013146195.2 Codonopsis lanceolata | reverse complement strand
TGCTCTAGGGTTCATCAAGCACCTATAAGAATTCACTCGGCGTTAGAACATGCACCAAGAAACAACCCACAGGCCATGGAACCTATCTGGGCGATAGCTAACCTAAAACAAGCTACGATACCAATGTGACGACCAGAGCCGAGGGCCGAGGAATGGGACCAGGGTCGGACCAAAATAAAGAGAGGAAACAAGTAGGCAATTAAACATGCAAGGACTTAATTTACAAAAACGCGTGGCCATGACATTGGAGTCGCAACACGCCTCGGCACCAAGCCCAGGATATTTTTAAAATTTTTAAACACGATAACGGTTAAACAAATAACCAAGTCTTGGCGACACTACATGCGGAACCCAACTAACGAGTTTAGGTGCAAGTAATAAAGAGAGCTAATAGCATGCTCGGCGGAAGACTAAAACATGGAGGGATAATAACAAGTTAATAGCTAGGCTTACATAATGCCGGCACAAATGTTACAAGTACTACAGTATTAAACTACTAGCGTTAAGAAGATTTCAAGCAAGATCTACTCAATTACCGAGGCCGCAGTCTGGTTGGTGGCTTAACCCGGCGTCCTTACAAAAATTATAAAGCAAGAGTAAGAGGCCGCAAAACCACCTCTTCAAGAATCAACGGAGAATCAAAAGGGCACAAGGCACGAACACAGCTAGTCAACGCGCAGGACCTGTCTTGCTAGGATCTAAAGCAGTAAAAGGGGAAAGGGTAAGTCATAAAGACTTGTAAGCTATTAATCATGCATGTCATGGCAAGATGCAACATTCAAGGCAAGATACAGTCATAGAAGCATAAAGTCATATATCCAGGATGCACATTGTTTCACATAAGTGCGCGTAAATAATTCACATAGGATAAGGATATATGGAGAGCCGGGCCGCTACGTAGTTCCTGCATACAAGCGTTATCTGGAATGTGCAGGTATCGAATGTGTGTGAGTACATCGATCTTCCGAGGAGATGCTCGGGATAGTCACCAGTGATGCTCTTAAATGATTACAGCATGGGAGCTACTTCCCCACTGTGGCCACAGTGGAGGCGTGTGTGCACAAAGACAGGATGCCAGCTGGACTCATGCAATGCCAAGTAATGTATACTTAACAAAATTCTCAAGTAGAGAACGAGATCGACAAGAGCGATCTCGCTCAAGACAAGTAAATTATTCTTATCAATAACCAAGTAGGGTTGAGTTCGACAAGAGCGAACTCACATGTCAATTAGTCATTCCATAATATGACAGTCAAGATCAAGCAGGGCAATCAATTCAAGTTCAAAGTCTAGAATTATTATTCTTAGGGAAACGCGATTAGAACGTCGTCGGGATTAATTTGTGAGCCGGTATTGTTCAATAGCTCGCTAATCTTGACTCCGTTGAGTCGTCTCTAATAGTTCATCCAATAGAGTTAGGACGCTAAATGCATCACAAACCCTCTTCTAAGTTCTCGCATATGATCGGCTAGGTCATTAATCCATTTAACGACCGTAGTTACTAATTGTCGATAATTCGAATTCAAGGGATCTTAGAATCATACTTTCAAGGTTATTAAAGTGCAAGAGTCCGAGAACGTTATTTATTCGTAGGGAAACATAGAACACAATTTATTCTAGGCCTAGGGCTCAATTCATTAAGATAATCAATACAAGGCATAGGAAACCCTAGAATTCAAAATTCCCAAGAGTCATCAAAACATATTAGTTCAAGAACATTAATTGCTCCTAAAGAAGCATAGAACATAATTAATTCTAGGTGTAGGCCTCAAGCAACAAGATGGACATACTAATCAAAATCTCAAGAGACCAATTCAACCTAGATCATGGCATGGACATGGAAAAGCATGGGGATCAATAGACAAGGGGGATCATGGCAAGTCTAATCATACAATCCTAAGGGGGAAATTAATAGCTTACCTTCACCAAGGAAAAAGAAAGTTGGAGAACAAAGTAATCGGAAGGAATCGATCTCCTCGTCGGTAGCTTCACACCGGTGGTCTCGGCTCGGCAAACGGAAGTCGGGAGCTCAAACTAGGGGAGAGACACACACCAATCTCACCTTTTCTCTACACACACTAACCATGGCAAGAGAGATAGAGGAAAATCTGATAATGGAAGGATTAAGGCAAAGTCAACAAGGGAGGCCTTTTATATCTTGCATGGATTTAGTGGAAATCCAAGTGTCAAGGGGAGAAGCTCTCATTTTCCACTTGTCAAGAGGAGATTGCTTGGGATTAGTACTAATCTAGCTTAATTAGGGTTTAATAGGTTGGATTAGGGACAATTAGGAAGGGGGTTTAAGGCTTAAAGGTCGGACAAAACAGAGAAGAAGGAAAAATTCCCGTAGCTGAAAAGAGGCTGAGGCGGGCGCCTCATGAGGGGCCATGCGGCCGCCTCAGATGCTGAGACTGAATCCCTTTTTCATTTGCTCTCAGTATTTGGGGCGGGCGCCTCACTCGAGCCATGCGGCCGCCTGGACTTCTGGAGCATCAAAACTTGACCTAAACAAGTCCTAAATGGTCCCAAGCTCATGGGCAACCATTCTAGGGTCTAACACAACTCAAAACATGTCCGAAACACACCCGAACATCACCCGGAACAAGGTAGGACAAGGCTCGAATCACGCGACGATTGGTTGACGAATCAAACCCGGATTAAACGCTAATAGAACTAGGGTAACTTGGGCATGGAATAAGCTTGTTTAATCATGGTTATGACTTGAATACAAGTCCGGGAACTCAAGGAACAATTCGCACGTCGAAATCTGGCATAAAGCGGAGGCAATGAAATCGCTAAGGCCAAAACAAGGCAAGAAGGTTTCTAAACTTCCCAACAAGCTTACTATGATCAAGGCGAGTGTTCTAAGTCACCTATGGACGACGATAGAACCCTAACAAGTCTCGGTTGAGTGTAAATCAAGTTAAGGCAACACTCAAGGCATAACGGAAAGGTATGCTAAGCATAGAAGGAAATCAAGCGATAAGGAATGCAATAATGATAATACGAGTCAGGCATGGACTAAAAGAGATATCTAATCATGTTAAGACATAATATACACAAGTTATCAAGGCATAAAACAAGTAATGCAAGTAATGGGTTTGGGTTCTCACACAAGTCCTTGCGAATAGAAGTAATTAAAGCCGAAATAGATAGACCATGACCCTCGAAAAAGAGAGAGCTTTGATTCTTCCAAATGTTCCATAAGATAAGGGTTGGAAGGGCAATGTTAGCCAAGGAATGCTTAAAGAAGAGCCACTAGGATAGACAGGCTTGGGGGATAGAGAGAGGTCGAAAATGAACTTGGTATTCAGCACTAAAAACAGCCCAGATGTGCGCTGCAGAAGTGGAGTGTAAGAAGACATGATCAAAGTTTCTGTATGACCAGATGAGCAGCAACGGCACTTAGAGACTATATGAAATCCCCTTTGAAGAAGAGCCTCATCAATGGGAAGTTTATGATGAAAAAGCCGCCACATAAAAATACTAACATGAGAAGGAATCTTGGGGTGCTAGTAAAATTTAGGAGTTAAAAGCTTCGGCTTAGAATCCCAAAGATGCTGCCAGGCCGAAGATATGGAAAAACGACCAGAGGGAGAAAGAGTCCAGCAGGGAGAATCTTCTATATCTTGGAAAAAACAATGCTGTTGATGAATGCGATGCCGATCGATAGGAGGAAGGAGGGATGCGATGGAAGGATCGAGGGTCGAATCAGCTTGAAAGAGATCACGAACAGATGAAGCAGCAACGAGTTGAGGTCTAGAGAGCAGGCCTCCTTCCAACCAATTATCATACCAAGGAGAACAACTTCCTTTGCCCACAAGCCAAAACAGGTGTTGCTCAACAAAAGGCCGAATGTTGAGCATATGGCACCACACATGAGAACCCCTGGAAGAAACTTGAACCGGATGAAGCTGAGAACAATATCTGGCCATAAGAAATCGGGACCAGAAGGTGTTTTTGGTGCGAAACCTCCACCAAATATTGGTCGAATAAGCTCTAGAAATATCATGCAGCGAACGAATCCCAGCTCCACCCTCAGAAACAGGAGTACAACATTGAGACCATGAAATCCAGTGTGAACCTTGATGATTATCAATCTGGCCCCAAAAGAAGTTAGCCATCATTCTATCAACCAATCGAATAACAGATTTAGGGGGATCAAGAGCCGCTAACTGATAAGCGGTGATGGAGTGAAGAACCGAATTAATGAGAGTGATCTTTCCAGCTGCTGATAAAAAGGAACCATACCACGAATCAATACGAGAGCGGAGTTTTAAAATGAGCGGGTCAAAATATCGTTTAAGCTTACGCCCGCAAAACAAAGGACACCCCAGATATATAAGAGGGAATTCTTTGCGCTCATACCCCAGGAGAGAAGCAATTGAGTTAATACGAGAAGAAGAAAGTTTTTAGAAACAGTAAAACTACATTTACTAGAATTAATAGCCTGACCTGAAAGCCTCTTGTAAGTTGTGAGGAGTTGTTTATGCTTTGAGAGAGATTGGGAACTGCCATTGCAAAATATGATGATGTCATCCGCGAACGAAAGATGTGAAATAATGGGGCAACCACTAGAAGAAGAGTAAGCCAGATGGGGGTTGGAAAGTGTAAAGCATTCAAACTACGACTAAGAACCTCAGCTGTAAGAATGAAAAGGGATGGAGACAAAGGATCACCCTGATGGAGCCCTCTGGAAGAATTAAAGAAGCCAGTTGGAGAGCCGTTGACCAAAATTGAGAACCAATTATTGGAGAGGAGGCGCCAGACCATATCAATAAATATCTCACAAAAACCAAAACGACGAAGAACTTTTATGAGATAGAACCAATCAACTCTATCAAAGGCCTTGGACATATCCAACTTCACAATGATATTAGATCCAGAAATCTTATTATTTATGTTGGTCATTAACTCTTGAGCAAGAAGAATGTTGTCTTGGATTATGTGCCCTTTAACAAACCCGCTCTGATTCAAAGAAATAATGTCCGGAAGAATAACAGCTAGACGAGAGGCCAGAATTTTGGATATCATTTTGTTACTAAAATTGCAGAGGCTAATAGGCTTGAAATCACCAAAAGTGGATGGATTACCAACTTTAGGAATAGTAACAATAAGGGTGCTAGTCCAACTGCGGAGCAGAATGAATCCAGAAAAAAATTATGAGATAGCAGCATGAAGATCAGAACTAATAATGTCCCAGCAATGAGAGAAGAAGGGACCAGAGAAACCATCCGGACCTGCTGCACTATCGCCATTCATATTACAAACAGCTGCCCGAATCTCATTGAGCATGGGATAGGCGGTAAGAGAGGAATTCATATCACCTGAAATAAGAGATGGGATCGAAGAGATAATGTCATTGTCAACCGTTTGAATTGCCTGAAGTTAGGAGTGAAAGTAATGAACAACCTGATTCTTAATGGCGGAATCATCAGTAGTCTCAATGCCATTAGAGTCAACAATAGAATGAATATGTAATTGTTTCCGAGCTTGCTTAACAGAAGCATGAAACATTTTTGTGTTGCCCTCACCATCTGTAAACCACTTAATCCTAGCCTTTTGACGCCAATAGCCTTCTTCGATTTTCAAGGGACTCTTGAGATTAGCGTGAGCCTGTGACATAGCAACTCTATCTTTAGAAGATCTCGAAGCTTCAAAAAGAAATTCTAAGCGCTGAACTTCATCTTCAGCTTGCTTGATGTTGGAAAAAATATTGCCAAAAACATCATGATTCCAACGTTTTAAAGCCTGCCTGCACAAAGCAAGCTTCTTAGCAAGAACATACATCGGTTTGCCCTCAATGGTTTGCTGCCAAGTGTCCTGAATAAGAGGAAGAAATGTGTGATGTGCCGTCCAGACACTAAGAAATCGAAACATAGAAGGATGCTTAGGGCCAGCCAAAGTGATATTGGTGAGTAACGGAGCATGGTCAGAACAAGCACGACCCAAATGGCGAACAGATGAAGCATGTAAGAATTGCTGCCAGAAGGAGTTACAGAGCATACGATCAATACGTTCGAATATGGAGACATTCCCATCTCTAGAGTTCCACCAGGTGAAGTTGCTGCCAGAAAAACCCAAGTCAAGAAGCCCCGAAGCAGAAATACAAGAATGAAAATCCATAGCACCAGATCTGTCCCAGCCATTGCCACCCGATTTTTCTTCAAGAGAAAGAATTATATTGAAATCACCGCCAACCAACCAAGGCGTGGAACCGAAGGAAGAGCTCAAATCTATTAGATCAGTCCACAAGTTCCGACGAATAATCTCATCACAACTAGCATAAATGCATGAAATATTAACAGAAGACGACCATTTATAATGCTTGACTTGCACGGTAAGATGCTGGTCCGTGTCATGCAAAAGATCACAGGTGAAAGAAGATTTGACAAAGAGCCAAATACAACCACGAGTGTTGGAAAAACATATTTTGAATTTCAGCTGCTTGGCAATACGATAAATATGAGCAACGTCAATTTTTGGTTCAAAAATAGCAAGAAACGTAACTTTGTAAAGCTTTATAAGGTGTTTGAGACGGCCAATAGAAGGGTCATTGCCAATGCCCCTAATATTCCAAAAAAGAAGATTAACAACCATGAGAAGTGGGGAGATTTGTCTGAGTTTTTGACCTTGTCTGCATAGCAGGAACTGGAATCTTGGACTTAATCTTGTTGTTGCATTTAGGAAGAGGGAGAGACGAATCCAGATTTAGTTGATCTAGAATGGGAGATCGAATAGGAATAGAAGCAGTGCCTGTAGCATCAACATCTTGAGCAACTCCCATGTCATCAGGATCAGGATTGTCGTCGTGATCATCTCTATCTGAATCATTGTTCTTACTGAGGGCAGCAAACCTATTAGGAAAAATAATATTGTCTGGATCGATATGAGGCATATGAGTGGCATCCACGGCAACATAAGAAATATTAGTCGGGCAATTTATAATATTATCAATAGGAGCATCAGTTGTATTCTTTGCCAAAACTGGATTATTCAAAGCAGTAGAATCAGAAGGAATAACTTTACCCATTATGGTTGGATCTATTGTGTCCTTTGCCGAAGATGAAGAAGTAATATATGAGACAGTTTTCGGAGCTGCATGCAAACCAGTCTCCATGGTCGTAGCATCCAAATTAGTTGACTTCTTTGGTGTCTAATGAGTTGTAGGAGGGATCGAGGAAACTGGATCACACAATGGAGCAGCCTGAGGAGGGATAGTAGGGTTTTAAACTTTGCATTGAAGCTCGGAGTGGCCTTGACGAAAGCAGTGGGAACAATAAAGTGGGGCATTTTCCGCTTCAAGGGGCTGCCAAAAACTAGGGTAAAGAGACCCATAATCAATCCAGATCCTATTCGGAATGGGTTTCGATAGATCAACTTCAACACAAACACGAGTGACACTCGGACGAGAGAGATTAGTAGTTGGTTGATCAAGCATCAAAGGCCGGCCAAACAAAGAGGCAATGGCGAAGAGGGCAGTTTTGTTAAACAGATGAATCGGGAGACCGTGGAGGAAGAACCAGACTAGGGCAATAGGGCTTTCAACTTCAGGCCTGAAATCGGGGGACCATTTAAATACCCTCATGGGGAATCGACCAAGATACCATTGGTCTTTGATCCACAAACGTTGGTAGTCATCATCATGAAACACTTGAATGAGAATATGTTTAGCATCGAGATGGCCAACATTAAAGGCGGCTTTAAGGCCAAAGTATGAAACTGTTTACGAATAGATTCCATCGAGGGTCGGCCATGTGAAAATTTTCCTATAAGTGTTTGCTGGAAGGGTTTAGCTAAAGCTTCAATAATTTCGGCCGAAAGCTTGAGAGATGGCTCACCTTTATAGGATGAAGGAGGAAAGTGAAAGTCAATAGGATTGAGATTTGTGGGAGAAGAAGAGAGGACAGCAGCAAAAGATTTTGAAGGGCAGTGGGGGGATCTGGCGGGGCAGGTGGAGGATCCACCATTGCGGTTGTAAAAACGGCAGAAAAGAGGGTTTTCCAAATCGCACCTACAGTGCGTGAGATAGTGCGTGTTTCCAGAAAGGAGGGTTTTCCAAATCGCGCCAAAGCATTAACATGTATTACGACACCTCCAACTTCGCGGATGGTGCCGACGACTATAGCCACCACTTCCATTCCCCTCTCCCTGTTGAGGTGCCCAATGCGACCATCACTCTTCCTCTTGTGGAGTGGACCTAAAACCGTAATCCACCCTACGGTCCACGCACCATGGATGAGTCCTTCTTGCTGAACACGGCCAAACCCATGTTCAAATTTATCTGCACCCGCCTTATGCCTTCCAGTCACCAACACACGGTGACTTGGGCTAAGGCTGTTTTGATCTACACCATCATGACTAGTAGGTCTATCGATGTTGGCCGCCTGATCAACGGCCAAATTAAGACCCTTATTCGAGGTGCTACGAATGCGGGGTTCGCGTTCCCGCATTTGATTACCGAGCTGTGTAGGGGGCAGGAGTGAGATGGCCTCGACACGTGGAGAGGCTTGGAGCTGGGCCGGAAATTACTAGGGCCATTTTGTTTGAGCACCAGCAGCAACCGCGAGTGCGGGTTCCTCACGGGGAGGAACCCGAAGAGGAGGAGATGGACCCACTTGTGGAGATCTCCAACAGGTTGGAGGAAGCCGTCCTCCAAACTGATATGGTAAGTCAGCAGTTCGCACAAATGCGTGCCAACCAGACTCAATTATTCGGCTGGTTTAACACTGTTGGACAAAATGTCTCCACTTATTACAGGTTGCACCTGGCACGATCCCCGAGTTTCGTCCTCATTCGTTATTTCCACCCGACTCACCTTGAGTCGAGGCCCAAGTTCCATCCTCTTTCGTTAGGTGGGCCTGCTATGTCCTTTTGATATTTGTCCTTCCCCATCAATCCTCTCTTATGTTCCTCAATTTTGAGGACAAAATAGAAATTAAGTTTGGGGGGGGGGAATTCTAAGCCCAGAGTCCTAGCAGGTCCTAGCCTAAGGAGGAATGGAGTTGGGCTACATTTTTAGGGTGAGAAAAATTTTATTTTTCCTCTATCGTGTTTCCTCCTCACCCGCCTTTCTTGCTTTTAAATTTTTCTTATTTTCGGAGGTGTTGCCTTGACCAGAATACAATTATTTTGGATGCTCGTGGATTCCTCTTGTGGGGACCCATCATCAATTGTGTCATCAACATATGTAATTTTCTTTAAAAAATTCAAAATCAAAATCAAAAAAATATTTTTAAATTTTTTTTTGCCTCGAGCTTAGGTGTGGTAATACTAGTCGATGAGGAGTTAATGCAATGAACCGCATAGCTAGTTCATAGATCCTTCTGGAATTTACTTGATTTTGTGAAACTTTTACTTTTCTCCAGATTCTTCATGCACCCACACCAGTCATAATTATGGATTGATTAGAATAGTTTTATAAAGTTTATAGCACCTACTTCATTACAACAAGATATGCACAAGAATATGATGCATAGCCATTCGAACATGATTGTTGCATTAAATTGTAACTTAGGGTCAATTGCATGATAGTTAGATCCCTTGGATTTTTCTCATTTATATATCTCAAGCACACTTTCGAACCGTGTCTGCATGTTAGTCTCAATTGTCCCTACGATCTGTCCTAGCGAATGCTTATGTGAAATCCAATGATGCTAAACATTCAACCCCACAATTCTCATAGTTGATATGATATTTTGTGTCTTACTTGCTTTAAAAACTACATGAGCAGTTGGCATTAAGAAATGACTTAAGCCATCTTTGGATCGTTAGAGCCTAAATATTCCCCGACCTTTACTAAAAATATTCCTAGTGTCCCCTTTGAGCCTAATTAAAAAGAATGGAGTGTGCTAAGCACACTATTAAACCCCCATCCGTCATCGTTTCTGTTACCCACATTAACTTAACCCTAAAAGCCTATACACTTTTAGCCTACCCTTTGAGAGCGTAGGATGTGGGTGGGAAATTGATTTTAGAGGACCATTCTTTTCAGTTAGGCTATTTTTCTGAAAACTTCTTCTTTCCGTTGTCGAAAATATATATATATATATATATATATATATATATATATATATATATATATATATATATATATATATATATATATATATATATAGAAAAAGAAAATAGAAAAATATGTATCGACAAAAAATGAAACGGAAGAATTAGAGTGCAAAAAGATTCAAATGGAAGCATAGCTTTCAAAGGAAAATATGTTAGAAAATTATTGCTGAGAAGAATGATGTGATATTTTTAGAAATATATATTGCCCAAAACAAGTTTGGGGGGGGGGGAAGAAGAAAATGAAAAGTAACAGAAAATACCCCCTACTTGTAGTCTTTGCAGGTCCTAGCCTAAATATGGAAAACTTCCTTTTGCTTGGAAGTATGAGGGATAAAGGGTAATCTTACTCTCTCACTTTGAATTCCAATCCCTTTACATCAAATCCCCCATCACCTTGGCCTTACATTACAAGCTAAATAAAGACCTAATGATTTTCTTGCCAATGCTTGTGCGTGTTTTCTCTGCTAAGTGAGTTATATAGAATTGATCAAACACTTCATGTTCATTAATATTCGCCTAAAAGCTCACTGTGTTAGCATAATCTTAGCTATTACAAGTAATTGGGATAGTAGAGCATTGTATGTCATACATAGAAGTGCATGGGATGGATGTATAAGTTTTTGAAATCCTTGGTGACCTCTCTTTCTGTAATAGACCGGGTTTGGATGGTAGATCTTATAATGCATGGTTTTTAATTAAAGTTTGATTTTCATATGAATGTGGTGCTTAGCTTAATAAAATTGTTTTAGTTAAGATATTCTCTAAGACTGGTGATCACGCACACACGGAGAAATTTAGAAGTAGTAGCAGTTTTAAGAAAATGACAGTTGGTTTTATGTGACTAAGCCTGGATATATGTGGTGAGCATCGAACTGAGACTGCTTTGCTATGCCATGCTTTTATGACTTGAGGTTGAAACCAAAAACATTTTTGTTTTATTTTAGCTTTATCTATTTTTGTATTTATATGCATAGTTGAGTCACTCGAAAGAGTCTCCTTGAGTTTGTGGGTTTATAGAGGAGTGTAAATAGTGTCACCCTCCAAAAAGATTTTCATTTTTGTTATTATTGTTAATTAATTGCTTTTGTATTTATAAGTATTGTTTACTCGTGGACGAGCAAAGTTTAAGTTTGGGGGAATTTGATCGATGTATTTTATACGTCGATTTCCTATGCTTCTAAGACTTAAATTATGCTATTTCACGAGGCTTTTGGCTACTGATATGTGTTTTCAGTGAGTTTTGTGAGTTTCAGGGTTTTTAGTGAAAATATGCAAAGCACAAGGCTGTTATATGCAAATTCCAAGAAGGGGCCAAGATGAAAATTGAAGAAGAAAAGAAGAAATATCACGCTGGAGACCTTGCGGTCGCAGGTGTTCCTGCACCTTGCCCCGCAGGTGGACAGTACATCAAGAAAACAAAGCCCCAGATTTCCAAGGACCTTGCGGACGCAAGGTGCCCCAGACCTTGCGACCGCAAGGTAGTCCGAATGTGATTTTTGGCGTTTTCACTAGAGATTCGATTGAAATACAACTCCTCGGTATAAATAGGAGTCGGTTGCCAAATCCTAGGACGAGTAGAAACGGTTGGAAACAGTTTTAGATAGCTTTAGAATAGATTTTAGGTTGTATAACATATTTAGATTGGGTAATTACAAGTATTGAAGATCAAATCATGTCTCTATTCATCTCCATGTGTTGTTCATCGTCAATGATGAACTAAATCATCATTAATCTAGGAGGTGGGAGGTAACTTGTATCGAATTTATGTTTTAATTCATATTTATGTTAATTCAATTCTTGTTGATTGTGGTGTTTATCAATCCCTCTATTATTTCGCTTTGAACAAATGAATGTAATCGCAAATAATAAAGGCCTAGAGGTGCGGATAACTGCATGACCAATGTGCATATGTCGTACACTGGCTCACCATCACAATAAATTGGACCTATCGATGCACGAGAGTGATAAGTTAGGGAGGTTCATACATGACCTAGGTGACAGATAGATCATATGGTCTTGTGCTTAGGATATAGAATGGATGAATGATGCGGGGATGGAGGCTGAACCAATAATTCAACAGACTATATCTATCTTTTGTGAACGAACCCAAGAAATTGAACGATAATTATTTTGAATTAAACATAGAGGAGATACAAGTGAAACCCTAATCCTAGATTGCCATCCACCATAAGATCTTCATAACCTGTAATTGCTGCTAATTAGTTAAACACCTAAATAATAATAGTAGTTTAGAATAGAATAAATATAAAAACCCCCTTAGATTAATAATTTGTTATCAATAAATTGCCCTATCTGTGATCTCTTGTCTCTGTGGGTTCGACCCTTGCTTCCAAAACTATTCTCCAATAGTCTTGTCCACTTGCAAGGAAATAATTAAAATAAGACATCGATCAACAATTCATGTGAATGAAGATTTTCCCGATGAACAACTCTTGGCAGTCAAAGATTCAGATCCTTGGTATGCTGATTTTGTTAATTATTATGTGTCTGATATCATAAATCCTGATTTTGATCACTATCAAAAGAAGAAATTTTTGACTAAAGCAAAAAAGTATTTTTGTGAAGAGCCTCATTTATATAAAATGTGTTCAGATTCTTTAACCAGACGATGTATTCCAGAAAAAGACCTACAAAGTATCATAGAGTTTTGTCATGAATACTCTTGTGGTGGTCATTTTAGTGGAAATAAAACAGCTAGAAAATTTTACAATCTGGTTTATATTGGCCTACTGTTTTTAGAGATTGTGACTTATTTTATAGAACTTGTGATAAATGTCAGAGAACTGGTGGAATAGGGAAAAGAAATGAAATGCCCTTGCATACTAATATGGTTGTCGAAATTTTTGATGTTTGGGGCATTGATTTTATAGGTCCCTTCCCCGTCTCTAATAATTGTAAATATATTTTAGTAGATGTTGATTATGTATCCAAATGGATAGAAGCCATAGGTACGAAAACAAATGATGGTAAAAATGTGGTTAAATTTGTTAAAGATCTTTTTGCCCGTTATGGAGTACCTAAGGTCATAATCAGTGATCAAGGAACTCATTTTACTAATAAATTATTAAATAATGTCCTTAGAAAACATGGTGTAACTCACAAGTTAGCTACACCCTATCATCCTTAGACATTTGGCCAAGTAGAAGTAAGTAATAGACAAATAAAAGCAGTATTAGAAAAGATCGTTAGGCCCAATCGGAAAAGATTGGGAATCTAAACTTAAGGATGTTTTATGGGCATATCGAACTGCTTATAAGACCCCGATAGGAATGAGTCCGTACCGAATGGTGTATGGCAAAGCATGTCATTCACCAGATGAAATTGAACATAAAGCTTATTGGGTTGGCAAAGACTTAAACTTAGATTTAACCTTGGCCGGTGAGGAAAGATTGTTTCAATTAAATGAATTAGTGGAACATAGGCTAAATTCGTACGAGAATGCTAAAACTTATAAGGAAAAGACCAAGAAATATCATGACATGGGATTGGCCAATAAAATGTTTCGTCCAGGATTAAAAGTTTTACTTTTTAATTATAGACGTTAGGTTATTCCCCAGAAAATTAAAATCAAAGTGGTCTGGTCCTTTCACAATTTTCTGAATTTACCCTCATGGAGCAATTGATATAAGAAATCTAAGGACCAATGAAGTGTTTAAAGTTAATGGTCACAAACTCAAACCGTATTGTGAACCGATGTCAGTCGAGCGAACAATTGAACTAATTCGTCTCGTTGACAATGCACCACCCGATGATTAGGTTTGCAGTTGGGTCGAGCCAAAGACGTTAAACAAGTGTGTTAAGTGGGAGGCAACCCACTATGATGAAGTTTAATTGTTTTTGTAGTTAATTTAAACATGTTGTTCTCCGTTAAATTTAATCTTGGACATTTAATTTTAAAATTAAATATGCCAAAATTTAAGTTTGGGGGAGAAAAGCATCTTAGTGTTGTATTTATATATTGCTAATATTTTTAGTTTAGAGTTTTTGTAGAAATTTTAGAATGCAGGAAAGCAACGGAACGTAAAGGAACTCAACGGACGGACCTAAATTTAAAACTGCTAAAAAGGATGAAAGGAAAACAAAGTAGGAACATTCTGCCTACCTTGCGGACGCAAGGTGCTTAATACCTTGCGACCGCAAGGTCCCCATAAATACAGGAAGCGTGAACGGCATCATGCAGGTACGAGGGAATCAGAGCCGACGTGACTGACTACCTTGCGGACGCAAGATAAAAGACACCTTGCGGCCGCAAGGTCCCTTTATAGAAGAACACGCCGGGCTTCACAACAGAGCACCCGAAAACTTCCTCCATTCTTCAAGGCAGTCAGCAGATCAGCTCTCCTCCCTCTAAAATCCGGCAAGAAGCTTTCAATCTCCGGCCCGATCGATCTACAAGAAGCTCTCCCTCCTTCAAAGTCTTCTATCTCCATTCATCCTCCATTGCACTCCAATCAAAGGTTGAAGAAGGAGACTCCATTTTTGCCGGTGAGAAGCTCACATTCCGGCGACTCTTCACCTCCAAGCTACAAAATTCCAAGTAACTCTCACCCCTCTTTCATTTTTACGTACAAAAATATTTTGCATGTTAAGGTGTTAATTTACGTAGAAATATAATTTTTGTATGCTTTAGGTGAAAGTTTAATTTTTAAATTTTAAAAAGAGAATAATATTTTTATTTGTTAAAATATTTTATGTGCCCAAACATTATGGCCCCAAAACATAGAAACACCGGCCCCTCTACTTCTCGCCCCGTCGAGGAGAATGAGCAAATTTTTGACCATCGCCGCTTCATATCTTTTGAGGCATCGGAGAGATACACCGCGAGGCTCTCCAAGTCCTTGGTTCCCGAGAGGGGATTTAAGGCCGTTGAATTTGGCCTCCAAAACGAATTTAGAGCGCGTAGGTGGGGAATTTTTGACTGAGTCTCCGGACAAGGCAATCATGCCTTTTGTCCGTGAGTTCTATGCTAATGGTCGCACTAGCATAGACGGTAGGGTGATAGAGACTGTTAATGTTAAGGGCATAAGTGTTAGTTTCACGTCCCAAAGCATTAACATGTATAATGGCACCTCCAACTTTGTGGAGGGTGCCGAAGACTATAGCCACCACCTTTCTTCCCCTATCCCTATCGAGGTGGTCAATGCGACCATCTCCCATCCTGGTGTGGTGTGGACCCAAAACCACAACCCACCATTCGGTCCACGCACCATGGAGGAGTCCTTTCTTTTGGACACGGCCAGGCCCGTGTTCAAATTTATTTGCTCCCGCCTTATGCCTTCCAGTCACCATCACACGGTGACTTGGGCTAAGGCCGTCCTGATCTACACCATCATGACCGATGGGTCTGTTGATGTCGGCCGTCTGATCAACGGCCAAAGTAAGACCCTTATTAGAGGTACGACAAATGCGGGGTTTGCGTTCCCACATTTGATTACCGGACTGTGTAAGGACGCAGGAGTCAGATGGACTCATGACTCGGAGAGGCTGAAGGCGGTGCCCGCTATTACTAGGGCAATTTTGTTTGAGCACCATCGCCAGTCGCGAGAGAGGGTTCCTCACGAGGAGGAACCCGAAGAAGAGGAGGAGGACCCGCTAGTGGGGATCTCCAACAGGCTAGAAGAGGTGGCCATCGAAGCCAATATGGCAAACCAACAGTTGGCACTTATGCGTGCCAACCAAGAAGAATTGTTTGGTTGGGTCAACCTAGTGGGACAAAATGTCTCCAACTTTTTTGGGATGCCGCCTAGTACGATCCCTGAGTTTCGTCCTCGTTCGTTATTTCCACCCGACTCACCGTGAGTCGAGGCCCAAGTTTCATCCTCTTTCGTTTGGTGGGCCTGCTATGTCCTTTTTATACTTTTCTTTCCCCATCAAGCCTCTCAAATGTTCCTCAATTTTGAGGACAAAATATAAATTAAGTTTTGGGGGGGGGGGGGATTCTAAGCCCAGAGTCTTAGCAGGTCCTAGCCTAAGGAGGAATGGAGTTGGGCTACGTTTTTAGGGTGGGGAAAATTTTCTTTTCCCTCTATCGTGTCTTCTCATCACCCGCCTTTCTTGCTTTTGAATTTTTCTTGTTTTCAGAGATGTTGCCTCGACCAGAATACTATAATTTTGGATGCTCGTGGATTCCTCTCATGGGGATCCATCATCAATTGTGTCATCATCATCTCCAATTTTCTTTATAAAAAAAAGATATATATATATATATATATATATATATATATATATATATATATATATATATATATATATATATATTTTAATTCAAAATTTCATCCTCGAGTTTTGGTGTGGTAGTACTAGTCGATGAGGAGTTAATGCAATGAACTACATAACTTGTCCGTAGATCCTTCTGGAATTTACTTGATTTTGCGAAACTCCTACTTTTCTCCAAATTCTTCATGCACCCACACCAGTCATAATTATGGATTGATTAGAATAGTTTTATAAAGTTTATAGCGCCCCTTTCATTTAAACAAGATATACACAAGAATATGAAGAATAGCCATCCAAACATGATTGTTGCATTAAATCGTAACTTAGGGTCAATTACATGATAGTTAGATCCCTTGGATTTTTCTCACTAATATATCTCAAGCACACTTTCGAATCGTGTCTGCATGTTAGTCTCGATTGTCCCTACCATCTGTCTTAGCAAATGCTTATGTGAAATCCAGTGATGCTAAACATTCAACCCCACAATTCTCATAGTTGATATGAGATTTTGTGGGTCTTACTTGCTTTAAAAACTACATGAGCATTTGGCATTAAGAAATGACTTAGGCCATCTTTGGACCGTTAGAGCCTAAATCTTCCCTGACCTTTACTAAAAATATCCCTAGTATCCCCTTTTGAGCCTAATTAAAAAGAATGGAGTGTGCTAAGCACACATTAAACCCCCATTCGACATCATTTCTATTACTCACATTAACTTAACCCTAAAAGCCTATACACTTCTTAGCCTACCCTTTGAGAGAGTAGGATGTGGGTGGGGAATTAATTTTATGGGACCATTTTTCAGTCAAGCAAGTTTTCTGAAGACTTCTTCCCGTCGAAAAAAAAAAGAAAAAAAATAGATCGACGAAAAATGAAACGGGAGAAGAAGAGTGCAAAAGAGTTAAATGAAATCATAACTTTCAAGAAAATATGTTAGAAAAATATTGCCGAAAAAAATGATGAGATGTTTTTAGAGTGATATATTGCCCAAAACAAGTTTGGGGGGGGGGGGAAAGAAGAAAACTGAAAAGTAAAAAGAAAAGGAAAACACCCCCCACTTGTAGTTTTTCTAGGTCCTAGCCTAAAAAGGGAAAACTTCCTTTTGCTTGGATGTATGAGGGATAAAGGGTAGTCTTACTCTCTCACTTTGAATTCCAATCCCTTTCCTTCATATCCCCCAACACCTTGGCCTTACATTACAAGCTAATAAAGACCTAATGATCTTCTTGCCAATACTTGTGCGGGTTTTCTCTGCTAAGTGAGTCATATAGAATTGATCAAACACTTCATGTTCATATTATTCACCAAGAGCTCACTGTGTTAGCATAATCTTAGTTATTACAAGTAATTGGGAGAGGAGAGCATTGTATGTCATACATAGAAGTGCATGGGATGGTGTAGACACCCCAATTTCGTACCCCTGGTATGTGACTCTAATATGTGATATCAAGAACTGTTCAAAATTAACAACTGTCAAGTTACAGGAGTCGAAAATGCGAAAGGCAAAGCAAGATGCGCAAAACAGTGAATTGCGAGGGGTGAAAGTGTCAAAATCGAAAGTTGAACAGGAGGTTGGCGCGGCCAAAAGGCATGTTGGGTGCCGCACCAAGAAAGGGATGAGTCGGCGTCAAAGGGGTACTGTAGCCTCTCAGACTTAACACATTGTGCAATTCGCGAAGGCCGATGTACAAGCGAAGGAAGTCGACTGAGGAATTACGATAATTCCCGATGACTCCCTCGTCCCACCTATAAATACGAGTGTTGGGCTCCCCATTTCAGTGTTCAGAAATCATCGCAGAGAAACGCTGAAAGAATTCTTTCTGCGTTCCTTCGAAGCCATAGTTACGAGAGATGTGAGATAGGTGTGTGTAGCCTAGCCTAGTAGTTAGGTATTCACCTCACTTTCCTGACCCAAAATTCCCAAAGTAGGTCGTTACTCTACCCGAGTAATGAGCTGAAATACACAAAAATTAAGCTGTTATTCCGCCCAACCAAAAAGGCCAAAACCTTCTCGAAATAAGTTGTTACTCTGCCCGAGTGAACAAGCCAAAGTCACCCAAAATAAGCAGTCACTCTGCCCAAATCAAAACACACAACCACACAACACCAAAAAAAAAAAGACTCCCTCTCCCTGAAGGATAGAGCGAGCACACTGCCGCTCTAAAAGGTAATAACCTTTAAGGACATTTTATTTACTTGTTCATTTATTTATTATTTAAAGTTATTATTTAAATCTGGCCCAATGTAGTCAATATTAGCCGTTGTGCTGCCCGAATTAGAATATGAAATATTATGTAAAAGAGCGGTTATAATGGCAAAATATTTTTAAACACATTCGTAATTATTGTAAGGAAATGGCTGCAAGTCCGTAAATAATGTAGTCACGGATGTATTTGTTTTATTTTCCTGTCTTTTAATGCTTTATTTATCTGCTAAATAAATATAACAATAAGCAAGGTTCTAAATATCGTTAGGCGGCCGCTAGGCGCACTAGCTAGGGACTAGTCGGGCATCTGGGGGCTGAGCCTAGAATTAAGACATAATTACCATTTTTTGAGAATTTACATCAAAGATCAAACACATTGAATAAAATTTTAATTTTTTTATATTTGTCATTTTATCAAACACTTGTCTATATTGGTAAAATGAACAAAAATATACAAACATACCATTAATCTCAATTCTCAACAACCACAAAGCAATAAACCAGCCAAGTTTAGAACTAAAAACAAAAAAATATATTACTCCAGTTCGCCCCCATTACCTCCCTCTCTGCCTCACCATTACCACTCCCCCTTCCTTCTCCAGTTCGCCCCCCCTTCCTTCTCCGGTCACCACATGCCACAAAATCAAAGCTACAAAAATTAATTAAGGTCGTTGAGGTTTGACGTATACGCCGACTTGGTCGATTAGGCGGTGACTAAAAAAGTCGCGGTTAGCGCCTAGGCGGGGCTAGGCGAGTCGGGGAGTTTTAGAACACTGACAATAAGCATACTTTAGCCAAAAACTATTTTGAGACCAAAAGGGCGAGTTGGGTGCCTAGCACCTTCCCAACTCGTAACTTAGCCTCCGAACCCGTTTTCTATCTCTGGTTTTCTTTTTCTTTTTTCTGGTTTTGCTTTATTTTTGCCTTAAAATAAATATGGCGACTCTAAAACTTTTGGATCCAGTGGGGCCTCACAACACTCCTTCTTTGCACTTTTCCATTTTCCCCAAAAAAAAGGAAAATGAGAATAGAAGGGTAATGCATTTCCATATCCTGGTATCCCCTAAAAAAGGGATAACTTGATGCGGGAAATCACAAGTTCCCATATTGGATCAAAAATCCACTAAAGGCAACCGAGGCGCATTCCAACACGCTATCATAGACAACACTCCTCTCGCACTTTTGATTTCTTCTTCCCCTAAACAAGGGAGGTTGGAACGAGAGCAGTGGTGTCCCGCATCCGCACGCAGCGCACCCCTATCCAAGGCGGCGCGGCGCCTTCCCTGAACCCACGGCGACTCCGGGGAGTTGTTTTATTTTAAATAAAATGGAGGGCTAGAATCTTAAAATAAAACTTTTTTGTTTTTATTTGTTTCTGGCTAAAGTATGCTTGTTATATTAATTTATGCATTTGAATATTGCGTTCCTATACATCCGTACCTATATTTGTGGATATGATCCTCCATCTTGCAGCAGTTTCGTTCCGATAACTGTTACAGGTGTATTTAAATTTTTTTTTAAAGAAAAACTAAATTTGGAAAATAAAAAAATTCAAAAATCAAATAAAAATCAAATAAAAAAACATATTATATATATATATATATATATATATATATATATATATATATATATATATATATATATATATATATATATATATATATGTGTGTGTGTGTGTGTGTGTGTGTGTTACAATAAAAATTTCGGGCAGCACAATAAAAGGGTCGGTGCTTTATTTTAATTATTGCTTTATTTCCGGCTCTGTATTATTATTTCTTTCTGTTCATTTTTCCTTTTCTATTATTCTATACATTTGTACATATCTGCATTCATTCTGTCATTTTATTTTGGGGACATAGGACCAAATTTGTAATTAATAGGGATAGATAGTTTCCCCACTTTTCTTTCTATTCCTTAAAATATGATGTGCTTGCTTGCCTGCGCTCAAACTAAGAAGTCGAGAAAATCCATACATAACAACAAGACAGACCATATTAGTTTTATTGTTTCCTGTTTATATATCTGTAAATGAATAAAGACTTTACTGCTTTCTAGATACCGCACACACGTGCACGCATATAGGTATATTCCGAACTGTTACCCTACACCATGACCAACCTACCCCCTGCATAAGCCAATGCTAGAATGCATGTAGCTTCTCAGGACACTTCATAGACCGACCGGTTTTTGCATCTCTGAATTGTGAGCCAGCCCCTGTCAAAAAAAAAAAAGATGATATATGAAAAAAAAAAAAAAAAAAAAAAAAAAGGAAAGTCGAAAAAAATATATGAAAAAAATAAAAATAAAAAAATGCGCAAGTTAAAAAAAAAGTGCGCATAAAAAAAAATAACAAACAGGGGTTGATTTATTATTCTCAGATGCTCGAACTAGACCATTTCGAATGGTGGATCCTGAAAAGAGTATAGACCCTTCGCCTGGGATCAGTCCGATTTTGGGGAGTCGAAAGGCAGGTGGAATAAATTGGTCCTATACTCTGGAGAAAGAATCCACTATTCCAGAAAAAATCCTAAGACAGTCAAAATAAAGTGGGTGCTTATCCGGTCAATTGTAGGGAACAAAAACAAATAATAATAAAATATACTAATAAAAGACACGCTATATTCCAAACCCAGAAAGCCTCCAGCCAGCCTTCTGATACCTCAAACCCAATTTTCCTCAGAAACCTGGCCCGAATTTAGAAAGGTAGAGATAGTACTGGTCGGTTGATACGGGAAAGTAGTGCAGAAATCAGATCAGAGGGTATCAGTTTCAGATCAAACAAGGGTAGAATCAGTTCAGAGGGTACAGATCCGAGGGGTATGGCAGCAGAAGCCTATCTCATGTTTCCTGAACCCTGGTTAGACCAGAATGGGAAAAGATGCTCTGGTTGGGAAATATTTGAAGATGTCAATCTTCTTACAAATAGAATGGAATAGGTTACCCTGCAGCCCCGTAGCACTGCATATAAGACTGTCACTATTGAAAATACTTAGTCTATAGACCAAGATTATTATGCTTTCGCCCTGCTAGATGTTGACGGTCTGGGAGACAGTTTTCTGGGTATGATAGACGGAGGCACTCATTATAAAAAGCTCACTGCTTCCTATGAGCTTGTTTCTAATAAGCCTCTGCAGAACTGGTATACCACGATCGGCCCGCTCCTGACGCCCGCAGACCTAGTGGACCGCTTTGGATATACTATCCCTATTCCTTCCCCTAGCTTTACGGATTGGTCATTTACCGATCTGCTACCTAAGGTTGAGGATCTCAAACCCCAGGTCCTCAACAATGTAATAAACCCTGTACAGTATGCTTTTAATGATAATTTAAATGTCTTTGCTTATTCCTTAGTTGCTCCTACCTTAAAAGACACATTAAATAATAGTAATTATGATAATGAGTCATTTAATGAAATGGACCCAAAAGATAAAAATTATCTACTTGAGCTTGCAAAGTCAGTTGAGTACCAGGAAAAGAGCCATTCGGCAGCAGCAATTGAAGACATGTCCACTATCAATCTGGGGATGGACAATGAAATCAAAGAAATCAGAATCGGCTACTACCTCCAAGGTTCAGAAAGAAAGGCACTCATTGATCTCCTCAAAGAGTTCGTGCACATATTTGTTTGGTCCTACGAAGATATGCCCGGCCTGGATCCAGCTATAGTCGAACACCGGATTCCCACATATCCGGATGCTCGCCCAGACAAGCAAAAGCTCCGCCGCATCAAGCCAGAATGGTCACTACAAGTCAAAGAAGAAATCATGAAGCAGCTGCGCGTCAACTTCATTCGGGTAGTTGAATACCCAATCTGGCTGTCCAATATAGTGACCGTTCCCAAGCCCAACGGGAAAGTCCGAATCTGTGTAGACTTCCGCGACCTCAACAAAGCGTCGCCCAAAGATGACTTTCCTCTACCCAATATTGATATTGTGGTAGACGCCGTCGCCGCTCACAAAGTCCGATCCTTCGTCGACAGCATGCTGGGCTATAATCAAATCAAAATGGCAGCAGAGGACCAGGAGAAAACCTCATTCACTACTCCCTGGGGTACTTATTATTATCCTGTCATGCCATTTGGGCTGAAAAATGCCGGAGCCACTTACCAGAGGGCTGCCACCACCCTCTTCCACGACATGATCCACAAAGTAATGGAGGTCTATGTTGATGACATGATCGTGCATTCCAGCGATGCCAACGGTGCCCATATCAAAGATCTTCGAAAGTTCTTCGAAAGACTAAGGAAGCACCAAATGAAGCTTAACCCCACTAAATGCACATTTGGGGTTACCAAAGGCAAAGTCCTGGGATTCTTAGTGACCGAGAAAGGCATCGAGATCGAGCCAGCAAAGATCAGAGCCATCCTAGAAATGCCACAGCCGAAAACCCCAACCGAAGTCAAAGGCTTCCTAGGCCGGTTGCAGTACATCAGCCGTTTCATCAGACAGCTGACCACCACATGTGAGCCCCTCTTTAAACTCCTAAAAAAGAATACCGACCAAGTCTGGGACGAAAAGTGCCAGCTAGCCTTCGAGAAAATAAAAACCTACCTTACCAATCCCCCTGCGCTAGCTCCACCTCATACACATAAACCTCTCCTCATATACTTAACCGTCACAGACACGTCAGTAGGGGCTATGCTCGCCCAAGAAAAGGAAGATTCCTACATCGAAAATGCCATATACTTCATAAGTAGGAAGCTACAGGGAAGCGAGCTAAATTATTCAGCGTTGGAGAAAAGCTGCACCGGCCTGGTCTGGGCCACTCAAAGGCTCAAAACCTATCTCCAAGGGAGGTCCATCAAACTCATATCCAGAATGGACCCCATCAAATACATCTTCGGTAAGCCATCACTGTCCAGCAGACTAGCTAAGTGGTCCTTTCTTCTCAACGAGTTTGACATAACTTATGTCACACTCAAGTCTATCAAAGGAAGCGTCATTGCAGACCACTTAGCCGATCTACCTTTGAAGGCCGAAGATGCGACTAAGCCTGGTTTCCCAGATGAATGTGTCCTGGAAATCACTGACCATGACACCAGCTGGAAAATGTTCTTTGACGGAGCCGCAAACAAAAGAGGCTTTGGCATAGGAATCTTGCTAATCGATCCGACTGACTCTCATACTCCGCTGGCTATAAGGTTGGAGTTCGAATGTTCAAATAATACGGCGGAATATGAAGCATGTATTGCTGGCCTAGAAGAAGCTCTCCAAAGGGGAGCTAAAGATCTCGAAGTCTATGGAGACTCTGCCCTAATCATAAATCAAGTCGAAGGAAGATGGAAGACCCAGGATCCTCGGCTGCAGCTCTATCATGCCAAATTAACAGCACTTGCCGCCCGATTTGGTTCTATCTCGTTCCATTATCTGCCACGAGATAGGAATCAATTCGCTGATGCCCTGGCCACTCTGGCATCCCTAGTCCAGATTCCCGCAGAAACTAATGTTCAGCCATTTATAGTCGGGAAGAAGGTCACTCCGACATACTGTTTTAAAATCAATGCAGCCCCTGAAGCAGATCACGAGCCTTGGTACGCTGACATCTTAAATCTGCTCCAGAAAGGTATCTATCCGCCTGGCCTAGATAAAAGAGGAAGAGTCTCCCTGCGAAGGTGGGCCTCCCAATTTGTGCTCAGTGGTGGCAGCCTGTATAAGAGGCACTATCAAGGCCTCAACTTATTATGTGTCAATCAGACCAAAGCCGAGCAAATCATGGATCAACTACACGGTAGTACCTGCGGGCCCCACATGAATGGCCATATGCTATCCAAGAAAATCATTCGACAGGGGTAATATTGGAGTACGCTAGAAACTGATTGTATCCAGTGGGTGCGACATTGCGACAAATGTCAACGCTTTGCCAATCTGCAGCATGTGCCCCCACACGTCTTATATAACTCCACAGCCCTGTAGAGACCCCAATTTCGTATCCCTGGTATGTGACTCAAGAACTGTTCAAACTTAACAAATGTCAAGTTACAGGAGTTAAAAATGCGAAAGGCAAAGCAGGATGCGCAAAACAGTGAATTGCGAGGGGTGAAAGTGTCAAATTTGAAAGAGGAATAGGAGCTTGGCGCGGCCTAAAGGTGCTCTGGGCGCCGCGCCAAGGGACCCATATGCCGGCGCCAAAGGATGAACAGTAGGTCTCCGTCTTATTGCATTGTGCACCTCGTGAAGCCCGGTGTACAATCGAAGGCATCGGCTGAAGAAATCAAGAAATGCCCGATGACTCCCTCGTCCCACCTATAAATAAGAGAGTTGGGCTCCCTTCTTCAGTGTTCAGAAAGAGATAAAAAAAAATCGCAACAAAGCTCTGTCTCTCTCTCTCTGCGTTCCTTCGACGCCGAGAGAAAATATTAGTGAGAGGTGCAAGATAGGTGAGTGTAGCCCACTAAAAGACTCCAAACCCCGTCCAAACTCCGCCAAAACTTAAATCCACCAGTTATAAGTGATCCCTAGCCTAGTAGTTAGGTATCCACCTCACTTACCGGACCAAAAATCCCAAAGTAAGCCGTTACTCTGCCCGAGTAATGAGCTGAAAAACACAAAAACTAAGTCGTTATTCCGCCCAACCAAAAAGGCCAAAACCTACCAAAATAAGCTGTCACTCTGCCCGAGTAGACAAGCCAAAAGTCACCAAAATAAGCAATACTCGCCTAAATCAAAACAACAACCACACAACAAACAACAAAAAAGACTCTCTCTCCCTGAAGGACAGAGCGAGCACACTACCGCTCTAAAAGGTAAAAGCCTTTAAGGGCGTTATTTTATTTATTTATTTACTTTTCCGTTCATTTATTATTTAAAGTTGTTATTTAAATCCGGCACAATGTAGCCAATATAAGCTGTTGTTCTGCCCGAATTAGAATATGAAATATTATGTAAAAAAGCCATTATAATGGCCAAATATTTTTAAATACATTTGTAATTATTGTAAGGAAATGGCTGCAAGTCCGTAAATAATGTAGCCACGGATGTATTTGTTTTAATTTCCTGTCTTTTAATGCTTTATTTATTTGCTAAATAAATATAACAATAAGCATACTTCAGCCAAAAACTACTTTTGAGACCGAAAGGGCGAGTTGGGTGCCTAGCACCTTCCCAACTCATAACTTAGCCTCCGAATCCGTTTCTTTTTCTCTGGTTTATTTTTCTTTCTTTTCTGGTTTTGCTTTATTTTTGCCTTAAAATAAAGATGGCGACTCTAAAACCTTCAGATTCAGTGGGGCCTCGCAACACTCCTTCTTTGCACTTTTCCGTTCTCCCCTAAAAAAGGGAGAATGAGACTGAAAGGGTGATGTATTCCCATATCCTGGTATCCCCTAAAAAAAGGATAACTTGATGCGGGAAACCCAAAGCTCCCATAGTGATCTGAAACGGGTCATAAGGCTATTTTTAATAAAATTCATAATGGGGGCGTCGCAATATCTTTTTTTGCACTCTTCCGTTTTCCCCTAAAAAAGGGAAAATGACAATGAAAGGGTAATGCATTCCCATATCCTGGTATCCCCTAAAAAAGGGATAACTTGATGCGGGAAACCATAAGTTTCCATATTGGATAAAAAATCCACTAAAGGGAACCGAGGCACATTCCAACGCGCTAACATAGACATCACTCCTCTCACACTTTTGATTTCGTCTTCCCCTAAAGAAGGGAGGGTGGAACAAGAGCAGTGGTGTCCCGCATCCGCACATACGCGCACCTCTAACCACGGGCGCGCGGGGTGCGGGCGCACCCTGGGAACCTCACAGTGGCGACTCTGCTGGGGAGTTGTTTTATTTTAAGTAAAATGGAGGGCTAGACTCATAAAATAAAACTTTTTTGTTTTTATTTGTTTCTGGCCAAAGTATGCTTGTTATATTAATTTATGCATTTGAATATTGTGTTCCTATATATCCGTGTCTATATTTGTGGATATGATCCTCCATCTTACAGCAGTTTCGTTCCGATAACTATTACAGGTGTATTTAAAAATATTCTTTAAAAAAGCAAAAAAAAAAATTCGAAAAAACAAAAAGCAAAAAAAAATTCCGAAAAAAAAGTCAAAAAAAATATAAATATTATATATGTTACAAATAAATTCCGGGCAGCACAATGAAAGAGCCGGGACTTTATTTTAATTATTATTTTATTTCCGACTCTGTATTATTATTTCTTTCTGTTCATTTTTCTTTTTTTCTATTATTCTGTACATTTGCACATATCTGCATTCATTATGTCATTTTATTTCGGGGACATAGGACCAAATTTGTAATTAATAGGGATAGATAATTTCCCAACTTTTCTTTCTATTTCTTAATTTGGTGTGCTTGCTTGCTTGCGCTCAAATTAAAAAGCCGAGAAAATCCACACATAACAGCAAGACATTCCATATTTGTTTCATTTTTCTGTTTGTATATCTGTAAAAAAAATAAAGACTTTACTGCTTTCTAGATACCGCACACACGTGTACGCATACAGGTATATTCCGAACTGTTACCCTACACCATGGCCAACCTACCCCCCTGCATAAGCCAACGCTAGAATGCATATAGCTTCTCAGGACACTTCATAGACCGACCGATTTTTGCATCTCTGGGTTATGAGCCAGCCCCTGTCAAAAAAAATCATATATATATATATATATATATATAATATATATATATATATATATATATATATAATATAAGTGCGCATATATATATAAAAATATAAGTGCGCATATAAATATAAATATAAATAACAAACATGAGCTGATTTATAATTCTCAGATGTTCGACCTACACCATTTCGGATGGTGGATCCTGGAAAGAGTATAGGCTCTTCGCCTGGGACCAGTCCAGTCCTGAGGAGTCGAAAGGTAGGTGGAATACATTGGTCCTATACTCTGGAGAAAGAATCCACTGTTCCAGGAAAAGTCCTGAGACTGTCAAAATAAAGCGGGTGCTTATCCGGTCAATTGTAGGGTAAAATATATATATATATATATATATATATATATATATATAATAAAATATACTAATAAAAGGCGCGCTGTACTCCAAGCCCAGAAAGCCTCCAGCCAGCCTTCTGATACCTCCAAACCCCATTTTCCTCAGAAACTTGGCCCGAATTTGGAAAGGCAGAGATAGTACTGGCCAGTTGATACGGGAAAGTATTGCAGAAATCAGTTCAGAGAATACAGACCCGAGCAATATGGCAGCAAATAATAAACAAGCTATAACAGGGGCTAGCGACAACTGGAACAACTGGGAACCGGAAAAAAAAACTCCTTTGTATGCACCTCCTCCTGAGCTTGAGGCTTGGCTAAAAAAGAATTGAATGCCTACGCAAAAAGAATATTGGATCAGGTGGTAAATGACCTTTTGGCCAGTTTTTCAGAAACTCTCGCCACTTTCTCGCAAAAAGCCAAAATTCCAAAATATGCTCCTAATATTTCCCACTCTCCTGAAATAAACTCCCCTGATACCATAGAAGATATCATTTTCCAAGCCTCCAAAAAACCATCAAATGCCAGCTACCAACCCGGTGATGACCTCCTTGCCCAAGGAGACATGATTTCTAATGCACATAGCTCTAACTCATATCCTCCAGAAATCAGCCTTGATCCTCCCCACGTGAATGCCTATTATCACGATCAAGAGAATCATTCCCTTTTTGATCCTTCAAATACCTATTTCCATTGATTGAATCAACTATTTATATATAAATTACGTTATATTCTTTAAAAAGTGCATATAAAGTATCTTTAACTTCATTCGAAACAATTGCTCGATTTGGAATAGGGTTAGTTGAAAATTAGTCAATGCCACCGGGAATAAATTATCATAATAATATTTTAGCATTGCTTTTAAACCATCTTATCCTATTATAGGATCTAATATTTTAACTACTAAAAACAACGTTGGGATGTTCATATAATATTTTAGTCATTTTATTCTCATATTAGAAATACATTCATCTAAGGCAAAACACACATTTGGGCCACTGTATCAAAAAGTTGTAATTAGGCCACTGAGACTTCAAAATTTTTGAAGCAGCCACTGTACCGGACTTATCTGGCATGTTAACCCAATTTTTGGATGGACGTTAAGTTAGAACGTTAACTTATGTTAAATACCTATCTTGTCTTCATCTTCTTCATCATTCCACATTTTTCAAAATGTGTGGTTATTTGTATTAATTTAGTATTGATTTTCCATTCTTGTTCATTATCAATTCACAGAAGAGGATAAAACTTTGATGCTATGACCAATTCCTTAATCTTAATTTGGATAGAATGATGTAGACCAATTCCTTAATCCAAGCACCCGTATCTGGGTTTCAAATCCAACGGCCAAAATCGCCAACGAGCCTCCTCCTCCTTCTCCGAGCTCTCTCTCACCATCACTGACCTCCTTCCTGCTCCATCTCCGGCCAAAATTGCCCCCTCATCTCCTATCGTCTTCACCGTCTCTCTCTCCAGCCCTCTCTTCACACAGATTCCGCTTTGATTTCATCTTCTCGAGCCAGTATCATCATCTTCGTTGAGAATGGCCTAGCTCTTGCCCTAGTTGAGGCGGCGGCGGTGTGTTGAGAATGCAACCCAATTGCCGGCCTCCTTCAATCTATTTCGACTTCAATTTCGTCTCCATCGCAGCAACTCTTCAAGCTCTATCTCTTATCGACATATCCGGTCATCACCATCATCTCCGCTCCAACTTCGTCCTTTCACTTTCCCCCCTTCCGCCTTTGTTTACTCCGACCAACTACGATTAGCTTTAGGATGTGACCATGTAACCCAGATCTTGGTTTTGAAACTCATATCCACTCTGACGCATGTTGTTTCTCATTTGTATCTTGATTTGCATTTGTTCATACATTACATTAAGTTCTATGCTTAGTGGCTAATTGGGCTGCATATCAATTAGCGTGGCAACGGTGTATAGAACTTTGCCTTAGAATAGTTTTTAGACTTCACAGGTTCAGCGGAAGACTTCATACAGTATCCAGCGGCAGACCTTGTATGCACCTATTCAAGCATGACGTGTCTAGTCATCAAGCTTTTAATGGATTAATTAAATTTAGCCTTTATCAGTTTGAATTAAACCAATCTTCTATCAACACTTGACTTCTCAAACACGCCTATACAGTTTTTTCGAAAAGCATGAAGACTTTTGCCTCTTGAAAAGTGACAGAGCAGGTGAACAGACTGACACATACAGACTGTACAAACTATTGCAGGTCTACAACTCTGATTGCTCACCTGCTAGCTGCTAAAACAACTCTCTGCCATTTCCTGCTCAACATCAGTGCATACGATATCTACAAAGTCAGCTCCATGCATTTAATGCATTCAACCTAATAGAGTTGTTACTCTCTTCGTCTTCCCCAACGATCTCAAGAATGCTCAGTTATAAATTCTGCCATTAAAGTCTGAAGAAAATACTGCTCTGAATCTTCCCAACAACATCAAACTTTATACATTCAGTGTATTCAAGAGATCATAAAATGATCAAACGGAGTCCTCAACAACAACAAGAAGATCTGCATCAATATTTAATCTTTTACTTCTTATTGTTGTTTCTTCTACTATTCTTCTGCACTTTGAATATTCTGTTTTGTCCAGATATTCAATTCCCAACCCTCAAACACAAGTCAAATATTTTGTACACGATTCATTAGACTTCTTTGTAATAGAACTAGTGAAAAACATAGTGCATATTTAAATCCAAGGTTGATTGCCTTGGTGGTGGACGTAGCACTCTTTATAGTGCGAACCATCTCAAAATACTTGTGTTCTTTCCTTACTGTTGCTTATTGCTTTATACTGTTTCATATCTCTTTACTTATCGCTTCAGCTGCAAACTTGAGTATACAGCAAAGTCTACCGGTAGTGCTTCACCGGCAGACTTGAACTGTCTTCCTTACAAGACTTCCGCTACTTCAATCTTTTTAATAGATTGCAAGTGCTTGTTTTAGGAATTTATACAAAAAGTTTTAAGTGTTAATAAGCTATTCAACCCCCCTTTCTAGCTTATTATTGTGCCCTTTGGGACTAACGCCGCCCCAACTTCATCTCTTTCTTCCTTCTTCGCTTCTAGCCAGATCTTGTAAAGTAACCCAATCGCCAGCCTTCTTTAATCTGGGTGGACTGATGTTCATCCTTGCATTTCAGTGCGAGGCGTAGGTAACTAGCGTTAAATGTTCTCTTTCTGGGCAATCTCCGAAAAAGGCAGGTCCACCGTCTTTTCTACTAACTCAATGTCAGATCCTGTTAGAACATCCAATCCCTCACTGTTGCAAAATGAATTCTTTTTTGTTAATGGAGTTCTTGAAGTAGCTATAAGATCCTCTTTCTGGACTTCAATGAAGTTCTTCTCAGAGCATAACTCAGGAGTAGAAGTATTCGATCAGCAAGATCCACAGGAGTTATCTGAAGGGCTTTTACTCATTGAGATGAATTTGCTTTGAAAAGTCCACCAGATCTGGAAATCAAACCCACCAATTCATTTTTTTTTTTTTGTATTTTTATGTATACTCGTCATGAAATAAGAAATCCTTGAGGTTTTTTGTTTATATAATTTCAAATGGATTGGCACAAAAGTTTTTTTTTTAATTTTCATTTCAGATCTTGGTTTGATCGAAGTTTGCCATGTTCAACTGCAATTCTTTGATTTTTGGATCTGATGATGATATGGCTGACCACTGTGATGAAGACGAGGGCAAAATAGGTATTTAACATAACTTAACGGTTAAACTTAACGTCCATCCAAAAATCGGATTAACATACACGATAAGTCTGGTACAGTGGCCGCACCGAAAATTTTGACGTCTCAGTGGCCTAATTGCAATTTTTGGAAAAGTACAGTGACCCAAATATGCGTTTTGCATTCACCTAAAATTGGATAATCATTAAAATATTTGAATATATAACTAATTTTAGCACAATGTGCTAAAACTAATACGAAAGTAGGATAATAAGAACCGGATAATTGTTCCGTAGCGTCGTTAAGAACTTTCAAAATTATCTTTAAGTTTTCACAAAATCATCTTTAATATAATTTATAAAACTTAATAAATATTGGAGAGTAGTAAAAATATAATTAATATAATTTACTAAATAAACAAAAATTAATAAAAATTAATTAGTAAAATTATTAAATAATTGAAGAGTAATAACTTGATATTTGAAGACTTGGAGAATTGAGAGATGTAGATTTTTGAGAGAATTAGAGAGATTAGAAGTGAGAAAAAATTGTGAATATTTATAAGTTAGGAAAAAAAAACAAAATTTTTCTTCTTCATAAAAAATAGCAAAAAACGGTAACAATACCATTCAGCCGCCTCCTTTCATCTAGGCCGTCTGCTTCATTTTATCTGGGATGTCCGCTTCATTTCATTTGGGCCGTCAAATTCAAATTATATCTGTTTTTTTCAAACTTACCCTTAGAACCAGGAACCGTCGGTTCACGGTTCTCGAATCCGGTTCTAAACCACCGGTTCACCCAAAACCTAAATACACGAACCTTTACTGAATCGGTGAATCTTCGGTTCCAGTTCACTTGAAGGTGATTCTAGGATGGTTCGGTTCACGGTTCCTCATCGTAAATGTGTGTATCTAGTCCAAGCCCAACAACAAGTTTGACGAGTAGTTGACCTAGTCACTGATTGTCTGACACCATTTTCCAAATCACGTTGCTTGTCATAATAGTACCATTTTCTACTTTTTCTTCAACTAATGTACACTAAAATCCAAAACCTCAAAACATAGTTCTTCAACGGACTAAATTCAAAATCACTAAATCGCGAAGGAACATCGACCCATTACTCTTGTTTGTAGCATGTTAATTGTGCTAAGAAGTAGGACTTGAGATCGCCACGAGTAAGCCGGACTATTTAACCCAAAACACGTTAATCCATTCAATTTGACTTAAAAATTACCCAATTATCGACCCAATTCGTTAATATTTTTGGGTCAAAACGGTAACTTGGTTAAAATTTGGGTTAAAATAAGTCGATCCGTTATATGTTCAAACCCAACCCACACCAAACAGTTTCGATCCGTTTAATATCTTGGTTATATGGATCCGACCCGTACCCATCCAAACCCAACTCATACTCATCCCACCAAATCGCCGGACCTATCCACAAACTATCTTTTTTCGGCCCGAGAGGGATTGGGACACGAGACAAAGTTGATTAGGCATTTTTCAGTGTTAAATGTTATTGCCTCGGTTCCAAAAAACTAGGAGTACTTGACTACTTGCTTTCGCCCCAAACTAAATGCCCCTATTTCATTTTGGAGCTATTATTGAGACTTTTCTATATTAAGTACTCATTCTATTCCGGCAAAAAATTTTAGTAAGAAACTTATTTTTTTTAAAGTGATATTTTTAATAGTCTATTAGTAATAAAATGATATTTTTGTTCCTTAATTTTTGAAAATAGACTTTTTAAATAAAACATTTTAAAATGAAATAGAGGAATCTTGGTTCGAAACGAAAGGAGTATCTTATTTCTATTTTTAGAAATATTTTGAAGTGAAAAAAGATGGTTTCATTGTACATATTAAGACATACTTTCAGCTATAAAAAAATGTTACATGGAGTCGACAACTATTTTAGAACAAATGTAAAGTTAATATAATACACTTATTTTGAGACCTATTTATTTTTAAGTCGTTTAAAATATATGTCCACTTTTACTCTTTTTTTTTAGACATTACCTTTATTATTCTACCTTTAATTTACTTTCTTCTTCAATTAATGGATCATGATTTAATTAAAAAATACCACAAATACTAATATATATATATATATATATATATATATATATACTCTTTCTCAAAAAAAAAAAAACAAGAAGGATTTGTCCTCTATTTTCGTCAATTTGTCCAATTGGCAAATGAATATTCGATGAATTTGTTTATTTAAAAAAATAAAACACGGAAATTGTAATAATATCGTTTCAGTTCCTCAATATTTTTATTTTTTCTAATTAAATAAAAATATAGTATTAAATATTAATTAAAAACTAATGAAATTATTAATAACATTCTTTCTCTTGGAGTGGAGGGAGTTGACCATATACGAGCAAAACTTAATCAGAAAGTCAAATTGTTTTGCCCACTTCTACTTAACCGTTATAACCCTACTAGGCTACTACTACTACTACTCTCTCTCTCTCTCCTCTCCTCACACCCACCGACGTAAACAGTAGTAGCAGCTTATAAGTATAAGTTTAGTTCTCGCTCTGAATTTCGACCCTACGAAAGAAAACCCTTTCCCTTTCTTATTCAAAGAAATTCGCCATTCTTTTGAACAACAATTACAACGTAGAATTGAAACACTCTGTGACGACTATGTCGTCTTCAACGGGGCGTTTTCCGATAACCAACGCCGCCGTTCAAACTCACTCGTCAGATTCCACCCGCAAGAGGAATTTTCTTCATCGGAAAGTGATTCTTGGGATGTGGGTGACTCGAGAAAGAGAATCAATGGAGATTTTTTGGGCGGAAATCCATTTGTTGAAGAAGAACACGAAACCAATGAAAGCCAAATTACTGATGAAGAAGAAGAATGTCAGTCAATTTCAAGCAATTCATCTGTAATTTCAACCAAGTTGACTTTGTTTGACGATTCTTGGGAAGTGGGTATTGGAAGAAACGGTGTTAAAGGCGATTTCTTGGAACCCAAGTCACTAATAAAATCGAAAGAGAAAATCGATCTTTCTGGGTTTCAGGGTCAAGTGGAAGAAACAGAGGATGGAGTTTTAACAAAGCTGAAGCTGTGCGAGGAGGACCCATGGAAAATCAACAAACCCTTTCTCATTCAAAATCAAATAACATCTTCAGACATGTCTCACGAACCAAACAACATCTCCAAACCAGATTTCTCCGGTCCCAAGATAATTGACCTTTCTGGGTTTCAGAATCGACCGGACGAAACAGAGGACGGGGTTTCCACAACGCTGAAGCTGTACGAGGATCCATGGAAAATCAAGAAAGCGTTGACAAAAAGCGACTGCAGTGACAATTTGCATAGGATTGTGTTTCCGAAAGTAGGAATTGAGAAGCATGTGAAGCCACAACTGAAGAAGTATGGAGTTACTGATGAAGAAATTGGAGAGGGGATTTATGTCATGGTGTGGGATTACGACACTGAAACAGAGTATATAGTGATATTCAAGAAGTGTGTATCGAACAAAAGCTACATTTTCGGAACAAACTGGAAAATCCAATTTGTGGATAGGAGGGAATTACGGACTGGAGATGAGATTGGATTGTTTTGGGACGATAACGAATTCAGATTCGGCTTTCGTGTTCTATCTCGGGCTCGAGCGGAGAAGTTAATGTAGCTGCAATGGGGAAACAGAGGAGTTCAGAGTATTGGGTGATCAAAAAGGTTGCTCAATGTATCTATTTTTATTGATTGTTCTTGACAGAAATAGAATGATTTTATGTAGTATTATTTTAACATGAAGAGAGTTTCAACTTTCAATTATAATCTTTCCATTATTATTTCCATATAAAGATTGAGAAATTTTGAATGTCTTGGTTGGTTTAACTCTCTCATATTGGTCACTTCACTGTCTAGTCTTCTTCTTGTCCTCTTAATTTTGTTGGATTTGTCATTCGGTTCTCTTTCAGTTTCAGTCAATAATTTTAATCTTATTGTTTATAAGGTTCGTTAGATAGTTGGGAAATATCCCAATATGTTTGGGGACACTCTCTTGTTTCATCATTAATTCAATGTTTGGATCGATGTCTTTCATGGCATAGTTTCACTTGCTTGAAATTTCTCCGTCTCGACTTGTGCGGGTAGAACGTAAACATCCATTCATAGATTAATAGGTTTCCAGTGATTGATCTTAAACTGAAGAAACTTGAGTATTTTGATCAGTTTGTTAAATGGCTTGAATTAATCATTACCCGGAGATTTTGTTTCCCAAGTCCCACGGCCGGGTAGGTCGATCTACGCCTTGAATATGCAGGCCAGGGCACACTCGCTAGCAGTTCATACCATTGTTTCGTTGTGTATAAACCATGTTATCAGGAACAGTGTATTAGCTTTCGTTAATTTTTGTATTTTAAAAACATTTCGTTTCGTTTTGGCGTAAGGAGAGGGGCTGGGGGATCATTGTGTGTGCTTGGAGTATTGTTTCGTTGGCTACTTTGATTGGAAAATGCTTTGTAGCAATGGCCGATGTGTGGTTTGCTATGGATTTGGAGCCTAACATGACTCAAAAGTAAACGAGCAGAACCCTGATGGGCAGAGTTTACACATGTTGATCAGCAGTACTGTATTTGCTGAATATAATCCCAGCCATGTTTTTACTGGTCTTAAACAAAGACTAGGCTAGGTCCGGTAAGTGTAATCATCTCTACGTAAGAAGAATCAACAGTCCATGAAGCTCTATAGATCTCGGTTTTTGATGTCGCTTTGGCTCAACCCTAGCAACGTTTGTGTTGGAGGGAGGTTTTTCAAGTTTGAACAATGAATTCCCAATTAATACACAAATTTCATAAAAAATGCCCAATCAACTTTGTCTCGTGTCCCAATCCCTCTCGGGCCAAAAAAGATAGTTTGTGGTTAGGCCCGGCGATTTGGTGGGATGAGTATGGGTCGGGTTTGGATGGGCACGGGTCGGGTTTGGATGGGTATGGGTCGGGATCCATATAACCAAGATATTAAACGGATCGAAACTGTTTGGTGTGAGTTGGGTTTAAATATATAACGGGTCGACATGTTTTAATCCGAATGTTTCCTTAAAAATATATATATTTATAAAGTTAAAATTATATATACAAATTGGAAACGGGTTTGACCGGTTTTAACCTGACCCAACTTAATCTGTTAATATATTTGGATTGAAACAGGTTATCCGTTTCAACCCAAAAATATTAACGGATTGAGTTGATCAATTGGGTAATTTTCAAGTCAAATTGGGTGGATTAACGTGTTTTGGGTTCTCGTGGCGATCTCAAGTCCTACTTCTTAGCACAATTAACATGTTACAAACAAGCGTAATGGGTCGATGTTCCTTCGTGATTTAGTGATTTTGATTTTAGTCCGTTGAAGAACTATGTTTTGAGGTTTTGGATTTTAGTTTACATTAGTTGAAGAAAACGTAGAAGGTACTATTATGACAAGCCTTATGCTATTGGTTACTTGAGGCAAACGAACGAAAGATGGCGAAGTGATTTGGAAAATGGTGCCGGATAGTCAGTGACTTGGTCAACTACTCGTCAAAACTTGTTGTTGGGCTTTGGACTAGATACACACATTTACGATCGGAATCGTGAACCGAACCGTCATAGAATTATCTTTAAGTGAACTGGAAACGAAGATCACCGGTTCAGTAAAGGTTTATGTATTTAGATTATGGGTGAACCAGTGGTTTGGAACCGGATTCAAGAACCGTGAACCAACGGTTCACGGTTCTAAGAGTAAGTTTGAAAAAAATAGATATAATTTGAATTTGACGGCTCAAATGAAATGAAGTGGACAACCCAGATGAAATGAAGCAGACAGCCTAGATGAAAGGAGATGGCTGAACGATATTGTTACCGTTTTTTGTTGTTTTTTATGAAGAAGAAAAAGTTGTTTTTTCTTTTTTTCCTAACCTGTAAATATTCACAATTTTTTCTCACTTTTAATCTCTCTAATTCTCTCAAAACTCTGCATCTCTCAATTCTCCAAGTCTTCAAATATCAAGTTATTACTCTTCAATTATTTAATATGTTTACTAATTAATTTTTATTAGTTATTGTTTATTTAGTAAATTATATTAATTATATTTTTACTATTCTCCAATATATATTAAGTAATATAAATTATATTAAAGATGATTTTGTGAAAACATAAAGATAATTTTGAAAGTTCTTAACGACGCTACCGAACAATTATCCGGTTCTTATTATCATACTTTCGTATTAGTTTTAGCACATTGTGCTAAAATTTGTTATATATTCAAATATTTTAAAGATTATCCAATTTTATGTGAAGGCAAAACGCATATTTGGGCCACTGTACTTTTTCAAAAATTGCAATTAGGCCACTGAGACGTCAAAATTTTCGGTGCGGCCACTGTACCAGACTTATCGTGCATGTTAACTAAATTTTTGGATGGACGTTAAGTTTAACCATTAAGTTATGTTAAATACATATTTTACCCTCGTCTTCATCACAGTGGTTAGCAACATCATCATCAAATCCAAAAATCAAAGAATTGCAGTTGAACATGGCAAACTTCGATCAAACCAAGATCTAAAATGAAAATTAAAAAAAAAAAAAACTTTTGTGCCAATCCATTTGAAATTATATAAACATAAAACCTCAAGAATTTCTTATTTCATGACATTGAGTATACATAAAAATACAAAAAAATCACAAATTTGTGGGTTTGATTTCTAGATATGGTGGACTTTTCAAAGCAAATTCATCTCAATGAGCAAAAGCCCTTCAGATAACTCCTGTGAACCTTGCTGCTCGAATACTTCTGCTCCTGAATTATGCTCTGAGAAGAACTTCATTGAAATCCAGAAAGAGGATCTTACAGCTACCTCAAGAACTCCATTAACAGAAAAGAATTCATTATGCAACAGTGAGGGATTGGATGTTCTAACAGGATCTGACATTGAGTTAGTAGAAAAGACGGTGGACCGGCCTTCTTCAAAGATTGCCCAAAAAGAGAACATTTAATGCTAGTTACCTACGCCTCGCACTGAAATGCAAGGATGAACATCAGTCCACCCAGATTGAAGAAGGCTGGCGATTTGGTTGCTTTACAAGATCTAGCTGGAAGCGAAGAGGGAAGAAAGAGATGAAGTTGTGGCGGCAGAGTGGATCTGAGTTTCAAAACCTAGATCTGGGTTACTTGGTCTCATCCTAGAGCTAATCGTAGTTGGTCGGAGTAAGCAGGGGCGGAAGGGGGGAGCAAGAGAGGACGAAGCTAGAGCGGAGATGATGGTGATGACCGGAGATGTCAATAAGAGATAGAGCTTGAAGAGTTGCTGCGATGGAGACGAAGATGAAGTCGGAGTAGATTGAAGGAGGCCGGCAATTGGGTTGTATTCTCAACACACCGCCGCCACCTCAACTAGGGCAGGAGCTATGTAACACCCCGTATTCTTGCATGTGCATTGTATGCTTGCCTACATGCTTTCTTGTTGATTGTGTGTGTGTTTACTTAGTTTATAAATGTATTAGAAACATTCATAAGTCATTCATGAAGCCCATAACATGTTTAGAATCATGTAAGCTTGTTTGTTGAATCGCCGGTTCGATTGCCTTGGTTTGGCCTTAGCGATTTTCCCCTCGTTGCTCGTTTAGCTTCTATTTCGTCGTGCGAAGTGTCTGTTGAGTTCTTGGCCTTATATTCAGGTCATAACCATGTTGAAACAAGCCTTTTTCATGTCCAAGTTATCCTAGTTTGATTGGTGTTTGATTTGAGTTTGATTCGTTAACCATTCGTCGCGTGATTCGAGCCTTGTTCTACCTTGTTCCGGTTGTTGTTCGGGTGTGTTTCCGACTTGTTTTGAGTTGGGTTAGACCTTAGAATGGTTTCCCATAAGTTTGGGACCATTTAGGACATGTTTAGACCAAGTTTTGAAGGTTCAAGCCGGCGCGCCTCGAGTTCGGGAGCAATTACAAAATGATCGAAATGGAGATGGCCTCTGCTTAGAGGCGCTGGAGGATGTTGAGCGCCCGCCTCAACATCGAGATGCACTACGGGATTTTTTTTTTTGAAGTGAGCGATTTCTATACCCAAACCCCCTATCTAAACCTTTCCTAAACCTCCCTAACCCTCCTCACTTGTGTCCTAATATATCTAACAAGTTTTAAGGATGGATTAAGAGAGCTCTAATGATCATTAAGCCACAAAATCAGATTTGTAAAGAGACCACATTGGCTTGACACATGTCCCACTCAAATTCTAGACCAATATAAGCCTTGTGTTCAGATTTTGACCTTCATTTCTCACCTCCACTCTCTAAAAACGAATTTCCTTTCTCTCAAGCTTCTCCCATGGCTTCTTGAAGCTTTGCTCTTGGTCTTCCCTCATCCATTCCCCATTTGCTCAAGCCACCTTCATCAAAAGTGTAGAGCTCGAAGAGAAGATCATTTTCAACCGATTAGTTTCTTTCTTTGCTTTCTTTGGTGTAGAACAAGTAAGTTACTCTTCTTCTTCTTCTTTTTAGTTCTCATTGACCCTAAGGAAACAAAGCTTATGATGATTGAGGTCAATGAGGACACATATATGCTTCCTATGCTCTCTTCTTGTATTTTGAAAATATGAACTTGCTAGGAGCATGTATAGGATGATTTCTTGCCTATGAATGTTTATAATACTCTTTCATCTTGTCTATTTATGGTTTTGAGCATGTTAGAAACATGTATTATATTTGTGATGGAAGTGTTGTTATATGAGAATGCCCTAATGTATGCCTTCATGATATGTTGTGAAGTTGTTATGTGTTCTATCCTCAATATTGGACTCTATGATGAACATGAATCACATTATAATGCCTTGGTGAATTTATGACCTAGATGAGTTTAGTAATGGCCTAGGTTGAGTTATGAAGCACATAGCTTCAATTAACCGAGATTTGGAATTTTTAGTAAAGACTCATCGACTCTAGGAAGATTTGAACATGTTAAACTCTAATTTCAATCCCTACGGTTTGGACTTTGGTCAAGTTTACTCAATTTTAAGTTGAGTTAATTATGTGCATTTGAACCCGTTATGATTATTTGGTTATGAGCAATTAATTGCCTTGACATGATTTATTGTAGAGATTTATACCACTTGGCCTGTCGAAATTCGATCATTGTTTGGTCTTAACAGTAAACATCTACTTGTGCATTGCATTAAGAATTTGGTTTTGATTTTTATGTCGGGTAGGATGTATAGCCTTCAAATTGAGATTAGGTACTCGCTATGGATCGGCACGGACCTCACATATTGTAGGCCGCAATGGGGAAGTAGCCTTTTATAACATTATTAGAGTTCGGTATATCGATGCGAGTCACGAGCATCGTAGTGATATTGGGTTAACAAACTATTTTGCAGAGCGGCGGCCGTGCCTATATCATATCCTACTTGTATGATTTATTTTCTTGCTCTTACGTGAATAATGTGCTAAGTGCTATATGATGAACGTGAGCTATAATTGTGATAAATGCCATGTTATAACATGATCATGCATTTTAGTAACTTACTAAGTCTTTCGAGTTTGTTTTGTTTCCTTAATTACTTGCTATTTCGCTTGGTCGCTTTGTGAGCTCAAGGTTGCTCTTTGGGAATTTAGTCTTTTATTTTGGCAAGGACGTTGGGAAGCAAGTCACTTAGACTTGTCTTGGGAATGTTGTTGTAGTTAACTTAATGGTTTAACACTTGTAATCTTTTGTATGCCGACTTATATGAGCCTGCTTCAATGTTAATGGTTTGCTACAGCTGCTAAAGAATTATTATTGTTGTTGTTGTCTCCTGCATAATAAGCATGTGTTACTAAAGCGCCGATGACTTGTTTATTTAAGAAGTGTAGCCGAGTTGTTTCATTCGTATGCGATGTTTACGCCACATGAATTTTATAATCCTACTTGTGCATGCTGTGTTATTGATTATTTGTGGATCTCGCATTAAGTGCTAGGCCATTCTCAACGAAGATGATGATCCTGGAGATATGAAGTCAAAGCGGAATCTGTGTGAATAGAGAGATGGTGAAGACGATAGAGATGAGGGGCAATTAGATGGAGCAGAAGGAGGTCGCCGAATGAGAAGGAGGAGGAGGCATTTTGGCCGTTGGAAAACCCGTATTATTAAGGAATTGGTCTACAACATTCTATCCAAATTAAGATTAAGGAATTGGTCATAACATCAAAGTTTTATCTTCTTCTGTGAATTGATAATGAACATGAATGGAAAATCAATAATAAATTAATACAAATAACCATACATTTTGAAAAATGTGGAATGATGAAGAAGATGAAGGCAAAATATGTATTTAACCTAAGTTAACATTCATCCAAAAATTGGGTTAACATATATAATTCTATGCTGGTCTAAAATTTTTGAAGTCTCAGTAGCCTAATTACAACTTTTTGAAAAGTACAGTGGCCCAAAGGTGCGTTTTGCCTTAGATGAATATATTGCTAATATGAGAATAAAATGACTAAAATATTAAATGAACTTTATATGCACTTTTAAAGCAATAAAATATTATTATGATAATTTATTCCCGAATTGACTAATTTTCAATGACCCTATTCCAAATCTAATGAAGTTAAAGATACAAATATTAGTAATGAAAATGTAGGTACTGGTAGTAGTAGTTAACTTAGTGATGACTATTTTTCTTGGGTAGATAATTTTATTAATACAATAACTCAAAAATGAGCACGAGACCATGAAAATACATTAGAACTTAATTTATATTTATTAACTAATTTTGGTCGTATGTAAAATTTTGATATTTTAAAGTCGTGGGCTAGAATGACCCAAAATTATCCAACTCTATCATTAATTGCAAAGAAGGTCCTAGTTGCTAGCTCCTGCCTCAACCGTCGTCGTTAAACATGCATTTAGGGTGGCCGGCTATATTTTGGATGAAAGAAGATCTCAATTGAGCTCAAAAAATTTAGAATTTCAACTTTTGATGGGCAATGGGTTAAAACAACCAATCGAACACAAAACAAGGTAGATACTTCAAAGGAGGAGGAGGGCTTTGATGAGGATACAACGAGCTCGTTTTGGTAAGTTAATTTTAATGTTTAGATTATAATTTTTTATTTATAGATTGTAAGTATTAATTTTTAGATTATATTTTTTTATTTATTGAAAAAAATTGTAACTTAGAGGTAAGACTCATTTGGCTTTAGTTCATTGGTTGCCCTCCTCATTGTAATTTTTTATTATATTAATAAAATTGGTCAGGGTACCATCCCTATTTATTTACAAAATATTTTTGTTATTTTACAGAGTATAAAATGTTTACACAAAGTTAAAATAATTATTTTTGTCACTTTTAAAAATTCAAAAAATATTTAAAGATAGTTTTTTTGCTAAAAAAAGTTTTTTTAAAAAATAAATTTGGTGAACCGGGGAACCTGAACCATTTTACGGTTCACGGTTCAGAACCGAATCGTGCCGGTTCCCGGTTCGAATCCAGTTTCCCCTTTTGAACTTCAAGAACCATCTATTCTAGAATCGAATGGGCATGTCTACTTGGGATGAGCTTGGTATTTGGGTTTGGGGTGCATGTTCCAATTTGGCTTTAGTTTTTTCAATTTTGTTGAGGTGAGTTCGATTCCATGTGTATCCGATGTTTCTTTAGTTGTTTTGTTTTATCTTTTGTGGTAATTTGTTTGGTTAGATATTATTTGAGGGAACAAGTTGGCTAGGTTTCTAAACACGTATCTGATGGTCGTCAGTCTTTTTGTTACTCCCTCTTAGCCTGACAATTTTAACCAAAAATCGTTAACTCACCTAATTCGACCTGAAAATTACTCGATCTAACCTAACCCGTTATTATTTTTAGGTCAAAATGGGTAACCCGTTTCAATCCAAAAAATTTGAAGGGTGAGTCAAGTTAAAACGTGTCGAACCCGTTACTCATTTTGACTCTATAAATATATAGTTTTTTTAGGGGAAATCCGGGTTAAGACGGGTCAACCCGCTTAAACCAGTTTGACATTTGGCTCATAATGGCCCCAACCCGTTTTGACATGCTACACGTAACAACCCGACTCATACTCAACCCAACCCACCCAATTAACAGGCCTATTCCCTCCGTTTCTAAATTATTGTCCTCTTTGACACGGCATATCTAGTAACGGTGCTAGTTTTTGTCTTAAGGAAAGAGATTATCAATGTCGGTGGACCTTAAACGCACACCACTAATCTATTTTCTGCAGGAACCAAAACAGCGTGCTAACAATCTTAAGACAAAAAAAAAAAAAATTGGCGTACTGGTTCCTGGAAGATTCATATGTTTAATTCTTCTTCTTCCCCTACTTCTATTATCTATCAATAATGATCTGATTCAAACAGACATATATTGACAGAAAAATTCAAATATGTAATTTTCAATTACTGAAGCATTTCACTCTGTGCAAACAGAAGAGAAATAAATTTGCTTTATTCTGTTTTTACATAATATTTTCAGTATTATTCTGTTTGTACAGAAACAGAACTTAAAATATTTTACATTTTATTTATGTGTTACTAATCATTGCTACAATTGTGCAATATGGCTTCCAAGATAGGAAAAGAAAACGCTGTTGTAGAACAGCCCGGTACATCAACTTCAGTATTGCCACTAATAGTCCACGCTCATCATGGAGAACGCTAGAAAAGTTTGCTGGCACAGAGTTTAAACGCTGGCAATAGAAAATGCTCTTTTACCTGACAATGTTGAACCTGTCCAAGTTCCTGAAAGAGACAGCCCCTATACTGAATCAAGGGGCGTCAGACAAAACAACCATGGCTGCTGTTGAGTCATGGAAGCATTCTGATTGCTTATGTAGGAAGTACATTCTTAATGGACTGGATAATTCGTTATATGATGTATACAGCCCATTTAAGACATCGAATGATCTATGGGAGTCATTAGAAAAACAAAATACAAAACTGAGGATGCCAAATTTGAAAAAATTTGTAGTTGGCAGGTTTCTCGAATTTTGTATGGTTGATTCCAAAACTGTAATAACATAGGTTCAACAACTCCAATTGATAATGCATGAAATTGAGGCCGAAGGCATGACGATTTTTGAAGCGTTTCAAGTCGCTGCGGAGATCGAGAAGTTACCTCCTGCTTGGAAGGACTTCAAGAACTATCTCAAGCACAAACGCAAGGACATGTCTTTGGAGGACTTAATTCTCAGGTTATGAATCGAGCAGGACAATCGGGTGGTTGACAAGAAACATATCCGTCCCATTGAAGGGGCCAATGTGGTGGAACAAGACTCAAAGAATAGGAAGCGGAAAAGCTACAATGAGGAGTCGGCAAAGACCGCAAACAAATTAAATTATGAGAAGTGTCACACTGACAAAATAGGCCACAAGTCTGTAGACTGCCGTGGAAAGAAAAGCGCAAGGAAAAAAGTCAATCTTGTTAATGGCGACATCATCATGGTATGAGTAGTCTCCAAGACTAACAAGATTAGTTCGGTCGTAAATGGTTCGCGGAGACTAGTGCGACACGTCACATATGCAGTGATGCAAAGATATTCTCTTCCATTCCAAAGTGACGTCTGGAGAACAGTTGTTTATGGGAAACTCCTCCACCTCTAAAGTGGAAGGTAAAGGGCAGGTGACCTTAAAGATGACCAGTGGTAAGGAATTGGTGCTTACTAATGTTCTTCATGTCCCAGATATTAGGAAAAACTTAATTTTTGGTTCCCTATTGATTAAGCATGGTTTTAAGTTGGTCTTTGAATCTGATAAGTTTGTACTTAGTAAGAGTGGGGTATTTATGGGCAAGGGTTGCCTCAACAAGGTCTTGTTGAAATTTAATGTGATGGTGGTAATCCCACCTAACAATATTATTAATAATATAGCGACTGCATCTTCTTCTTACTTGCTTGAGCACTCTAATATTTGGCACCATAGATTAGATCATGTTAATCATGATTCTATGCGAAGACTAATGCAAATGGATCTCATTCCTAGAATACGCATTAATACAAAAGAAAAATGTCAAACTTTCGTTGAGGTCAAACAAACAAGAACCTTATTTCATGCGGTGAAACGTGACACTAGACCTTTAGATCAAGTTCATAGCGACCTATGTGATTTAAAATCCATAGTATCATATGGCGGTAAAAAGTACTTCGTCATCTTCATCGATGATAATACACGTTATTAATTGTCATCTCTATTTATTAAATAGTAAAGATGAAGTGTTCAAGGAATTCAAAATGTACAAGAATGAAGTCGAAAATCAACTTGAGAAGAAAATAAAAATTCTCGAATCTGATTGAAGAAGAGAATATGTACATCATTTTAAGGATTTTTGTGAAGTACATGGAATTATTCATCAAGTTACTCCACCTTACACTCCACAATCCAATGGGATTGCAGAAAGGAAAAATTAGACTCTAAAAGAAATGATGAATGGCTATAGGTTCTTAGTGCACAAATCTGAAAATCCAGATATTGAAGTCAATACAATCATGGAATCGAGAAATGTCACATTTTTCGAAAATATCTTTCCATTAAAAATTAATACTAATAGAAAACACTTATTTCCTTGAACACAAGCAAAGATGAGGTCCCTACGACGTTGTCA
>CM028378.1:93560056-93588053 GCA_013146195.2 Codonopsis lanceolata | reverse complement strand
TAAAAATTAATGCAATAAAATTGATGCATCGTGGTTCAATAATCAATACACTCAATTAAACTGATGAATCACAGTTTAAAAATAGACTAGTCAATTAAACTGTTGAATATCAATGCAATAAAATTTCAATAATCAATGCATCACGATTCATTTCCGTATCGCGCCTCATGCTCATTAAGGATTTAAGGGTATCGTAGTTTTTTACCCCGAAAAATGTCATTTTTCGGTTTGAAAAACAAAACACAGTACTGAAGCGAATAAAAACCCTGTGGAAAAAATATAATTGCAAAAGTCCAATATATTTATTTTAAAACGCTAAAGTACACTTTTGGAGGGAAAATGACAAAGATACCCTTAATGAAGAAAAGACGCGTGGACAAAGTCATAGCCCAAATTTGGGTCTCTCAATGAAAAACATTGGGCATCGTTCAAAATTTTGGGCATCAAAATGCAAAGCCACTGTTCAAATTTGGGCATCGCTCAAAACATTGGGCGTCGTTCATTTTAGGTCGTGTAATGTTTATTCTTACAATTTTAATTCTTATTATCACATTTTGTAACTCGGAGGCAACGACGCCCACATCATAGGTGTAGGTTGGTCTTGTGTCAAGTTGTACATAGGTATTTTGGGGTATGATCACTAGTGTTTTGCATTCTTCGCATGAATAGAATTGAAGGAGTATATATGAAACTGCTACTTGGGGGGTTGTTCAAACGTTATTGATCTTTTTTTGACTTCATATTGTTGGTTGAAACAAGACATGTTTAATGCGTATTATACCAACAACATAAAAAATATCATGTTCATACAAATTATAAAAACTAAAGTCAAATACCAATAATAATTTAATAATAATTTTTATGAGAGGGAAATATAATAATTGCATAAACCGGATGATGTTGCGCTCACTGTTTTAGGTTCCGAGATAACAATATGCAAATAGGTTTAATCAAGTTGTCAATAATCTAAAGACATATGAACTAGGTTTCTTCAAAAGGGAGTAATTTACCCATGCAAACAGATGACAGCCGAATTAAATCTCTTGAATCATTCTTTGATAGACCTAGTCCTCTGTCAACCTCCTCTACTCTCGAATCTCGATCATGCAAACCCAGTATCCCATCTTGGTCATATAAACTCCGTTTCTTCAAAAAGAGAGGAATTTACCCTTGTAAAAGGTGACACCAGAATTCAATCTCTTGAATCATTCTTTGATAGACATAGTCTTCAATTCTCTCTCATGCAAACTTAATGTCAACCATGGAAACCCAGTATAAATGGATGGCTATCAACACTTTAAAACATATCATCAATCACCCAACAACAATAACCAATCATGAAAACTTCATTCCTTCTTTCCTTTCTTTTGGCTACTCTCTTTTCCAATATTGCATGGGCTACTTCCTCACCTCACCATCGCCATTCCCATCAAGATTTTCACCATTGCCTTACCCTTCATACTCGCAACTCCACCTCCATTTCCCAATTAATTTACACCCCAAACAACTCTTCTTTCACATCCATCTGGGAATCCAACATCAACAATAGACGATTCGACGCACCCTCTACTCCTAAACCTTTTCTCATCGTGACACCAGTCGATGAATCTCAAATCCAAACAGTCATTCATTGCTCCAAGAAGCATGGGATCAAACTGAGAATCCGAGGTTGTGGCCATGATTTTGAGGGTCTTTCGTACTCCGCACAAATTCCATTTGTTATGCTTGACCTCACTAACATGAGAGCAATAAGTGTTGACGTTCCAAGTAAGACGGCATGGGTTCAAGGAGGTGCAAATTTTGGCGAACTCTATTATAGAATTGCTGAGAAAAGTAGGACTCTAGCCTTTCCGGGAGGTACTTGGCCATCAGTAGGAGTTGGTGGGTTCATTAGCGGCGGAGGTTACGGCCGAATCGAAAATACGGCCTTGGGGCTGATCATGTGATAGATGTCCGCATGGTCGACGTGAATGGCCAAATTCTTGATAGAAAATCCATGGGGGAAGATCTATTTTGGGCTATTCGGGGAGGTAGTGCTTCAAGTTTTGGAGTCATTGTTGCATGGAAGTTAAATTTGGTCGATGTTCCAGAGATTGTGACTGTTTTTGCCAAAACTAGGACTTTAGAGCAAAATGCAACAAGCGTATTTCACAAGTGGCAGTACTTTGCGCCGAATGCTGATAGAGATTTATTTTTGAGAGCACAATTAACAACTATAAGATCAAGTAGTACCGGGAAAAAACGTGCTTATTACATTTGATGCGGTGTTCTTGGGCATAATCGATAGACTAATTCGATTGATGCAGGATGGCTTCCCTGAATTTGGTCTGGTGAAAGAAGATTGTACCGAAGTGAGTTGGGCTCAATCTGCCCTCGTAATTTCAGATTTTCAAGTCAAACTCCACTTCAAACTTTGCTTAATCTGAGTGCAACAAATTAATTTGTTATAAAGGTAACTGATTTTGTGCAAAATCCGATTTCTATCAAGGGTATTGAAGGAATGTGGAGAATGTTTCTAAAAATTGATGTAAGGACTCCGAATTTCATATTGAGTCCTTATGGTGGAAGGATGAATGAGATTTCAGAGTCGGCAATTCCATTCCCGCATAGAGCTGGGAATTTGTACGTGCTTCTTGAATGGGCTAACTTGGATATGGAAAGGTCAGTATCTAATAATAGACGCATCAATTGGATTCGAAGTGTTTACAGTTACTTGGCTCGTTATGTTTCAAAGTCTCCTAGAAGTTCGTACGTGAACTATATTGATCTTGACTTGGGAGAAAGCAGCTAAAAGCGAAGCAAGTATTTGGGGTACTAAATATTTCGGTAATAATTTCGAGAGATTGGTTCGGATTAAGAGCAAAGTTGATCCTAAGAATTTTTTCAGCCATCCACAGAGTATCCCTCCTTTTCCAACGTTATTTTAAGGAATCTCATGCTCTATGCGTTCCAAAGGAAAATAAAATTGTGTAAAATAATAATCGAATTTATTTATTTGCTCTTTTTTTATTTGTTTCGGCTAAAAAAGCCCCTCATGTACTAATTTCACATGAACGTTTTAATTGTTTTGTAATAAAGATTTATCGTGATAACAATTGATTGATCACGTTAGTGCCATCTATTGCATTTTATTACATATACTTATCTACAACTGCATTGGATTTTTTGGGAAAGAATTTTCTTTTTTGTTACAACAAATTAAACGAGCATGTTATAAGATTTAACTTCTTCTTGTTCGTAATGATACACATTTTATTATGTCATTTCTTTTTAAAGAACTAGTAAGGTTCACATGCGTTGCACATGGTGTTAATGATTTTTTGAAAGTGATTTGTTAGTTCCTATATTTTTTGTTGACTTTTAATTATTAGATTTGTGTGTGTTTTAATCTTTACAGTTTTTGAAACTTATAAATTACGTTGTTGTATGTTTAGCATTTCTGATACTTTGTTTTTTTGGTTATTTATAATATATGCTTTTAGTCATTGTATAACAACGTATCCTACACATTTGTCTTTTTTGTTGGTTATTTTTAAATCTTTTTTTTAATATGAAGCATGAATTCATTCATTTTTATCAGTGTGTAAATTGAAAACAATTCAAACTTACTATCTTAGATAAACACATTGTTGTTGGAGACTTTAATTATGTCGTTTATGAAATTTATGACTCTTTTTTTAAAAAAATATTGTGTTGGAGAATCAAATTAACTCTCAACTCCAAAGTATATAGTTGCACTAAAAAATACAAAACTACCCTTAATGAATAACAGACAAAACTAACAAGAAACAAGAAATTGCACTCGACACCCCTGAATATAAAACAGAAAAGGAAAGAGCTAAACTAGCCCCTGAGCTTGATCTTCTTGAGAAGATGCTACCTTCATGCCTTTATTTTTAGTAATTTCAACATCCCCCCTGAAGTTGAAAGGAGAGAATAAGTTCTTTACTTGCAGCTTGCCAAGAAGATCAGAAAATTGGCCACTGGGAAGAGCTTTTGTAAGGATATCTGCTAATTGAGACTGAGATGCAATGTACTTGGTGGAGATAATATTTTTCTGGAGCAGGTTTCGTACAATGTGACAGTCAATTTCAATATGTTTAGTCCTCTCATGATATACATGATTGGCTGCAATGTAAAGGGCAAACTTGCTGTCATGGTGAAGAGGAATAGGACCTGCAGGAAGAATCTGAAAGTCTTTACGCATAGCCATAATCCAAGTGAGTTCACAACAAGTTTTGGCCATACTTCTATATTCTGCTTCAGCTGAGGATCTACTAACAGTGTTCTGCTTTTTACTTTTTCATGATATAAGAGCATTGCCAAGAAAAATATAGAATCCTGTAAAAGATTTTCTTGTAACAGGGCAGGAGGCCCAGTCAGATTCACAAAAGGCTGAAAGAGTTAAATGGTTGTTTACAGGATAAAAAAGACCTTATTTCTTTGACAGATTTGTTAAATTGAGTTTTAATCACAATGAGAAAATTGTGCATGATATGACAGACATTGGCTTTAGATTTAAGAAGAATGGTCCAATAACAGCCCTAGTATGGTCATCATTAATGGTGAGGAATGAATTGCAGCCATTACAAGTAGAGTGCCTGTAGGGTCCCCACACATCACAGTGCAGGAGATCAAAGGAAAAAGTGCTATGAGAATTACTAAGATTAAAAGGTTGTTTAGTCTGTCTGGCTAGTTGACATATATCACAACTGAAATTTTTGTAATCTTTGAAATTCAATGAACATAAAGAATCAATGTATTTCATAGCTTGTAAAGGTAAATGGCCTAATCTTTTATGCCATAAGTACACAGAATTAATAGGAATAGAACTAGAATGAACTTCATTATTAACAATTTGAGTTTGAACATTATTGGATGTTCTAAAAAAAGAATAGGGATTTTTGAGATTATCCAGGTTGATTTCCACATGATGGTGAGGATGCTCAAGTTTATAAAGCCCTTCTACAAGTTTAACAATCACCTTGGTGGTCTTCTTGACAGGGTCCTGGACACAGCAGAGATTAGCAGAAAAAATGAGGTTAGAGTTATTGTCAAGAGTAAATTTTCTCCCATATAGTAAATTAAAATTGAATTTAGGTACATAAAAGACATTGTACAAAGTAATGCCTGAAGACAATTTAACAGTCCCTTTGTGAGTTATAATGGAACTCTTTCCATTGGGTAGGTGAATAACAGATTGGATAGGAATAGGGTCAAGAAGAATAGAAAAAGAATTAGTTATATGATCTGAAGCACCTGGATCAATTATCCAATCATTTGTATTGTTGTTTGAATTAGATAGGTAGAGAGAATTAGCATGTTTAGAAATGGAAAAAGGAGTACCTGCTGCCGTTTGCCTTGGTGTTGAGCATAGATAAGAGTTGAGCAAATTGTTCTTTTGTGAAGTGGCCACTGTTATTGGGGTTATCTTTCAGGGACACTAAGTTTGTAGACACAACACTTTTACCTTTTCCTTTGTTCTTTGGCATACGGGAAAGATTTGGTTTATTGCCAAATTGGGGATGCCAGTCAGGGTAGCCATGAAGAAAGAAACACTTTTCTTTGGGGTGAGAATCTCCATGGCAATATTCACAAAAGAATTTGCCTCTTGAAGTATTGCTATTAGGACTTGTATTTCTGCCAGAGTTTGGTCCAGCTTTGTTGAATCTGTTGCCTCAAGTTGCTCCAGTTTTGTTGTTGTTACCAATTTTCCAAATAAAATTGTTGAAACATCGAAACATCCGATGATTATGGGAGACGCCACATTGCCTTTGTCCCTCTTCTTGTATAATCATGGATACAGTTTTAGATAAGGCGGGCAAAGGCACCATTCTTAATATTTGGCCTCTGACATCAGTGTAAGTGTCTGAGAGTCCCATCAGAAACTGAGTGATTTTATAGGCATGGTCATACTCTTCACGAAGCTTAGAGGCACCACAAACACAATCACACAGGCAATTAGGCAGGGGTAGAAGGTTTTGTAATTCATCCCACAGACCCCGAAATTTGGTAAAATAGGAATTGACAGAAAGGGTCCCTTGAGTACGAAGAGCAATGGTTTTGCGAATTTGATAAAGTTTGGGAATATCATTTTGTGAGTATCTGGTTATGAGATCTTCCCACATCTCACAAGAGGTTGGGAAATACACAATACTTTGATGTATTTCAGGGCTAACAGAATTAAGAAGCCAAGATATGACCATGGAATTGCATCTTTCCCAAGAACTGGTATACTTGGATTCTGTGGCGACCCGACCCGGACTCCAATGCAGAATCCAAAGGTCGTGCCACCAAGACAAGCTATGAGATGGACAAGCACCTGCTAAGCATAATGGTGCATGTCGAAAACAATGAGCCGACTAGCTCGAAACAGGCCATGACGGCAAAACGGAACAACAAAAACCAAATCTGCGGAAGCAAATCATAGGTGGAACAAAGCCTATAATTAAAAACCAAGGAATACAAGGCTGAGAGACAACTATCTCTCGAAAAATCTACGACGTGCGTGATGCAACATTGCGCACGGGCAACCAACCATCGGCAACCAAAGGCGGGCGAATCAACAAAATACCAACCTAATAAACAACCACTCAACGGCTACAACATGCCGGAATGACAAAACAACTAAAAGAATAAGAGATTAAACACTAACAACTAAACCAATGTCTTTCGACTAAAGTTGTCGGAGATAGAAATAACAATAACACAATACTAGAATAGGCAAGCTAAACCTTGCTCGAGAAGACGACAGTATAACTTCTAAATGAATACAACAGCTCGACCAAACAAGTCGGCTCCCAAAATAATACTATAATAAAATGCTAACATAACTACCCAAGTAAAGTTTACATAACTTTACATCCGTGTCTCACCAGATGAATAAATACAATAATAAATCCAAGCTATCGCCGGGAGGACCACCTGCTAGAATTCACTAGTCCGCAATCACAACGCATACTAACGGGCTCGCTGCACAAACTAAGGAAAACAAACACATGAAATGAGTCATAATGACCTAGTAAGCTACTAAATGCAATTGTATGGCATAGCGTGACGTGTCATGGTATAATGAATAAGTATGTATAAAATCATGGCATCTTAATAGCATACCAATAACAAACTTGTATTAAGTTATCAAGGAACATAAACTTCATAAACCGTATAGCACATCATCTTTCATATAAGTGCTTATAGTAAGCCACATAAGGGTTAGAGAAGATACCCAACTAGTGCCGTTGTGTTGCTCCTGCAATACACAATGTTAAACTGGTTCGTGACACGATGCACGTGATTGATACATCGACATACTGAGTGAATACGCCTCAAGGGCGGCCCTTTCTCATTCTAGTTTAGCATAATCCATTCGCTCTATTGGTTACGAGATGGGCTAACTTCCCCACTGGGGCCAATAGTGGAGGGTGTGTGAGGTCCTAGGTACGGCGATCCATAGTGAATACGAATCTTACGATTCGTATAGGCGATGTATCGTCCTACCCTGACTTATAAAAACCAATCCAAATAATGCCAGCTGGACTTATATGCAATGCACAAGTAGATATTTACTCGCATGCTCAAACAAGAACCAAGACCGACAAGAGCGGACTCATCAAATCAAGTAGGTCATAAAGCTCTACACACCAATTTAACAATGCACATATTTGCACATACTTAACAAATCCAACTAACTTATAAGTTTAGTCCAAGAACCACATATTGAGGTACTCATAATCCTCAAGTCATCACCCAATCAAAAGTAGCATATAAGCTCAAGAAATCACAATAGGAGGTCTACTATAGCCCTCTACTCAAGATTTAACCAAAGACTATCACTTTAGTCTAAGAACAACCACAAATCCAGGCTTAGCATTTTAGCTTCACTTAAAATTACACAGGACTCAACCATAGTCCCAATCGTCATATATACTCGACTTCCTCAATGCTATATTCAAGAACATCAAGACTACCCCGTAGTCATTCCCTCGCAAGTGCATTCATGTGCACGCGACCAAATTCCTTAAAGAGAGAATTCATTCATTAATCGTCTCTTAATATACTCGAGACCATAGGTTGGTCTCCAATGCTCCGTGCTCTACAAGCACGCTCTAAACAAATTCCCAATAGGTCTCTATAACATGAGTGTCTTAATTGGACACCAAACGAGATACTCGGGTGCGCGCAAACATAACCAAACAAGACCCGAACATCATACGGTTTCAACCCAAGGCTTGTTATCATATTATTGGCCTTATAATGACTCCGTTGAGTCTTAATTCTACATTTCATTCTTTATGTGTTTCATAAACCCACAATTAAACATTTCATTCATATATACAACAAAATCCCAAAATTCATTCGGGCTTGATTCCTAAGCCTAAAAATCCAAGAACTCATCATAATCATAGTCAAACGAAATCCAAATGTCGTAGGATTTCAACCCGAGTTCATTAACACATTATTGAACTTATTACGACTCCGTTGAGTCTAATTACTAAGTTTCATTCTTTACACATTTCATCAATCTCAACATTAACACCCACTTCAATTAACAACAATTTCTCCAATAATTCGGGCTTGATTCTCAAACCCTAAAATTCGTAACAAAACCCAACATAAATCATAACCCATTTCTTACAACACATAATATCATTCAAATCATTTCATTCATGCTATTAACAAGTTCATATTTCCAAAAAAAATCCCCAAAATGGGCATACATAGCATATCAAGTGTTCATTGCCCATAAATAGCACATAGGTTGTTTTCCTTAGGGCCAATGAACCAAAATCAAAAGAAAGTAACTTACCTAGCTTGAATGAAAACTCCAAAGAATGAAAATCCGATCAGTGAACTTGTTATACTCGTTGAGGGCTTCACGAATCCAAAGTTTGAAGGCAATCCGACGGTTGGATCGTCATAGATTGAGGAAAGAAGGAAGCTAGGGCTCAAAAAAACCCCCAAGAACTCTTTCTCTCTCTCTCTCTCTCTCTCAATACGTATGAGGGAAGAGAAGAAATGAAGAAGATTTCTGAAAATTGCAAAGGGTTTGGGCTTATATACCTCCACAAACCAAGAGGGCATAATAGGGATTTCCTTGGTACAATTAGTAAATATTAGGAGTAATCACCCACTAATCTAACCTTAATTAACTTCCAACTAATGTTAGGACATGATTAGGGCTAAGTATGGGAGGTTAGGAAGGGTTTAGAGGGGGTTTGATGAGGGTAGGATAGGTATTTCTCGTCAAATATCAAAACAGGGCAAAGCATGGTCGGGGCACTTTGCGGTCGCAAGGTCCCCCAAGCCTTGCATTTGCAAGCTCCTCATCCCACTCCTTGGACAATTTCTGATGACCTTGCGGGGGCAAGGTCCTTCCCCCTTGCGGCCGCAAGCCTCCCAGACCAAAAAGGGTTTAGAATTCAACCCCAAATGATCCCAAACACTCAACCAAACCAAACAAGGTTCAAACCCCATTCAAAGTAGGCCTAGAACTCCCATACAACACTCACAAACAATCCTCGAAACAACTCGGAGCGAAACCGGGAAGAGGTGCAACAACGTGCAACCGTAACGACGAATGAACTAGCAATTGAACGAGCAATGAAAGGAGACTTTAAGGCAAGTCTAAGGGATAATGTAGAAGCTTGAATACTTCTAGAAAGTTGAATAACAACTAGGGGAATAAGAACGCCAAAGGAGAGACGATTACGCGACTCAATCCCCGAACTACGCGATAGAGACGATTGTTATCTCCAAAGCTTCCAAATCATCGATAGACTTAAGGAACACCTCCAACTTGAAGTCTAATACATCTAAACATGTTAATCAATCATCATGTAGAGGTATAGGATCAAACCGAGGTCTCGAACGCAAAACACAAGCAAACTCTCAATCGCGTCGCATTCCGACTATCGTCGAGTCACGACTTGTGACTTTAGCAAGTCAACAACTATATGGCCTCTCTTAATACTGTTTTGGTCCTAATGTGGTCTCTCAAACACATCTAGACTCTCTCGTAAACCAAACATATCATCAACAAAGGGAGTAATACGAGTATGGTACGCAAACCAAGCTAACGAAGGATCGGGGTGCCACAGATTCAGATTGGGGTTTCTTGAATGAACCATTGATCACGCCAAGTTTATTCTTGGCAGATAGGGCAATGGTGATTGCAAGTTTCCATTGGGCAAAGTTGCAATCAGTAAGAAGGTTAGTAACAAGAGTCATCCCTAGATGATCATGAGGATGAAGGAAGAGAGGATGTCCAGGGGGTAATTGAAAGGTGGCATCAGAAAAATCATAAAAATCAGAAGTGTTATTGGAAGAGGTTTTGTTAGATTCAAGGGGAGAAGATGATGTAGTAAACGATTGATTGTTAGTCATGGAGAGAGAAGAGGACACGACAATGATAAAGAACAGAAGATAGGACAAGAAAGGAAAAAGATCCTTACCAGTCAAGAAGAGTAAAACAGTTTTGGCAGAAATCCAGGAAAACATAGATAGATCAAGCTTCTACTGGTTGAGATGATGAAGAGTAATTCTGGAACTAAGAATTTGCTGGCTCTGATACCATGATAAAAACACAATTTGAAGAAGATTTCTTATTATGAATTTGATAATAGATGATCAATACATAAAGGAGATAACCACTATTTAAACAAAATCATATCCGACTAAACTAACGGCTGAACCAAGGACAAAATACAAAACTACCCTTAATGAATAGCAGACAAAACTAACAAAAAACAAGAAATTACACTCGACACCCCTGAAGATAAAACAGAAAAGGAAAAAGCTAAACTAGCCCCTGAGCTTGATCTTCTTGAGAAGATGCTACTTTCATGCCTTTATTTTTAGTAATTTCAACACATGGGCTGCTTCATAAGCTCATCATTAAGATTTTCTCCATTGCTTTACGCTTCATACTCCCAACTCCACCTCCATTTCCCAATTAATTTACACCCCAAACAACTCTTCTTTCAGATCCATCTGGGAATCCAACATCAACAATAAACGATTCGATGCACCCTCTACTCCTAAACCTTTTCTCATCGTGACACCAATCCATGAATCTCAAATCCAAACAGTCATTCATTGCTCCAAGAAGCATGGGATCAAACTGAGAATCCGAGGTTATGGCCATGACTTTGAGGGTCTTTCTTACTCGGCACAAATTCCATTTATCATGCTTGACCTCACTAACATGAGAGCAATAAGTGTTGACGTTCCAAGTAAGACGGCATGGGTTCAAGGAGGTGTAAATTTTGGCGAACTCTATTATAGAATTGCTGAGAAAAGTAGGACTCTAGCATTTACGTGAGGTACATGGGCTACTGTAGGAGTTGGTGGGTTCATTAGCGACGGAGGTTACGACACGCTAAATCGAAAATACGACCTTGGGGCTGATCATGTGATAGATGTTCGCATGGTCGACGTGAATGGCAAAATTCTTGATAGAAAATCCATGGGGGAAGATTTATTTTGGGCCATACGGGGAGGTGGTGCTTCAAGTTTTGGGGTCATTGTTTCATGGATGTTAAATTTGATCGATGTTCCAGAGATTGTGACTGTTTTTGCCAAAACTAAGACTTTAGAACAAAATGCAACAAGCGTATTTCACAAGTGGCAATACTTTGCTCCGAATGCTAATAGAGATTTATTTTTGAGAGCCCAATTAACAATTATAAATTCAAGTACTACTGGGGAAAAACTGTTCTTATTACGTTTGATGTAGTGTTCTTGGGCAGAATCGATAGACTGATTCGATTGATGAAAGATGGCTTCCCCGAATTTGGCTTGGTGAAAGAATATTGTGCCGAAGTGAGCTGGGCTCAATCTGCCCTCGTAATTTCAGGATTTTCAAGTCAAACTCCACCTCAAACTTTGCTTAATCGGAGTGCAACAGTTGAGTTATCTATAAAAGGTAAATCTGATTTTGTGCAAAAGTCAATTTCTATTAAGGGCATTGAAGGGATGTGGAGAATGTTTCTCAAAATTGATGTTCGGACTCCGAATTTCATATTGAGTCCTTATGGTGGAAGGATGAATGAGATTTCAACATCGACAATTCCATACCCGCATAGAGCTGGGAACTTGTATGTGCTTCTCGAATGGGCTAACTTGGATATGGAAAGGCCAACATCTAATAATAAACGCATCAATTGGCTTAGAAGTGTTTACGGTTACTTGACTCGTTATGTTTCAAATTCTCCAAGTAGTTCTTATGTGAACTATATTGATCTTGACTTGGGAGAAAGCACAAAAAGCTACGCAGAAGCAAGTATTTGGGGTACTAAATATTTTGGTAATAATTTTGAGAGATTGGTTCATATCAAGAGTAAAGTTGATCCTACGAATTTCTTCAGCCATCGACAGAGTATCCCACATTTTCCAACATTATTTTAAGGCACCTCATGCTCTCTGCGTTCTAAAGGAAAAGAAAAATATGTGAAATAATCATTTTATTTATTTATTTCCTCATTTTTATTCTTTTTAGGCTAAAAAAACTCCTCATGTACTAATTTCACATGTATGTTTTTATGGGTTTTTAATAAAAATTTATCTTGATAATAATTGATACTCCCTTCGTTTCGGGAAAAAAGTTCATCATACTATTTTGGCATGTTTCACTTTTAGAGTGTACTTTCAAAAAGTTATGTTTATCATCTTCATAACATTTTAATTTTACCCTTCACAATTGATATTAATATATTGGATTTGTACAAGCTTTGTAATTATAACTAACTATATTGCTAGTTATATGTCCCTTATATAGAGCTATGGATCCAAACATGAAGACCAGCCAGCCTAGAGAGTATAGCAACTAATAATTATACAATGACGCTAGTCATGACGATAGAAAGTAATAATTATACAAATAACGTAAGCCATGATGATAGAAAATAATAATTAAACAAATGACGCGAGCCATGACGTTATCACCAACGGGATTCCGGATGAGATGGGTCTTCTTTATATGGATAAGGGTAAGATCCGTCAATATCATCATCAAAAACCAAGTCTTCATTATCCACTAATTCAGATGTTTCAAAAGTTAGAATAATGTGAGACAGACGCCATTGACCAAACACGTCTATCCACTTGGATGAAATAGGGTGGTCACCTGACCATGCTTGCATTTCTAACATGATCTGAGAGGGGATGGTTTGAGGATTGATCATGTTGGCTCTAACGAGAGCATTTTTTGTGCTTATGTAAAGTTCAAAATTGTGCACCGCATAAATGGCTCCTGCAGGATTAATCTCAGACCAATCATAGATGAACGCCATGGGAGCATGGTATACAAACGATTGCCTTTGATTTTCGATTGTTGTAGGAGGAAGGTATGAGCATGGCATTCAGAACATTATGGTCACATACGGTTGACGGCAAAGAGAAAACTATTGTGTCCATTGGTGAGCTGGGACAAACCACTGGAGTAATTTGAAAATGTTGTGAGGCTGTGGTTGGGCATTGTCAAGCTGACATTGGAGGATGTATGAGAGGAGTTTAATAAAGTTAAACGAGATTCCTATGGTAGATATTTCAAACAAATACCAAAAGAAACAAAGTCTTTCTTTAGGAAATCGAAATAGGTCATGGATATGGAAGATATTTCATCATTAGCGGTAAGGAAGTATTGATGATGTGATTTCCAAAAGCTGACAGGGAGTATCTTTGGATTCAGAATTGAGACGGCAGATCCTATATCGAAGAAGGCTATTTTCTGGATAGGCTTAACGACATCTCCAGAGTTTTCCTGACTAGTGACCATGAGATCCAGGGAACATTCCTCTCAATGATACTTCTTTACTTATTGTTCTCAAAGCACATATCCAAATTGGTGGTTACCCAGATAAATATGTTCCAAGCATCGTTCTATTATCAAATGACATATTGGGTACAGAATCATTCCCTGAATCTCATAGTCCCTAGTTAGGAAAACTCTAGAGATGTTCTTCTCCTAGATTTTGATTCAAGCGCAATAAACGAAGCTCTGAATGAAGTTTCATCTTCATTATGATACATCCAAAAATAAGCAGCAAAATTAAAAACTAACTTAAAGCAAGTAAAAGACACCAAGTTGCAGTTATGGTCTACAAGCAATGAAAAGATTATAAAGATAACAATATGAAAAACACCTAAAATGAGTATACAAATTCTTTCTAATACAGAACACCTTAGAAAACCACTATGAAAACATATCAAAGGATGGAAAACAATTATGATCCACTAATTTTGGTTTTGTATCGTTCATAACTATTGGTACAATTTCAGTCATAACTGTTGGTATAATTTCAGTCAAAATTTGATATGATGTAGACTATTTACAGACCCACTTCATGGCCCCTATTTATTTGCTAAATTCATATTTTATTAGGAACAAACACATTGTGTTTTTCTAACAATTAACAAGCTATTTTTACGTTTGATGCATGCAGTCATATACTCACGTTCCACCCATAGTCAATTTTTTAAAAACATATAGTAATTAAGTTATACTCTCTCCGTTCTGGGTAAAGAGTCCCTGTTTAAAAAATTAATCTTTAAAAAAAATTGTCACTTTTAATATCTCATACCACAATAACATTTGAATATAACCAATATATTAATATCAATTGTAAAGATTAAAGCTGAAAAGTAATTAATATTGGAGACATAATTTTAAAATGGACTTATTAAATAAAATATTTAAAAATAATATAGTTAATTATTTGTCTCAACAGAAGGTTTATGTGTTTATATGTGAAGCTATTTTGGGTTGTAATTGAGCACCCGTTCAACCATTATTGATCTTTTTTTTTTTGTCTTCATATTGTTGGTTTAGAACAAAACATTTATAATGCGTATTATACCAACAAAAAAATTATCTTGTTCTTACAAATTATAAAAACTTAACTAAAAGACAAAATTTAAATTTGTCAAACAAGTCAGTTAATACTCCTTCCGTTCCTAAATAATCGATTTATTAACAATTATACATAAGTATATCACTAATTATTATATATTCTAAAAAAATTCCTTTCGTACAACATTTGTTGTCTTATTAATTAGTTTTTCATCTTCATTGCATAACATTATCTTCAAATCAAAATAATTTGTTACTCTAGAAACTACGACATATAACTGTCAATGGCGAAATATTGGTTTTTTTTCTTCAAAAAGAGACCTACATGTAATTATTGACTTTGACTCTTGTTAATTGTCATTGTATATGATGCCAGCAATGTAACATTGTCTTCTCTGAAACTTGAAAGACAATTTTACATCAGATTGAGTTAATGACATTCTTGAGATAAAAACATTTTTTTTCAAACATTGTTTCCTTTCAAAAATTTTGTTTCAACAATGCGATCCCAAAAATTTATGATGATTAGTCTTGTTCCATTGCACAACCCTGCAGCATGGTCAATATTTCTCAATAGCATTACTGAAACACTTATTTTAAGTGTCATTTCATGGCCTGACAACCTCGAACACTTTATACTATTCAAAAACTTTGTATTATGAATGTTTTCGAACAAACTTGAATTTTTTCCGCCCTGCAAATAGAATCTGAACTCAAATAAGTTTTTCCTTTTGAATGTTTACTTTTATTAAATTATATTTGAATTTTATGAATAAAGAAGTTTCTGAGAATAAAATAAGCTAAAATTAAAATAACGAAATTATTTTTACCGTTGACTATTATTTTTGTTTTGTAAATTATTTTGATTTTAATAACTTCCATTATATATATTTTTTGTTTTATTGACTTCGTAACTAATATTTTTGTTTTATTTTTAAAAATTAGTTTTACGGAAAAAAAAATTGTTCCGTAAATAGTTTTGTTGACTCAGTTTAAATAGTTTTGTTTTGTTGACTCTGTAACTATTATTTTTGTTCCATCAAATATTTTTATTTTACTAACGTATTTTTATTTTACATAACTATTTTTAATAATTTGTTTTAAACTTTTTTTCCATAAATTATTTTTATAATTTTACTAACCTCAATTTAAATTATTTTTGTTTTATTGACTCTGTAACTATTATTTTTGTTCCATCAAATATTTTTATTTAACTAATGCATTTTTGTTTTACATAACTATTTTAAGAATTTGTTTTAAATTTTTTTTCCGTAAATTTTTTTTATTATTTTAGTGACTTCAGTTTAAATCCTTTTTTTGTTTTTGTTGACTTTGTAACTATTATTTTTGTTTCATCAAATAGTTTTATTTACTAACGTATTTTTTACATATATATTTTTAAGAATTTTTTTAAAACTTTTTTTTCATAAATTATTTTATTTTACTAACCTTCGCATTAAATTATTTTTGTTTTGTTGATTCTGTAACATTTATTTTTATAGTGGCTTGTTCCATAAATTATTTTTATTTTACTAACCTCTTAAATTTTTATTTTCTTAACTCCGGAACTGTTATTTTTGTTTTAGTTACTATTTTTTATATTTAAAGAGAGAAAATGTTTAAACATATTTTAAAGATAGGAGATGGTGGTAATGAGAGAGAAAATAGGGAGGAGACATGAGAGAGAAAGATAAATACAACCAAAGAAGATATAAGAGAGAAAGAGTGAAATGGTAACTTAAAAGTCAATAATTCAAAAGTGAAATTTTGGAGGGAGGCCAATCTACCCTTGCCATTATATATATATATATATATATAAGGAGATGAGCAAATAATTGAAATATCCCGCCAAAAGTGACTTTCCAAATTTAGAAACATTTATAATTTGTATATTTGTCATATTTTTTTTTGGAAATTGAAATGAAAATCAATTAATGAAGTTGACAACAACTCTTCAGATTCAAATGGCTTTACAAATATCTTTAGTGCATTTAATGTAAACAAATTGTATAACATTTAATATATTTCAATATGATTTACGAAATGACAAGAAGTATAATATCATATATTGAATAATTTATTTTATATCCGATTTCACATTTCTTTTTTTAATTTAATATATATATATATTTTTTGCATTTGTTATTGTCATATTGGCTTCTAAATCTTCACCACGACAATATAAACTCCCAAAAATAAGATTAAATGATGAAGCAGTCGATTCAATATAAATTATTTGCAACCATTATTAATAATAGTCTTAACAAATAATTACAATACAATATTATTCAAACCAGTTTAAAAATATAAATCAAAGTAACATGGTTACTTCTCATCACTAATGAATTAGTTAATGGTTTACTAAAGAAATATTTTTGGTAAACGTCCAAAATAATGATAATATTTTTTTCGTTTAATAAAAAATGAATTACATTAACAGACTTACTAAATAATGTATTGTTCAACATAGAATATTATCATTACCTCATGAAAGCTTTAATATTTTAACTAAATTTATTTAAAAGTTATTCATCGATATAATAAGAAATATAATAGATGGATGTCAGATAAATTTGTTAATATACAAAGACAAATTAGTAAAAGAACACATGCATTAAATTAATGTTTCTCCAAGGAGTATATAAAATGATTGTCAACCATAGTTATTTACAATCATATGAACTGTATAAACTAAATGCAATAAATATTTTGAAACAAATCATTTTGTTAAGATGTTTTGAAGCTTAATTTATGAGTAATATGAGTAGTTTTATCATGAAAAGTTTAATTCTTTTTCATTCTTATAATTTTTGTAGCGCCCGAGAATTTCCTTGTATTTATTATGATATTTAGTTGTTAATCAAAAATTGATTAGTGTTAAACTTGCAATGCTAGCATGTTAGTCAAATAGTATTTTGATTTGGGTTTTGAGTTCTAATGAGAACTTTGTTATATTATGATTTGGACTTGTGCAATAGCACGCTTGAAGTCCGATTGTGTTATTTATGTGTTTTGCATTATTTGTGTGTTGTGTGTTGTGGACTTGGGTAATTGCCTACGAGAATCCATTTGAGCTCAAGATATGTTGGGCTTAGGGTGTGACGTGTTTAAAGTCCATATTGGACTTTGGTTTTATTAATTATGAGTTATATCGTTGGAATAGGAAATGACATGTTAGAGCTAGAAAATAATTATTTTCGGCTAGATTGACTCAAATGTATCGTACATTACGTGTTTCTTTTTATATTGTTAAAATATATTTTTATTTTAATATTGACTAATTAATAATAATTAATTAATGTTTAATCGGATCAAATTAGATTATTTAATTGGTTTTGGCAAGGTTGACTTTTGATCAAATTTAGTTTTTAATCAAAATAACTATTACTATAGATATAATGAATATTTAATTATTCCAAGTGAATAATCACTTGGAAACTTTCTCAAAAATTCAGCTGGAGACTTATCTCCAAGCCAAATTATTATTTTGTTTCCTTTGTTTGGTTTTACAATTTTGGCGGTTGGTGGCCCCTCCGTTTTTTTTCTTTTAGTTTAATTTGAGTGAGTGAGACTCTCACTTTCCTTCTTGCGAACATTCTCTCCGGTTTCGAGCATCAGAGTGAGTTACCGAGGGTTTAACTTTTTGGTTTGATTTCTTCACGAAAAATTAATCGTTTTTAATTCCGATTCCGTAGGGGTATTCCATATGTTGAGGGCTACATTTATATCCGAATATTTTGTGTTTTCATCGATATTTTTCAGTAAAAGTATGTTACTATCCTCTTCCCTTTGTATGTAGAATTGACATATATGTATTGTGGGCTACCCCACGTGATTTGTTTTGAATTTAGAGTAAAAATATTCTCATTATTAATTATTGAATATTTGAACTGATATGTGTATTTTAAATACTTGAGATTATTACTTGAGCCGAATTAATTATCGATGAGATTGTGTTGGGACGAATCCTGCAAATCGCAGTGATACCCGAAATTTATAAATAATAAATAAATTACTTAACGGAGTCGATTTAGGAACAATAAAATATAATGAGTGTTGTATTGAGTTCCTACGATATTAGGGAATATTTTGGGTTTGACATTTTATATGAAATATCATATATGTGTTAATTGTGTTTAAGCAAATAAATGCTTCCATATGTATTTTAAGCAAATAGATACTTATGTGTTTTAATTCAAGTAAATAAGCATGCTTGTATGTGCATCGAGTCCCCGTACTTGGGACTCGATGGTTGTGTTTAATTACGAGTAAACATCTATTTGTGCATCGCATTGAGTCCAGCTGGCATACGTGGGTGTGTCGACAATGGGACGACAGTAGTCTTTACGAGAGTTAAATCTCGTGATCGCTACGGGTCGTTGCATGGGTCTCTCCCTTGTTATTGGTCGTGACAAGGATGTAGCCTTGTCAGAGTAATTCGCATGACAAATAGAGGTTAGACTATTGGGTAAAACTCGGGGTAATGAGACTCCTGGTTATGTCCCAAGGTCGGTGTTTTCTGGATACTATTGGGTTCAGACATGATTTCAGCATGTGTACTGCAACAGCAACGCAACTACGACTCTTGGGTAAAACTTGGGGTAATGAGTCTCCTGGTTAAGTCCCAAGATCGGTGTTTTCTGGATACTATTGGGTTCAGACATGACTTTGGTTTTCAGTTCTGGATATTATCAGATTCAGACTGTATATTATGTGTATCGCGACAACAAGACATCTACGTTGTTCTTCTTTCTCGCTAGCTTATATATGTGTATTACTCAGCAGAAGACAAATTGCAGTGTTTATAGCAAGACAAGTCAAAAGCTCTCTTGCAGATTCAGCTCAGATACAAATCAGATTGAGATACTGATTTATATCCTGACTATGTGTTTTTATTACGCTGAGTCAATGTGCATTATAACATGATCAACGTGTATTGTGTGCAAATATATGAATTGCTATACTTGGTGTATTGTGTATTATATATTGGTTATATGTGCATAACAGCATGTCATATAGATCACGTAGTAACTTACTGAGTTTATCACTCACCCCGTTCCTTTTGTTTTCCTTAGATCCCAGCCAGGCAGAAAGTACGCGGTGAGGTCGACGAGATTTATTAGACGTCGACAGTCCTTGGTATGCACCACTTTAGGAGGCTGTATTGTGTTTTATGAGGACATGAGTTTATAGGAGAGTTATGTAAACTCGTCCTTGGGTTTGTATTTAGTAGGACATTATTCATTTGTTGCCGACGTGTAACGTCGTGCTTGTATATGATATTGTACTGTTGGTTGGCTTTAGAGCCTGGTATAGTCCGGGCATTGGCTCGTTGACTTTGTTATTTTGTTTCTCGGCCTTTAGAGCTATGGTGTTTTTAATAATCCTATTAGTGATCAATACTTTGTTAATCAGGTTTTTGTTTAGCCCACTTTTAGCAGGGGCTTTGCACGTGTTTTATTTGAACTATTTTATTTGAACTATTTAAATTTACTCTAAGCATTTACTTGCCACTAATAATGGTAATAGTCCAAAAAATAATTATTGTATAAAGTATCAGCATATGCATTACTCCTGTTGTCATTCAAATATTTTGTGTTTATTCGTTGAATACTTATAAAAATTCAAACAATTTTATAGGTGAAATTTATAAATCAAACATAGGCTAAGGTTAGATTGAACAAATAATTAACAAATTTATAAAAAAATAATTATATATCTGACCTAAGGGGTGAGAGAGTTGACAAGACTAGGGGTCACACTTAGTATATTTGTCTAGTCTATATGTTTAAAAATTCAGGTCTAATATTTACAAAAAAAATTTACCTATTAAAGTTAGTTTACAAAAGATATATATTTATTCAATTTAATCGGGTAATAGGCTAAGGTTAATTTGAACTTTACTTTTACAAATATTTACCAAAATATACATATCTAAGATATTTTTCTCCATTTTCATCAGATCCGAAGTCAAAAAGTACATAATTGATGTTTATATTTCCATTTTTGTCAGAATTAAATTTATAAAACAAATGTCCAACATAAAAAATTGGGATCATAATTTTTTAATCCATTTTGTAAAGAAAATTGGAAAAAAAATCATATGCTTAAATTTTTTTCTCAGATATGATAAATCTAAGTTTCTACTTTTATAAACTGTTTTTTAAAGTAAAGATGCATATTTATATGTACTTGGATATAATTAATTAACTATAAGATCTGTATATTTTCCATACTTAGTTAAATTAAACTCTTAATTTTTTTAATAATAGTCGAAATTAAAATTTGTATCATACGAATTTCTCTTAAAATTTTATTTAAAAAAATAAAAAGGAAATCTAAGAAATCTAACTGTGAAATGGTTTGAAGGTATTCAATGTTAGAGTTTATTGGGGGATGATGCGGCTACATATTCCGAAAAAAGGAGGAGGACCTAACGAAATATCAACTAACTATTATAGGACTTCTCCCAAGGCACACTAAGAATTTGACTCAATAACTTTTGTTATTGAATATGTAACGACCCGAGCCCGAAAGCCCGGTCCTCTGGCAGCCCACACACTGCCCAGCTGAACACCTTGGGTCATCGGGCCCACCGAGCAAAAGTCCATGAATGATGTTGGTGCCAAGTAGTAGCGCATGGCTATCATATAAATCAAACACAAGTCCCACATCTACCCGATGTGGGATTGGGGTATTACAATCTCCTCCACTCAAATCTTTGACGTCCTTGTCAAGGTCAAATCGTACCCTGGGCGATGCAGGAATCAAGAGGTGGCTCATACGGGGATCAAGAGGTGGCTCCCACCTTCTGCAGTGTAGCACTTTGGCCCGCACAACACTTTGTTCCCACATTTCCGACCGGGACCCGCTCTGATACCATTTGTAACGATCCGATGTGGGATTGGGCTATTACAATAAATCCTTGACGTCCTCGTCAAGGCCGAATCGTAACCCGGGCGATGCAAGAATCAAGAGGTGTCTCGTACGGGGATCAAGAGGTGGCTCTCACCTTCTGCGATGTAGCACCTTGGCCCGCACAGCACTTTATTCCGACATTTCCGGTCGGGACACGCTCTGATACCTTTTGTAACGACCCGAGCCCGAAAGCCCGGTCCGCTACATGTAGCCCACACACCGGCCCACTAAGCCGCAAAGACTGAAGACTTGGTCATCGTGCCCACCACAAGCCATCTAAAAATTCCATGAATGATGTTGGTGCCTAGCATGACTATCTTATAAATCAACACAAGTCCCACATCTACCCGATGTGGGATTGGGGTATTACAATCTCCCCCACTCAAATCCTTGACGTCCTTATCAAGGCCAAATCGTACCCCAGGCGATGCAGGAATCAAGAGGTGGCTTGTACAGGGATCAAGAGGTGGCTCCCATCTTCAGCGGTATAGCACTTTGGCCCGCACAACACTTTGTTCCCACATTTCCGGCCGGGACCCGCTCGATACCATTTGCGCCCGCCCGAGCCCAAAAGCACGGTTCGCTGCCACGCGTAGCCCACACACTGCCAGCGAGCCGAAACGCAACTTGGGTCATCGGTCCCACCACACCTGGCCGACCAAAAAGTCCAAGGATGATGTTGGTGTCCAGAGGTAGTGTGTGGGCATCTTATAAATCAAACACAATTCCCACACCTACCCGATGTGGGATGGGGTATTACAATCTCCCCCACTTAAATCCTTGACGTCCTCGTCAAGTCTGAATCATACCACGGGTGATGTAGGAATCAAGTGGTGGCTCAAATGCGGAGGATCGAGGTGGCTCCCGCGGTGTAACACTTTGGCCCACATGACACTTTTTCCCATATTCCGGCGGGACCCGCTCGATACCATTTGTAACGACCAGAGCACGAAAGCTTCGGTCATTACTGTAGCCTACCTGCTGGCCCACTAAGCACATGACACGCTTGGTCATCGGGTCCACCAAAGCCGACCCAAAGTCCATGAATGATGTTGGTACCGGAGGTAGTGTGTGACCACCTTATAAATCAAACACAAGTCCCACATCTACCCGATGTGGGATTGGGGTATTACATTCTCCCCCACTTAAATCCATGGACTTTTGGGTCAACTTGTGGTGGGCCTGATGACCCAAGGTGCTGTGTACTCAGTAGGCCAGTGTGTGGGCTACACGTAGCGAACCGGACTTTCGAGCTCGGGGCGTTACAAATGGTATCAGAGCGGTTCCCGACCGGAAATGTGGGAATAAAGTGTTGTGCGGGCCAAAGTGCTACATCGCAGAAGGTGGGAGCCACATCTTGATCCCCGTATGAGACACCTCTTGTTTCCTACATCGCCCGGGTTACGATTCAGCCTTGACGAGGACGTCAAGGATTTATTGTAATAGCCCAATCCCACATCGGGTCGTTACAAATGGTATCAGAGCGGGTCCCGACCGAAAATGTGGGAACAAAGTGCCCAATCCCACATCGGGTAGATGTGAGACTTGTGTTTGATTTATAAGGTAGTCAAGCACTACTACTGGGTACCAATATCATCCATGGACTTTTGGGTCGGCTTGTGGTGGGCCTGATGACCCAAGGTACTGCGTGCTCAGTGGGCCAGTGTGTGGGCTACACGTAGCGGACCAGGCTCTCGGGGTCGGGTCGTTACAGAATAGTTGTATAAAAATTATGTTGCATAATATGTTATTCCTAACATTTTAGTGTATGAGGTTTTGTTTATAGTCTGTTATTTCGACTTCAATTCCTTTTTTTATTAGATATAACAAACAGTTTGATATTTGACTATTTAATATTTATTTATATATATAACATAAACATTTGTGTTTTTAACATTATTTGAAAATTATTAATCCAACATTTAAATTTAATTTTTTGTGATGCTTTTATTTGGTAGCAAGAAAGATTATCTCGCTGTTTTAATATTAGCAATTCAAAGTACAGTTTATGTTGTATACAAGGATAAATACAACTTCATACTTTAAAACCACCCTTTCTAGAATTAAAAGTAATAATCATACATTTTCAATGATAAATATTATTTATATATATATATATATATATATATATATATATATATATATATATATATATATATATATAAGTATTCCAAAATTTATAATATTTTTTTCAAATCTATGTGATTTTTTAGCTTTAATTTTAGTGTTTTTTTTGTTCACATTAAAGTTCTTAATTGCATATTACATTCAATTTTATTTAAGTATATGTTATTCTATCGATATATTCAGTTTTATTTAAGTATATGATATTCTACTGATATATTAAGTTTTATTTAAGTATATGATATTCTATTGATATGTTCAGTTTTATTTGAATATATGATATTATATTATTCCATTTGGAGGTAAGACAATTGTGTTTGGTAGAGATTTTTGACAGATATTGCATGTGATTCCAAAAGGAAGTACACATGACATAGTTCATCTCACTATTAACTCATTGTATTGACTATTTGTGGAGAGATTCAAATGTATTGAGACTGACAACGAATATGACATACAAAGTATGTGTCCAACGAGAGTTCCGAATCATTGAAACTTTTTATCGATTGGATTGCGAAAATTGACGATGGTAAAATTGGTGAACCAAATGATAATTGTGTTTATGTTGATAATCTCAATCAACTGCTGCTTAAGGAATTCAACGATCCAATCGCTCCAATTGTACAAAACACATATCCTTCATTTGGAAGCAATCCCGACGATTCATCGTTTTTTGGAAAATAGAGTCATTCTAGATCTGACTCTTGATGTGGTTAATTCAATAAATGATTACATGGTATTGAAAAACAATTCAAAAGGAGGATTGTTTTTTAGCTCGGATTTTCCATGTCATTTTGATAGAAACGTTGATATTTTGAACGATATAGATATTCCTAAACTTTTAAATAGAATTTCATGTTCTGGAATCCTAAATCATGAGTTGAATTTGAGGTTTGGAATTTCATTAATGTTGCTTCGTAACATTGACTATTTCCTTGGGTTATATTAGCACGTGATTAATTATTACAAGGCTAAGAAATCATGTTTAAGAAAGTCGAGTTCTTTTAAATGGTCATTCATGTGGTACTGTTTTATTTCAAAAATATCACTGACACCATCTAATCATAGAATTCCATCCAAATTTCGAAGAAAACAGTTTACGCTGATGGTGTCTTACAAAATGTCTATAAATAAAAGTGTCTAACTTCAGACTTCTTTTGAAAAACCATATTCTTAGTCATGATCAGTATGTCGTTTTGTCTAGAGTTATTAATCTTAAGGGTTTTTGAATTTTTTTATGTGATAGTAATAGTTATAATAATCGTACATCGTTAACAAAAAATGTTGTGTATATATAAGGAAGTATTTTAAAATTTATAATAACTTTTTTAAAAAATTATGTGATTTTCTTTGATTTTACTATTTATCAATATTTATTTATTTTGTTCATATTAATTTTTTTAATTGTATATTATTGTGTATTTGTACCACTTTCCAAACAAAGCAGGAGCATACTCAAATCATCAGCACAAGTTATGTTCCATCAATACGATGCGGCGGGACTGCAATTCACAATTGCACAAACTACCCAAACAATCCTATGTTTAATAGCAGGAGGTATTCTTCAAGAATAGCAATTGGGTTCCCAGTCTAACTCAATAACCAGTCCACAATTAATAGGGTAATAATCTGCAAAACAATTGTTTGAACACAATAACAATAGACAGATTATAACAATGAGCAAAGCTACCGAATAACAGATAAATCAACATGAGTATCGTCGGCCAAAGCCTCACTAGAATTTGTTTAGGGCTTATAGAATCCTAGACTCAAATCCCTACTGGCTATACACTAAGTATACCAATCCAACCAAGAGTTCACAACCGAAGGGATAATAATCTAAGAATTTCACACTACTGTGGAAACAAACCCAGCCATCCAACAAGAAACCCATAACCCAATTGATCCCCCTCACAGAACACTCGAAACAGGGACCAAGACACTTACAATGTATCCCTTCACAAACCTCACCACTCACAGCTTTCAAGAAGCAGAAAAGAGTAAGAACCAAGAGACGGCATCACTAAAGGGGGAAACGGGTAGATGAGGGATTTCTAGGTTGCTGGGTTTGGGCCACATAAGTGGACTACCAAACATGCCCAGCCACACTTACAATCTCCACCTTGGAACAAGTATCGGGACAATCATATTGAACTCGTGGATATTAGTCGGGAACATCATAGCCTATCCACGAAACTTGTTCCAACACAAAGTAGGAAACAAGAACAACAGAAAGCAAACACAAATTAAGCATTAAATGTAACTCATTCTAACACAAAGCAAGAAGAAGAAAGACACCAGAACAAACACCAAGTCGAGGATTTTCCGAGGCAATAACAACAATGCACATGCATCAATCACACAAATCATATGTCACAATAAGAGAACTCACCAAAAGGGTTGCTCCACCATATTTGGAGCCGGGGGAGGGGGAACAGTTCATTAGGAACATTTAAGCAAGGAAACTCATTTTCATTAAAAATAATATCTCTACTAATGATTATTTCAAAACCTGGTTCCTCTTTTAACCATAACTTATAACATTTCTCACCCTCTACGTACCCTAAGAAGACACACCTAACCGGTCTCGATTCAAAAGTGTTGTTCTCTCGATGAATATATGTAGAACAACCGAAAACTCTAAAATTTTGAAAAACAACTTCTCCACAGGAAAACACAACCTCGGGACATCTACCATTAGGCGGGATAGGAGACCTATTAATGACATAGGCGGCACACATAACTGCTTCTCCCCAAAAACATTTGGTGAGACCCGACGTGGCAAGCATGACCCTTACACGTCCTAACAAAGTCTGAATCAAACGCTCCACAACCTCATTCTGATGAGGGCTATAAGGGATAGATTTTTGACGATCAATCCCACTCTCGGTATAAAATCTCTCTCACAGTTGCAAAACTCCAACCCACTATCCATCCTAAGCTTTTTAATTTTCATACCGGTTTGATTTTCAATTAAAATCTTCCAAGTTCTAATTTTTTTCAAAAACATCAGTTTTTTCTTTCAATAAAACTGCCAGGAAGTCATCAACAATAGTGAAAGAACATATTCCCACCATGAGTAGGTAACAAAGGACCCCACAGATCCACATGGATCAACTTAAGAGAATTTTTTATAAAGTATTTTTCTAGGGAGGGAGGTGGAAAACTAACCCTATGATGTCCAAGGCTTTTATCTATCAAATTTGTTATATCACTCTTAACGACATTTGTATGATTCTCGGAAGCCATTACTGTGAGTAGCATCACATTATAATGAGTTTCATTGCTTTCCAACTCAAATGACCAAGTTATCTTTAAAAATTTCATCTCACCTCTTCCCTATTTACCCTCTAACACATCATCTTCCAAGATGCACACGATCATATTATTACACAAATCGTGCACGTGTCTAACATTTTCCAAAAAGTCAAAGATATCTTAATTAAATTTCAAGCACACATTGTCAATTCCAAAGAATTTGACAATTTTACTATTAACCAAGGAAACAGCTTCTAGTTTCCACTTCTTTATATGAAGAAAGAATTTTTAAAGGTGTCATGTGAAATGCACAATGCCAGATCTATAACCCACTCATTCATATGCGTAAATGTAGTACTCATAATTCACTTTGTTTCCAAGATTCATTACTATAAAAAACATTTTCACCCTCTATCTTCATATCAAGGCCAAATCACAATCTTTTAATTATCATGATTCTATTTTGACTTTCTTTTGTAGTTTCCTTAAATGTCCGTATTCACCGAAATTGAGCGCTTTTCCTGATCCGCATATTTAGACCTACTTTGGCTTTACCCTCAGCGTTGTTAATTGACTTTGACCTTTGATTTCATTCTTCACCATTTTGACCATTGTTCCTATCAAGTTGTCTTCCTTCTTACCATATGAATATCACTGGCTTTATTTTACTCCCGACAATTTTAATAACCTTTGTTTAACCCAACAATCACCTTTATCGTGATATTATCCCTACCATACTAACAATGATAAGAACGGAATACCATTTAAAAAGTATTAGTTGTAATCATTAATGTTTTATTATTATTTTGTTTTAATGTCTGGACTAACTTAGTGAAAACATCAATACTA
>CM028378.1:93530056-93557556 GCA_013146195.2 Codonopsis lanceolata | reverse complement strand
TTATTATTATTATGATTATTATTATTATTATTATTATTATTATTATTATTATTATTATTATTATTATTATTATTATTATTATTATTATTATTATTATTATTATTATTATTATTATTATTATTATTATTATTATTATTATTATTATTATTATTATTATTATTATTATTATTATTATTATTATTATTATTATTATTATTATTATTATTATTATTATTATTATTATTATTATTATTATTATTATTATTATTATTATTATTATTATTATTATTATTATTATTATTATTATTATTATTATTATTATTATTATTATTATTATTATTATTATTATTATTATTATTATTATTATTATTATTATTATTATTATTATTATTATTATTATTATTATTATTATTATTATTATTATTATTATTATTATTATTATTATTATTATTATTATTATTATTATTTTATTATTATTATTATTATTATTATTATTATTATTATTATTATTATTATTATTTTATTATTATTATTATTATTATTATTATTATTATTATTATTATTATTATTATTATTATTCTTATTGTTATTATTATTATTATTATTATTATTATTATTATTATTATTATTATTATTATTATTATTATTATTATTATTATTATTATTATTATTATTATTATTATTATTATTATTATTATTATTATTATTATTATTATTATTATTATTATTATTATTATTATTATTATTATTATTATTATTATTATTATTATTATTATTATTATTATTATTATTATTATTATTATTATTATTATTATTATTATTATTATTATTATTATTATTATTATTATTATTATTATTATTATTATTATTATTATTATTATTATTATTATTATTATTATTATTATTATTATTATTATTATTATTATTATTATTATTATTATTATTATTATTATTATTATTATTATTATTATTATTATTTTATTATTATTATTATTATTATTATTATTATTATTATTATTATTATTATTATTATTATTATTATTATTATTATTATTATTTATTATTATTATTATTATTATTATTATTATTATTATTATTATTATTATTATTATTATTATTATAAGACTTAAGACCCCCGCAACATTTTATTAAATTACGAAAAACGGAAATCATACACGAGGTGACAACCAAATTTTACCCAAACAAGTGCATGACAAAGAGCCTGACCTCTAGAAACAAATACAACCAAAGAGATTAAGATTTCCTATAGTCATAAATGCCTATGAAGTCTTGACGGAGAGTTTGACGAACCAAGTGAGGAAGATTTATAATATGCTCAAAAGGAGATGCATCTCCGATTGGAATGAGCTTCCGCCCGCTTTACTATCAAGAACTCTATTTCTTTCTCTATAAACGTGATGAATACTATAGTCCCCAATCGTAGAGATACAAAGGACTAATAGAATATTCATAGGCCCAAGGGGAGCGGCATCTTTTCTGAATCACTTGCACAGCCACTTGAGAATCTGTCTCTACAATAACCGAATGAAAACCCAAGGAACGACACAATTGAAGGCCATCACGTAAAGCAAATATCTCCCCTTGCATATTGGTACCAGAACCATAAAAATTAGAGAAAGCAGAGATGAAATGACCCTTAGAATTACGGATCACTCCCCCTCCGCATCGCACCATTCCGAAATGAACCATCGATTTAATTTAACCATATTACATGGGGGGAGCTTCCCAACGAATCCACATCCCACCACCAATCAAGGGCGTGCAAATAGGGAGATTCAAGGAAGTCAGGCCAAGCTGCCCCATAAGATTGCTAGGAGCCTTGGGCAAGAAATTGGAAAACATGTCTCGAAGATGCTACAAGATATTATTGTAAATCTGAACTATACTCATAGGGGTATTATCAGAAACCGCCCTGCATCGGGCTTTCCAAATTTCCCAACAAGTAAACATCAAGATACCAATTCGACAAATTCCCACTTGAGTTCGAGCAGAAGCACCTTTAAGCCAAATATCGCAAGGATGAGATATCGAACTATAATAAGGAACTTTGGCAAAAGCGTTTGTGAATCTCAACCAAAGATCCTGAGCAACTTCAGACCGAAGGAATAAATGGGAGATAGATTCTTGAGCCGGCGAAGTAGGACAACAAACACACTTAGAGACAATCGGGATTTTTTAAACATGTAACGCCAAGTCTACTGGAACTGCACCCCAAAATAACTTCCAAACAAATCCGCTAACTTTGAGAGGAATACCCAGATGCCATATTTTACTAGCCCAAGACAGCCTAGGATAATGATCCCGCAAGTCATTCCAATAACAGGAAGAAGAGAAAAGACCATCCTTAGAGCCGGACCAAACCATACGATCATTTAGGCGATCATCCAGAATAACATGACTAATTAACTGTTGAGATTCCATGGAGAGCAAATGGAAGAAATTAGGGAGTTGTTGAAGAGCTGAACGAACAGACAAACCAATATCAATGGGACGAGGGCCCTCTAATACCTGCCCACACCAGTTGTCGTTCCAAAACGAAATATCACCCTTGCCAACAATCCACCGACAATTGTCTTGAACAGAAGTCATATGTCTCATAATTGCCTTCCATGTCTTAGAGGCACTCAAAGGAATCCTCCATCCTGCAATACCTCCATACTTTAAAGAAACAAACTGGGACCAAAGGCTGCAGCCTTGAATGGCATTCCAAGCTAGCTTTGCATGCATGGAAGCCATAACTTGAGAAAGGGAACGAAGACCCAATCCCCCTTCCGAAAGAGGACGACAAATCACCTCCCAAGAAACCCAATGACAACGTCGATCACCCCCTTGGTTCCATAAGAATCGAGCAAAGGCTGCTTCCAATCTATTTAAAATAACTTGAGGGACATGCAAAACCGAGAGCGAGTATATGGGGATACTACTAAGGACTGACTTCAGAAGGGTGATTTTTCCTCCAAAACATCAATATTATCAAGGTCTAGTTTAAATCGAAAAAACTGTTCCAAGAGATATAATTTGCTAGGCAACAACTTTTCATAATAAAGTTCTTCTAGCATATCCCAAAGTTCTTCGATCAGCGGATCCAAGTTTACCAACCCTCCTTATCACTGAGTCATTCAAGTTCAAAAGTATAGAATAATAAGTCAACTCATCGTCCATTTCAGTCCTATCGTTCGATTTTCGGTTTTAGAAAATTTTAAAGATATAGCTTTAAAGACTTTTTCTTTTATCAAAATGCCCTTCATTTTCTGTTGTCAAATAGAAAAATATGTTTTCCCATCAAAGGGTACCAAATTATAAGACGTAGACGAGTTTGCCATTTTCGAAAACCAAGACAGAACAATAAAGAAAAAAAATCACCAAAATCACACAAAGTAATTTTTTTTAATTTAAAAAAAAAACACAATTTTTTTAAACAAGAAAAAATCACCCAAAAGTTTCTGGAAAAACTTTTCAAATCAGAATATTACCAATCAAATAACAATGCACAATGGAAGCAATACGAAATATAGTCGACCCAAACAACTAAAACTTAAGCATAAGTTTCACCAACTAGATAACAAGTAAAAGTTTAAGTTTGGAAAACGATACCCAGAAATCACCGACTATGATTTCTACCTTTAGATTGAAACCAGCTCCACCGTTTGTCAGTACACAAACCAAGCTCTGATACCACTTTTGTGTATTTGTACCACTTTACCAAACAAAGCAAGAGCATACTCAAATCATCAGCCCAAGTTATGTTCCATCAATACAGTGCAACAGGACTGCAATTTACAGATTACACAAACTACCCAAACAATCTTATGTTTAATAGCAGGAGGTATTCTTCAAGAATAACAATTGAGCTCCCAGTCTAACTCAATAATCAGTCCACAATTGATAGGGTAATAATCTGCAAAACAATTGTTAGAACATAATAATAAAAGACGGATTATAACAATCAGCAGAGCTACTAAATAACAGATAAATCAACGTGAGTATCCTTGGCTAAAGCCTAAGTTGGGGTTCTCTTCTATTCGGTCTCGGGTCTTCTCTTCTCTGTTCTTAATTCAGTTTCTGTTTTCTTTATCTTTTGCTTCTGCTTATTTTTTGTCTAATTTGTTGTATTTTACAGGATGAATGTACAAAGTAACAAGATTCTGCGACTTGGACCTATAAAGCAAGAAAGAAGAAAAGGAACGCAAGTAAGAAGAGAAGAAGAAGAGGGACAAGATGACTTGTATGTCGTCTTTGGAGAACCCAACTTAACAAGGGTTATAACATTCAACAAATATATATACTACATGAGTATTCATAAGATACTAACTAAGCATCTAGCTAGATACATCTCCCTAAGCAATTTAATCTATTCAATGACTATACATTTATGCTAGGTTGCACGGACACGCCTTCAACCTAGAATATCCGAAAATATCTGTGTCACGGATACGTTAAGTTGAAAAAGTGTCCATACAACCTAGCATTTCTATATAAGGTCTTTCAAGAGACCATGTTCAATAGTTGAGAAGTGAGATCCACCCATTTCTGTATAGAAAAGCCCTGAAAAATGAGGAATATTACTACTTAGATGATGAAGAATTGATTTCAGAATCATACCCCGATTGATTGTTTGCTCCATTCAGAGCCAACTTGTTCATGAATTCTGTACTTTTTCGTTCATATTCAATATATTATTCACTATTTTTTTCTGTGGGTTTATTCTTGTAATATTTACATTTGAACTTTTCTTAATGCCGAATATCCAATTAGAAATTCATACACTTTACGTGGGCTGATATATATTTTGTAGTTTTAAGTTTCTAAATTGGAAACAATTCCTAAATTATATGGGAGGCCCTAAATGTAACACAAAAAGCCCTAAATACAACATGTACTTAAGGGTCTAATTACTAATTAATCCTCTTATATTTCTCTTATAAAAAAGAGTTACAATTAACCCTAAACACTAAATACTAAGTTATCCTTCTATAAAAACAAACCTCCCTTACAATTAACCATAAACCCTAAAAAAAAAAAATTCTCTTTTCCAATAATTTTTTCAATAAATTCTGATCTGAATAATAACGTTCATGTTGATTATTCTTTTACGATAAAAACCATTGTATTCAATATATGTTATGAAACAACCCCCACCCAAACACGCACACGTACACATACACGCACACGTACACGCACACGCACACGCACACGCATATGCACGTGCACAGAGAGAAATTAGAAGATCCCATCAGTGAACTTTGTTACTTTCTTCCCTGCATATTTCCTTTCTCAGTAATCACACAAAATCCAGAGATTTCGGCTAATTGAACAGAGACTACTCACTTCAAATAATCAAAAACCCACCTCGATTAGATCGATCAACAAACATATTAAAAGCAAATTTTAAAGCTAAAAGAGCATGAACAACTCCACCAAATCAAATACAACCCATTAAAAATAAATAAATTAATTCATTTGATATTTATTTGATTCAAAATCAAAAAATTCTTCCAACAGTGGCACAAGTTCTAACACTTTAAAATACTACATCATCTTTATCTTGAAAATCACCTTGATGTCCAAATAAAATAAACAAAGTCTTTATTTATAGATAAAAACGTATACTCTTTTTTTATTAAAAAAATAAAAACATTTTTTGAATTGCTAAAATACCAAAAAGAGGAAAAAGTGGTTATATGATTTAGTTTTGATTTGTATCATATATTGATACAAATCAAACCAAATCAAATTAGATTTTGCTTTGATTTTATTTTTTTATCAATTGTTGTAATGGAAGAAAAAAAAATGGAAGATTTGCGTTTGATTTTGATTAGATTAGCTGTTATTCTCGCTCGCGTCCTTTTGTAAACATGCACAAAAAAAAAAAAACTATTTATGAAAACAACTAAAATCCTAGCGATTATTTTTATTTTTGTGAAATAGTACATGTCGATTCTTTTTCAAAACGGTTATTTTTTTTTTGACGATTCTATTTAAAAAAAATCGATTTTGTTTGGCAATTCTTTTTTTTTAAAACAAAACTGATTTTGTTTGGTGATTCTTTTTAAAAATAAAAATTTTGTTCGGTGATTCTTTTTAAATATTTTCGATTTTGTTCGGCGTTTCTTTTTCAAAAATTGTGATTTGTTTGGAAATTGTTTATTAAAAATTTGGATTTTTTTGGTAGTTCTTTTCCAAATATTTTGATATTTTGGCGATTATTCTTTTTAAAAACTATGATATGTTTTGGCGACTTTTTTTCATTTTTTCAAAATTATTTTTAAAAAAATAAAAATATGTAAAAATAAAAAATAGATAGTAGGATGTATAACATCACTAAATACATTTTTTTGTTAAATATAAATTTTGTATTAACAATTCATATTTATTGACAGGATCGTCAATTTGAAAAGGAGTAACACCTATTTCCGCATGTCTCTCATTTTTTCATAACTAATCAAATTTTTCATATTCGAGTGGAGGCAAAAGCTTGGGTTAGAGCTACCGGACGTAGTGAGAATATATATATATATATATATATATATATATATATATATATATATATATATATATATATATATATATTTGTTAAAATAGTTAATATTTACATTAATGGATCGCGTAAAGTGCGGCTTGGCTGTAGGCATGGCGAGAAGTAGAGGTTCGATAGTTTGAAAAAACTTAATTGTAAGTTTAAAGTGTACTTGGTGCAACAAATAGAAGTTGGGTGAAGACTCAAGGTTAGTGAGTCGAACAACAGATACAACCATCCAATTGTAAAGGAAACACAGTGGCATACTTCAGCGTCCAAGTTGTCCATAAAGGAGATTGAAAGGGTTGATCAGCTATACAGTGCCAATGTCAAGCCGAAACAAATATTAAATGAACTGAAGAAGGAAGATCCTAGAAACAGAAGCACGATAAAGCATGTGGAGAATGCCCTAGTATAGATAAGAAAGGTAAAAATGGGATCACATGCAAAAATCCAGTATTTTTTCAATCAAATAAGGCAACGTGGATATATTTCTTGGTATAGATGTGAGGAAAATATGACAATATTGACAGAAATTATGTTTGCTCATCCAAAGTCCCTTGAGTTGGTGGTGTTATTTTTGTATATGTGGGTCCCAACGGGCACAATAATAAGCTAGAAGGGGGGGGGTTGAATAGCTTATTATACACTTAAAATTTTTTGAGTAAGTTCTTTGAAAGATACTTACAATCTATTGAAAAGATTGAAGTAGCGGAAGACTTTCAAAGTAGCTGTTTCAAGTCTGCCGATAAGGACTACCGGTAGACCTTTGACAGGTTACTTAAGTTCTGCTGTCTAAAGGATAAAGATAACAAACGCAATGAGCAGTTCAAACAGTAGGCAAACAGCAAAGAAATAACACAAGTATTTTGGGATGGTTCATACTATAAAGAGTGCTACGTCCACCACCAAGGCAGTCAATCTTGGATTTAAATAGTGCACTATGTTTTCCACTAAATCTATTACAAAGAATATTCCTAATGGATCGTGTACAAAATATTGACTTGTGTTTGGTGTCTAGGGAATTAAATATATGTAAATACAAGATATTTAATTCGTGCAGAAGTATAGTTATTTAATGAAAAGCAACAAGAAGAAGAGAAATAAATGTTGATGCACGACTTCTTATTGTTTGACGAGGACTTCTAGATCTGTTGAGGATCTCTTGAATGCACTGAGTTGTAAGACTTGGAGTTATGGAGTTTCAGAACAATCTTTGAAGTGTTCGATGATCTGTGTTGTCTATTTCTCCAGTCTTCAATGGCAGCATTTATAGCAGGTGCATTTGAAAAGATCCGTTGGAGAAGATGAAGACTGAATGTACTGAGGGTAAAATGCATTAAATGCATGGGGTCACACAGAAATTGTCCTTCACGTATATCTAGAGCATGGAATGATTTCTCAGATCTTCTAAAAGTTGAGCAATCTGGGTGTCAGATCTGAGAGTTGTTACGCATGCAGGAGACAGCCTGCTTTTTCCCTGCCATCTGCTCGAGGCGAAAAGTCTTCCTCGCTTTGAAAGTCGCTCGGCGGCTTGATGTGTCAGGGAATGTCTCAGTTTGATTTCAAACAGAGATGAGATAAATTTAGACTAATCCAATAAATCGTTGAAGGATAGGACACGTCATGATAGACCAGGTGGACACCAGGTTTGCCGATTGTAAGCTTTGAGCAGGTCTTCCGGTAAAGCTTGAGAAAAGGTCTTCCGCTGAACCTGTAAAGTCCTATTAAAAACTGTGAGACCCCGAATCCTTATGTACTTTCTTAGATGAATTTACATTCATAATAACCATTTTTACAAGTTTACATGTGGCCACGACGTTCATAGTAGTTGTCGTCGTAAGTTTGATTCCCCGATTCGCGATATTTTAGTTATCGTGTCGTCGTATTACTCGGTTAGTATTATTTTGATCCTAGGTTTGACCCTCGATGACTAGGGGGACCTTGGGGATTAACTTGATATTATTTTGGTTTGGTCGTGTTTAAGTTTGAACACGCTCGTGTTTCATTTCCGGTGTGACTTGTGTATTCGCCTCGGACATGATAGGGTTGTAGTAATTTTGCCATAGTTTTATGTAGACAACTCGGAATTGAGATCTGTTTGATGCATTAGAAACTAGACTTCAAGATCTTTCTAACCATACCTCTTGAGTAATTTGGGAGTTGTATTTAATTAAATGCGCATTTTTAAAGTTGACTGTACCAGTTATTCTCGGTATTTCCAGAAATTTGAGTTTTGTCTTGTTTATTGGATTTACTTGGAGACCCTTAATGAATTTCACTAAACCTGACTTGAGACCTTAATTAGATCTTAATTATAGTGGATTAAGCCTAAGTTAAAATTTTAGCACTAAGTCCTCAATTAGTGACTTAATCTCACTTAAAAATTGACCTATCATAGCTTGACACATGGAATCCACTCACATCCTAACCTTGGTGCCTTGAGATATCAGATTTTCTCCACTCATTACACCTCCTACCTTAGATATTTTCAGCCACCATTGATGAGAGCTTGTGTGTGGGAGATTCTTGGTGAGATTAGTGTGTGTTTTGTGATTTTCCGGAGATCCGGCCAACCGATTTTGGATTCGAGATCACCCAATCGTAGCTATCGACGTATACTCTTTTTTTATTAAACAAATAAAATAAACAAAGTCTTTATTTATAGATAAAAACGTATACTCTTTTTTTATTAAAAAAATAAAAACATTTTTTGAATTGCTAAAATACCAAAAAGAGGAAAAAGTGGTTATATGATTTAGTTTTGATTTGTATCATATATTGATACAAATCAAACCAAATCAAATTAGATTTTGCTTTGATTTTTTTTTTTTATCAATTGTTGTAATGGAAGATTTGCGTTTGATTTTGATTAGATTAGCCGTTATTCTTGCTCTTAAGCGCCCTTTTGTAAACATGCAAAAAAAAAAACCTATTTATGAAAACAACTAAAATCCTAGCGATTCTTTTTATTTTTGTGAAATAGTACATGGCTATTCTTTTTCAAAACGGTTATATTGTTTTTGACGATTCTATTTCAAAAAAAAATCGATTTTGTTTGGAAATTCTTTTTTTAAAAATTAATTTTGTTTGGTGATTCTTTTTAAAAATAAAAATTTTGTTCGGTGATTCTTTTTAAATATTTTCGATTTTGTTCAGCGTTTCTTTTACAAAAATTGTGATTTGTTTGGAAATTGTTTATTAAAAATTTGGATTTTTTTGGTGATTCTTTTCCAAATATTTTGATATTTTTGGCGATTATTCTTTTTAAAAACTATGATATGTTTTGGCGACTTTTTTTTTCATTTTTTCAAAATTATTTTTAAAACAAATAAAAAAATATGTAAAAATAAAAAATAGATAGTAGAATGTATAACATCACTAAATACATTTTTTTTGTTAAATTTGTATTAACAATTCATATTTATTGACAGGATCATCAATTTGAAAATGAGCAACACCTATTTCCGCATGTCTCTCATTTCTTCATAACTAATCAAATTTTTCATAATCGAGTGGAGGCAGAAGCTTGGGTTAGAGCTACCTGACGTAGTGAGAATATGTTTTTTTTTTTTGTTAAAAGAGTTAATATTTACATTAATGGATCGCGTAAAGTGTGGCTTGGCTGTGGGCATGGCGAGAAGTATAGTTTCGATAGTTTGAAAAAACTTAATTGTAAGTTTGAAGTGTACTTGGTGCAACATATAGAAGTTGGGTGAAGACTCAAGGTTAGTGAGTCAAACACTAGATACAACCATCCAATTGTAAAGGAAACACAGTGGCATACTTCAGCATCCAAGTTGTCCATAAAGGAGATCGAAAGGGTTGATCAGTTATACAGTGTCAATGTCAAGCCGAAACAAATATTAAATGAACTGAAGAAGGAAGATCCTAGAAACAGAAGCACGATAAAGCATGTGGAGAATGCCCCAGTATTGATAAGAAAGGTAAAAATGGGATCACAGGCAAAAATGCAGTATTTTTTCAATCAAATAAGGCAACGTGGATATATTTCTTGGTATAGATGTGAGGAAAATATGACAACGTTGACAGAAATTATGTTTGGTCATCCAAAGTCCCTGGAGTTGGTGGTGTTATTTTTGTATGTCTTTCTTATGGATACAACCTACAAGACCAATAAGTATGAGATGCCTGTAAAAACTTGCATGCTTAAAATTTACTTAAAACCATTAAATTTAAAACAGTTAGTTGTGAGAACCCCATTTTGCACATGTTCCTCCGCTACTGAAAAGCGGGGGGTTTCGAAACTTTCGAAGCATTTTGGAATATACTCGATCTCATCGTGGACTCAAAAAATGTGTTAACAGAGTCGTCACCTCTATTTTATGGATTAAACAGAGAAAAACCAAATATACAAGATTATAAGGGTTCGGAGGCTAATTTACGAGTTAGAAAGGGGTTCGACACCCAACTCGCCCTTTCGGTTTCAAAATTGGTTTTAAGCTAAATATGCTCTTTTTATATATTTAATCTAAATAAAACATTGATTTATGTATATAGATATATATATATATGCGACAGGAAAAGTAAAGGAAAACTTGTAGCAATTACATTTTAAAATTGCAACGGAAGTATATGGAATTTAAACTATAATAACAATTTATTTTAGAGCTATTTATAATGAAAATTATACCAGCATAACGACTTATTTTATATTATTATTATTTAGTCAGAAATGAAAATAGCTTTGGTACCTACCTCTTGAAGCGTGAGGGTTTATACCCGGGACCACTTTACTAATGCAGGCTTTCGAGTGCACTCACTCTGTCCTCTCGGGGAGAGAAAGTCTTTTTGTTTGTTTTTTGTTGTTGTTGAAATTTGGGCAGCGCAATTTCTTGTATTTGTTACTTTTCACGCCAATTTTTGGATGGTGTGACTGTTGTATTTGTTGATTGTCGTGTCTGGATTCGGGCAGCGTAACTACTTGTTTTTGTTGATTGTCGTGTCTGAATTCGGGCAACATAACTGCTGAGTTGGCGGATTTTTGGGGCCAGTGTTTAGGGCGAGAACCTAATCAATTAACTAGGTTTCTATCTGGATGATGGGTATATGTGTTTAAGGAGGATCACTCAGCCTAAAGGGGAAAATGATTCAACAGCTTAACAGCGCTGTGTATATTCTCTCCGTAAATTTCTTCTCTGAAAAAAAAAATTCTCCGTTGCAATTCCTCTCTTGTTTGCATTTTTACTTGAATTGGTAGTACCATGCGCTGAAAGAATTACACCAAAGAATGAAAATCAAAAGGCTGAAAGCAAAAACGGGCGCCGCCTTATACATAAATGTGGGCAGCGCCCATTTTTGTAGTGGGCAGTGCCCAAACTTGTTTTGTGCCTTGGGAAGTTTCACTTTCTCCCCCCCCCCATGTTGTTCTTTGTTCGTCCTTTTCATTTTCTGTTTCTTCTTTTGACAATTCGGACCCCCTGAAAGTTAACGTTCATTAGTCCTTTTGACTTGATTTAACATTTTATAAAATGTTAGAATTAGGGGTACGAAATTGGGGTGTCTACAGAGCCCCTCAACGATAGAGTTTATGGGTAAATCGAAATTTACAAATAAACGAACATCGTTGATAAGAATAGACTCCCTAATTTCGAGAAAATTATAACTAGGAAGAATTTAAACGTAACAGTTTATGATGCAACATTTCATGTGATCATGATTTTTATGCTATGGTGGTCGGACCTACCAGGATAGGCTGCCTACGTATCCTTATAAAATGAATCAGACCAGATCGTAGCTCGTCGCTGGGGAAACATGCTGTGATGGTCGAACTTACCGGAATAGGCTGCCTACGAATCCTTATAAAAGGAATCAGACCGGATCGTAGCTCGTCGTTGCGGAAACATGCAAATGTAGAATTTATAATGCAGATGCAGATGTGATGCAATATCCATTACAAAACAGAAAGTAAATGTAAGATGTACCACGGGCATAGAAAGAAGTTTTGTAAGCTGTGATGGTTGAACCTATCATGATAGGCTGCCTACATATCCTTATAAAAGGAATCAGACCGAACGTAGTTCGGACTAGACCGAGCAATGAAAGTGTAGTGGATTTCTCAAGACTCGAGGTGTATACCTCTTGTGAAAATCATGATAAAAATCAAGGACTTTTGCATAAATGAAATCATAAAATGCATGTGACATATCAAATAAACTGCAGATACTTTGTTTTTGCTCGTAAGGCGGCGCTTTGTGAAAAATATTATTGAGTTGCTGGGCATTGGGTGACCAGCAGTTGAATTTGTTGATGAACCTCCATTTTCTGTTTTCACTCGTAGGGCAGCATTTTTGTGAAAGATATTATTGAGCTGCTGGACATTGGATGACCGACGGTTGACTTTGTTGAAGAACCTCCATTTTTTAAGTCCTCCTTAGAGCTTGAGGGACCAAATTGCAAATTAGGAAAACTTGGGGTTTTAGTTGTTGAAGTTGGAACTTTAGAGGGGGGAAGGGAAACTTCCATTCCTATTTACTTGAAACAACGGGCAGAAGGCAGAAGCAGCGCATAATAGATCGGGGTTCTCTTATTCTTCACCATTAATGCCAAAAATTCTCTCTTTTTCAAAACTTCAAATTTGTTTCTTGTGTGGTCCATAAAATGGCTTCTTTTCGCAATCTAGGAAGGGAAAAGCTCCTCCTCATCTGGAATTGAGTCAAGGACGCCGAGAAAATCCGCCTTTGGTAAGAAATGTTGTCCGATATTGGCTTTCAAACAATGATTGGGACAATATTCACCAAGATCGAAACACGCACGTCTCAAATCTTCCTAATCCTGCTGTAAGTTTCAATTTTCTCAAACCCATTTGGTTCAATTTTGATTTAATTTTTTTGGAGTATTTGTTCAATGTTAGCATGTATGAATGATGTATTTTAGAATGATTGACTAAGTTAGCATGAAAGTATATGTCTGCGAAAAAATATGAAATTATGTTATTTTGACTACGATGCATGTCTATTTTGGCTGCATTTTCAGATGTATAAACATGTCAATTTAGCGAAATAAAGATATAATTTATGTAAATGGGTGCATAAAGATGAAATGTCATTAACTTGTTTAATTTTCAGGGAGACATACTAAATGCACAAGATTCACGGCCCAAGTGGGTAAAAACATGCACATCAAGTGTTTGATAAAAATAACCCGATGAATAGTAAAATGATGATTATTACATGCTTGGGAAAAAATGTTTCTAGGACATTTCTAGTTATCAGATGCCAAGGAAACGGGTTTAAACCTGATCATGTCACACACACACACACACACACACGTATATATATATATATATATATATATATATATATATATATATATATATATATATATATATATATATTCTCCAGGAAATGCATATATAAAATGACAAATAGATACATGGAACATGCATGAGAGAAAGAAATATATCACATGTTGTTTATTTTTTCTTCTTTTCGTAATTTTCAAAAAATGTAAACATGTATGGATGGACAAATAATATGGCGTGGAGTACATTTATTCATAGATAGATGACAAAATGAATGAACATATCGTATGCTATTTTCGTTTTTTTTTTTGTTGATGATGCAAACATGCTTGATGGATTTATCATGAAAGAACATAAAAAATTGATGGATGGTGATGGTGATGGTGATGATGATGATGATGATGTTCTCTTTGTTGGATTCATTTTGTGTTGATTTTTTTTGTTGGTTTGTTTATTTATTTGGGATAGATAAATATTATTTTCTGGATTTTTGACTATTCCCTCTCCTCCTTTTCATGCGCAAAAACAACTTGAGTGACTTCAGGCTAGCCCCGAAAACTTGGCTTCAATCTATGATTCGCTCCCATTGCAGGCAAAGCTTTTGGTGGAGTAGACTGGTGTAGCAACGTTTATGCGAACTGTAGGAACCTTCCATAACTATCTGTCGATTCACGAAGTCCTTAGGAAGTACTAGTGGGACACCACCATACTTTTCTTTTCTGCTGGGGAGAAGCCACTATGACCCTTTGTGACTTTGCTGCGATTATAGACATTCCTACTGGAGTTGGTAGAAATTTGACTTCTGATTATAACCTCTGATATCAGCATATGCTTGTTAAGGAGTTACTAGGCTTTGAGCAAGACTACAAGAGCACGAACGAGGTACGCATCCTTAGTGTGAAAGCCTGACTTGAAGAGAACCAGAGGCTCGTAGACAATGACGATCATGAAGCCGTAGCGTGCGTGACCAGGGCATTTATGTTTTCTTTTTGGGGACGACCCTTTTTACGAACTCGTCCACCACTCTTCGAGTATCCATCCTTGGTTGTCTCTGCGACTTGTACCGGGTCTCTGAATTTGATTGGGGGCAGGCAGGCCTGGCTGAGCTATATTTCTCGATAGACCATGCTTGCCGTAACGAATCTCCCAACCTTAATGGTTTTTCTGCTGCTTGGGAGGTAATTGCTTGACTTAATCATTTCTGTCTCTTTTCCCTTTGGGTACATACTTGTCTGATATATGCATCATTTTTTTCTTTTATTGTTTTTTTTTTTGTAGGTCTGGGCCTATGTTGTCTTTAGCTTTGCCGCTTTACCACTTCGGAGTCGGTTCCAGGCACCTCTTTTCTTCGCAAAGTACCTTACTGGAAACCAGGTAAGACCGAGCGGAGTGCTCCTAAATTTCTAGTGGAGATTATATGAGAGATGATTGCTCATTCTCGTATAAACTTGGTAAACCTCACCCCTTGAAGGGGATTATCTAATCTGCATCTGACTACTCTGGAGATGAGCAGCCACCGCATTTTGATGGTGTCCATTATGCACGACTCTTTATATATGGGAGAGCAGGTGAATAGGCAACACTATTTTGATCAAGTAGAACCAGTGACCCCACCACCTCTACCACCATTGGTGATTGTTCCAGATCTTTTGCCCAATCGGTATCAATGCTTGGCTCGATATATCATTCCTCTCGAGGCATTCTCTATTATACCATACGTTGAGTTTCTGAGGACGGTGCTTCATCCTATCCCGGCTGCGGCTAAACGTGCATCTGATTTTGTAGATAGACCTGGACCGTCACATTTTGTTCCTTATGATGCTCAGGCTGAGTATTATATCTCTGCTGGGGATTTTATCAGTGTTCGTTATTCTCGGCAGGGGAGACCGTTGAGACATATCGGATTCCAGACAAGACACACGTGGTATATTATCTCTTTTATTCTCTTTACTTTCCACACTTGTCATTATTTATCCTTTTTGAAATGACATCATTTCTCCCAATAGGTGGACGCTCCATGCCTCCACAAAGTGGTGAACGACGTTTTCTGCCTTGCCCGATTATATTAGCGGGTGATGGATGAACTCTCGTGCCGGGGCAACGATACCGTCAGTCGGGTCAGATACTGATATAATGATGACGACGAGGCCAGCGGTTCGGGTTGAACCAGGTCGAAGGGGCAAAAGTACCGGATCGGCGGAGCAGGTCCAAGAGTTATGGGTGGAGGCCTTGAGAATAGCAGATCGACATGGGCCTGGTAGTCTTCCTTCTCCTTTCTTTCTTTATTATTGTTTAATTTGTAATTACATTATTCACGCTTTATGATTATTATTATTAATGAAATGTCTTTAATTAGTGAGGCATAAATGTTCTCCATTATTCTTAGCGATGCATAAACATGTACCATTTTATTATAAAGACACACTGTACTTAAGATGATGATTTTTGGGGGAGGGTATCTCTCTGGACATATTTCCAATTCGGTTATCCTCACCTGTAGGGAATGAATTTCACAGGGATTCATTTCTCCTTGTCTTCTTTCCTTCACGCCAAATGGCCCATGAACGCTAGCTAGCTAGGATTTTGCTCAGACAATTTCCCGTGGCCAAACAGGAGATGCACAAGTGAAAGCTGGGAGATGCCGAAACGAACCATGATACCAGGATGGTTTTCTGACGAATTTGGGAGTGGCCTAGGGTAGAAATGGGTGTTGCCCTATGCAATAATGGGCGTGGCTCCCTAAATGGTAATGGGGACGCCCATTTTTGCTTCTTCTGTAGTTTTTTCTAGCTGCTGTTGATGCACTTTCTTCATCCATTGGAGTTTTCTCTAGTTTTGTACTAGAAAAGGAGGCCAAAGCAACGACGTTTCTTACACCTTCAGTTTTGTATAAACCCATATCTTCTCTTTAATAGATCCAACCCAGTCATTTCTATTTTCTTAGCTAGACATATCCGTAGATTATTTGTGCCTAGGAGTTGTCTTTCTTTTGGCCCTTATTTTTTAGCTTTTCCAGAAACTAGATATAGACTTCTTTTTGTTCGTCTATTCCCTATAGTTGTTAATATAGATGAACCCATCACTACTTTCTTGAATACCAAGTTGTACGAAAACTCTCTTAAAAACTGGGTACTTTCCCTGCATGAGGAGGAAAAAGAATAGTTCAATCATGTCTATGGCTTCCGTTGTGCTTTCTCATGGCAAGGCCTTCATGTGAATTGGAATATACTTAGGGTAGCGTACAAGTTTTGGTCTATCCCCTGTCATCTGTTCAATTTTTCTTTAAACGAGATGTGCCCAACTTTTGAGGAATTCTGTGCTATGACGGGCATGCCGACTACTGTACCTATCGTTGTTTTGTCTATGCGGAAAAATGCATTTATGGTCATCAGGGAGCTTTTTGGTTCTACCCGAGAGGGGACTCCTGGTTTCTTCAATGGGATATGCTTTGATTTGACCATTCTTCCGGATCTTTATTCTAACTTCAAAGATGAGCCTGTATATTCCAGACGTAGGTTGGCAGCCCTTTTCTTATGTATTCTAGGGAAGTATTTCCAGGTGAATCAGTCAGGAACCATTGATTCCCGGGTGATTGATTTGGTATTATAGGCCCGGAATCATCGGGTAAACATTATTCATGTCATTCTAGCCAAGACTTTACAAGGCAATGATGTTTTTCCATTGGTGAGGAGGATTTTCCATATGGCAGCCCCATCCTGATACTCATGTGGCTGGACCAGTATTTTAACTAGGTCATGTCACCTAATCTTCTAGGTGGAATGTATGCACCCGCGGGTTATGGGGCCCGTGGAAACTATCGGAACAATCTCTTAACTCAGCGGTACTGGGTTGAGCACTTTGTACATGTTGCCTCCCTTGACATTGTCTGGGTCACCAGCCATTGGCGGATCAGGGATTTTTATCTGTCTACTGAGGCCTATGCCCAATTTGTACTTTTTGGTCTTCGTTGCACCACCTTTTATCTACCGTACCGGATCCTCCGTCAGTTCGATAGAGAACAAGTTATACCTGATGAGAACCATCCCCTGATGGAAATGGTGATACTTGGGGGAATGTTGGTTTGCTGATTCGACAGATGTGGACCATATATCATCGTGCACAAGCCACAGCCAATACCTTCTCGGAGAGCATGTTCCTCTCCCATTATCTAACATGGATATTTTTGGCTGCTGAAGAGCATTCTCGAGGTTATCAGACGTACCCTCAGGAAAATTTTATCAAGACGAGTCACCAATGGCATATATGCTCGACTCATGGAGATAGGCGAAGACGTTGAAAGTTCTGGATTGGTGGTCCCTTCGGATTTACAACAAGAGTTCCAGCGTGTGTACGGTCTTGGAGCGCAGATGACACATTCTCCTGACAAAGCGGGGCCTAGTAATGTTCCCCCCAAACTGAGTAATTGATCGATGTATTATTTTAATTATTTACTTGCAAGTGGACAAGACTATTGTAGAATAGTTTTGGGAAGCAAGGGTCGAACCACAGAGACAAGAAGATCACAGATAGCATGATTATCGGTAGCAAATTATTAATCTAAGGGGGGTTTTTATATTGATTTTATTCTAAACTAATTATTATTCTAGTGTTTACCTAATTAGCAGCAATTACAATTTATGAAGATCTTATGGTGGAAGGAAATCTAGGATTAGGGTTTCACTTGTATCTCCTATATGGCTTATTTTAATAAAATATCATTCAATCTCTTGGGTTCGTTCACAAAATATAGATATAGCATGTTGAATTACCGTTCAGTCTCCATCTTCAAATAATTCATCCATTCTATATCCTAAGCACAAGAACATATGATCTAACTGTCACTTAGGTCATGTATGGAACCTGCCCCTAACTTATCACTCTCGTGCATCGATAGGTTCAATTTATTGTGATGGTGAGCCAGTGTACGACATATGCACATTGATCATGCAGTTATCCGCACCTCTAGGCCTTTATTATTCACGATTACATTCATTTGTTCAAAGTGAAATAATAGAGGGATTGATAAACACCACAATCAACAAGAATTGAATGAATAAAAATATAATTAAAGCATATATTCGATACAAGTTACCTCCCAACTCCTAGATTAATGAGTGATTAGTTCATCCTTGAAGATGAACAGCACATGGAGATGATAAAATACATGAATCGATCTTCAATTTTTGTAATTACAACAACTAATTATGTTATACACACTAAATCCTATTCTAAAGCTATAGAAACTACTTTCTGGCCGTTTTTTCTTCAATTTACACTTTGGCCCCTTCTTGGAATTTTCACCAAAAAGCCTCATAATCTGTATACTTTCACCTAAAACCCTGAAACTCACAAAATCACTGAAAAACATACATCAGTAGCCAAAAGCCTCGTGGAATCGCTCAATTTAAGTCATAAAAGTATATGAAATCGACGTATAAAATACATCGATCAAATACCTCCAAACTTAAACTTTGCTCGTCCACGAGTAAACAATACTTATAAATACAAAAGCATTTACAATAACGAAAATATTTTTGGAGGGTGACACTATTTACACTCCTCTAAAACCCACAAACTCAAGGAGACTCTAACGAGTGACTCGACTATGCAGATAAATACAAAAACTAATAAATACAAAAGCAGATAAAAACTAAACTAAAATAAAATAAAAATCTTTTTGGCTTCAACCTCAAGTTATAATAGCATGGCATAACAAAGCAGTCTCAGTCTGATACTCACCACATATGTGCAGACTTAATCTCATAAGACCAACTGACTTTTACTTAAAACTGCTACTAGTCTTAATTTCTCCGTGTGTGTGTGATCACCAGTCTTAAAGAATATCTCAACTAAAACAGTTTTATTAAGCTAAACACCACATTCATATGAAAATCAAAATTTAATTAAAACCCATGCATCATAAAGTATAAGATCTACCATCCAAACCGGTCTATCACAGAAAGAGAGGTCACCAAGGATTTCAAAAACTCATCCATCCTTCCCATGCACTTCTATGTATGACATACAATGCTCTCCTATCCCATTTACTTGTAATAGCTAAGATTAAGCTAACACAGTGAGCTCTTGGCGAATAATATGAATATGAAGTGGTTGATCAATTTTATATGACTCACTTAGCAAAGAAAACAAACACAAACATTGGCAAGAAGATCATTAGGTTTTTATTAGCTTGTAATGTAAGGCCATGGTGTTTGGGGATTTGATGGAAAGGGATTGAAATTCAAAGTGAGAGAGTAAGACTACCCTTTATCCCTCATACTTCCAGCAAAAGGAAGTTTTCCCTATTTAGGCTAGGACCTGCAAAGAATACAAGTTGGGGGGGTGTACTCTTTATTTTTACTTTTCGGTTTTCTTCTCCCCCCCCCCCAAACTTGTTTTAGGCAATATATCAGGCTAAAAATATCTCATCATTTTTCTCAACAGCATTTTTCTAACATATTTTATTTTGAAAGCTATGCTTTCATTTAAATCTACTTGCACTCTTCTTCTCCCGTTTCATTTTTCGTCGATATATATATATATATAACGGGAAGAAGAAGTCTTCATTAAACTTGCTTGATTAAAATGGTCCCATAAAATTAATTTCTCACCCACATCCTACTCTCTCAAATGGTAGGCTAAAAGTGTATAGGTTTTTAGGGTTAGTTAATGTGGGTAATAGAAACAATGTCGAATGGGGGTTTAATGTGTGCTTAGCACACTCCATTCCTTTTAATTAGGCTCAAAAGGGGACACTAGGGATATTTTTAGTAAAGGTCAGTGAATATTTAGGCTCAAACGATCCAAAGATGACCTAAATCATTTCTTGATGTCAAATGCTCATGCAGTTTTTAAAGCAAGTAAGACACACAAAATATAATACTCCCTCCGTCCCTAAATTATTGTCCTCCTTTCCTTTTTCGTCCGTCCCAAAATAATTGTCCACTTTGAAACTTACCTTTTTAGAACATCACTTTTACCACTTTACCCTTACTTTTTCACTCTACTTTAATTATGGGCCACATATACATGGACATTAAAGGAAACTACACATTAAACCAATATAAATAATCAAGTCAATTATTTTTTCTTAAACTGTGCGCCGGGTCAACCCAGAAGATTATTTAGGGACGGAGGGAGTATCAACTATGGGAATTGTGGGGTTGAATGTTTAGCATCACTGGATTTCAAATAAGCATTAGCTAAGACAGATGGTAGGAACAATCAAGACTAACATGCAGACACGGTTCGAAAGTGTGCTTGAGATATATTAGTGAGAAAAATCCAAGGGATCTAACTTATCGTGCAATTGACCCTAAGTTACAATTTAATGCAACAATCATGTTCGGACGGCTATTCTTCATATTCTTGTGCATATCTTGTTGAAATGAAATGGGTGTTATAAACATTATAAAACTATTCTAATCAATCCATAATTATGACTGCTATAGGTGCATGAAGAATTTGGAGAAAAATAAAAGTTTCGCAAAATCAAGTAAATTCCAGAAGAGTCTATGGACAAGTTATGTGATTCATTGCATTAACTCCTCATCGACTAGTACTACCACACCAAAACTCGTGGGAGAAATTTTTTAATTAAAAAAAAAAATATATATATATATATATATATATATATATATATATATATATATATATATATATATATATATATATATATATATATATATATATATATATATATATATATATGTATAAAGAAAAATGGAGACTAAACGGTAATTCAAAAGCAAAAAAGGCGACATCTCCTAGAACAAGAAAAATTCAAAAGCAAGAAAGGCGGGTGAGGAGAAGACACAATAGAGGGAAAAGAAATTTTTCCCCACCCTAAAAACGTAGCCCAACTCCACTCCTCCTTAGGCTAGGACCTGCTAAGACTCTGAGCTTAGAATCCCCCCCCCCTCAAACTTAATTTCTATTTTGTCCCCAAAATTGAGGAAGAGGAACATATGAGAGGCTTGATGGGGAAGGACAAATATAAAAAGGACATAGCAGGCCAGCCCACCTAACGAAAGAGGAAGAAACTTGGGCCTCGACTCACGGTGAGTCGGGAGGAAATAACGAACGAGGACGAAACTCGGGGATCGTGCCAGGCGGCATCCTAAAATAGTTGGATATATTTTGCCCCACTAGGTTGACCCAACCAAACAAATCTTCTTGGTCAGCACGCATGAGTGCCAACTACTGATTTGTCATATTGGCTTCAAGGGCAACCTCCTACCCATGGCTGAGATTGTTGCCAATGGGTCCTCCTCCTCCTCGGGTTCCTCCTCGGGGAACCCTCTCGCTTGGCGGTATGCTCAAACAAAATTGCCTCGAGTAATAGCGGGCACCTTCTAAAGCCTCCGACTGAGTCCACCGACTCCGCCGTCTTACACATGATGCCGTAATCAAATGCGAATGCGAACCCCGCATTTGTCGTACCTCTAATCAGGGTCTTAATTTGGCCGTTGATCAGGCGGCCAACATCGACAGAACCATTGGTCAAGATGGTGTAGATCAGGACGGCCTTAGCCCAAGTCACCGTGTGTTGGTGACTGGAAGGCATAAGGCGAGAGGTAATGAATTTGAACACGGCCCTTGCCGTGTCCAACAGGAAGGACTCCTCCATAGTGCGTGGACCGAATGGTGGGTTACGATTTTGGGTCCAAACCACACCAGGATGTGAGATGGTCGCATTGACCACCTCGACAGGGACAAGGCGGTGGCGGCTATAGTCATCGGCACCCTCCGCAAATTTAGAGGTGCCATATTAAAGGTTAATGCTTTGGGACGTAAAACTAACCCCTATGCCCCTAACATTAACAACCTCTATAACCCCACCATCTATGCTAATGCGGCCATTAGCATAGAACTCACGGATAATAGGCACGATTGCCTTGTCCGGAGACTCAATCAAAGTACCCCACCTACGAGCTTTAAAATTGTTATGGAGGCCAAATTCAGCGACCTTAAATCCCTTTCGGGATCAAGGACTTGAGAGCTTCGCTTCGCGGTGTAGCTCTCCGATGCCTCAAACCGATGAAGCGGGTGTGGTCAAAAACTTGCTCCTCGTTTTCTTCGACGGGGCGAGAAGTGGAGGGGCCGGTATTCCTACGTTTTGGGGCCATCTATGTTTGTGCACAAAGATTAAGAAACAAAAAATTCTACTCTGTCTCTAAAAATTAAAAATTAAAAATTTCACCTATCAACTAAAGCATGCAAAAAAAATTTATTCTACGTAAACTACTCTAGCACCCTAGCATGCAAATAATTTTTCTACGTCAAAAATTAAAAGAAATGGTGAGAGTTACTTGGATTTTTGCACACTTTGAAGATGAAGGATCGCCAGAGTTTGAAGCTTGTCTCGCCAGAATTTATGGAGTCTTCCTTCTTCCAACTTCTAATGGAGGGGAATGGTGATGAATGTGGAAGGAGAGTTGAAGGAGGGAGCTTCTTCTCTTGAATCTAGGACGAATCTTTGGAAAGCTTCGCCGAATTGAGAGTGAGAGTAGATCTGCCGCCTTAAGAGAGAAGAGTGAAATTTTCGTGTTCTGGCATGCTTGTTCGACATCCTTATATAGAGGACCTTGCGGCCGCAGCTTATACTCAAGGCCCCGGTAGGTAGTCGCCTCATGCCACAGGCACCGATTCTCGTCTGCACGCCTTCCTCGCACTTGCACACCATTCACACTTCCTCGCATTTATAGGGACCTTGCGTGCAAGGTGGCTTAAGCTCAAGCGTCGCAAGGTGGGCGGAATATGCTTCCTTTGTTTTTCTTTCATCCTTTTTGGCAGTTTTACATTTTGGTCCACCCGTTAAGTTCTGTTATGTTTCGTTACCTTCCTGCATTCTAAAAATTCTACAAAAACTCTAAACTAAACTATTAGCAACATATAAATACAACACTATGATGCTTTTCTCCCCCAAACTTAAATTTTGGCATATTTTTATTTGAAATTAAATGTCCAAAATTAAATATAACTGAGAATAAAGCATATTTAAATTAACTACAAAAGTAAATAAAATTCATGATAGTGGGTTGCCTCCCACTTAGCGCACTTGTTTAACGTCTTTGGCTTGACCCAACTGCAAACCTAATCATCCAGAGGTGCATTGTCAGCAAGACAAATTAATTTAATTGTTCTCTCAACTGACATCTGTTCAAGGTACGGTTTGAGTCGGTGGCCATTAACTTTAAACACTTCATTGGTCCTTGGATTTCTTATATCAATTGCTCCATGAGGGTAAATTCAGACAATTGTGAAAGGACCAGACCATTTTGATTTTAATTTTCCGGGAAATAACATAAATCTAGAATTACAAAGTAAAACTTTTAATCCTGGACGAAACATTTTATTGGATAATCCCATATCATGGTATTTCTTGGTCTTTTCTTTATAAATTTTAGCATTCTCATACTAATTTAGCCTATGTTCCTCTAATTCATTTAATTGAAACAATCTTTCCTCACCAGCCAAGGTTAAATCTAAATTTAATTCTTTGATGTCGCCCCAATAGGCTCTATGTTCAATTTCAACTGGTAAATGACATGCTTTACCATACACCATTCGATGCGGACTCATTCCCTATCGGGTCTTATAAGCAGTTCGATATGCCCATAAAGCATCATTAAGTTTAGATTGTCAATCTTTACGATTGAACCTAACGGCCTTTCTAAAACTGCTTTTATTTGTCTATTACTTACCTCTACTTGGTCAGATGTCTGAGGATGATATAGAGTAGCTAACTTGTGAGTTACACCATGTTTTCTAAGGATGTTATTTAGTAAATTATTGGTAAAATGAGTTCCTCGATCACCGATTATGACCTAGGTACTCTATATCGGGCAAAAAGATCTTCCACAAATTTGACCACGCTTTTCCCATCATTGGTTTTAGTACCTATGGCTTCTATCCAATTGGACACATAATCAACAACTACTAAAATATATTCACAATTATTGAAAACCGACCGAAAAGGTCCCATAAAATCAATGCCCCAAACATCAATTTAAACAACCAAATTTGTATGCAAGGGTATTTCATTTCTTTTCCTATTCCACCGGTTCTCGACACTTATCACAAGTTTTATAAAATATGTCCGCAGTCTCTAAAAACCGTGGGCCAATACAAACAGTGCAAAATTTTTCTAGCAGTTTTATTTCCACTAAAATGACCACCAAGAGTATTCATGACAAAATGCCATAATACTTTGTTGGTCTTGTTCTGGAACACATCGCCTGATTAAAGAGTCGGAACACATTTTATATAAATGAGGCTCTTCCCAAAAATAATTCTTTGCTTCAGTAAAAAAATTATTTCTTTGATAAAAATCAAAATCAGGATTTATGATATCGGACACATAATAATTAACAAAATCAACATACGAGAGTGCGAATCTTTGACCGCTAATAGTTGTTCATCAGGAAAATCTTCATTCACGAGAATTGTATTATCAAGAAATTGGCGTTCAAGTAAGGGTGAAAATTCGGTCTAGAGAAAATGGTTGGCCTACGACATTTTCGGTTCCTTTTAGCTTTAATGGTAATGTCAAATTCTTGTAATAATAACATCCACCTAATGAGTCTAGGCTTAGCATCTTTCTTACTCAATAAATATTTCAGAGCCGCATGATCAGAAAATATTAAGACTTTTGATCCTAACAGATATGGTCTAAATTTTTCCAATGCATACACAACTGCTAAAAATTCTTTTTCGGTTGTTGTATAATTAAGTTGTGCATCATTTAATGTTCTACTAGCATAATGGATTACATGTGGTTTTCTATCTACCATTTGTCCTAACACGGCTCCGATTGCAAAATCAAGCATCGCATGTGATCTCGAAAGGAGAGACCAATCGGGGCCGATTAAAATAAGGACAGTGGTTAATCTTTCCTTTAATAAATTAAATGCATTTAAGCGGTCAGAGCGAACTTCGGTTGTCTTTTGCCAACAAGGTGCATAGAGGTTCACTGTTTTTGAAAAATCTTTTATAAATCTTATAAAAGCTTTGCATGCCCTAGAAAACTTCTAACACCTTTGACGGACGTTGGGGGATGTAGTTGTGATATAACTTCTATTTTTGCCTTATCGACTTCAATTCCTTTATTAGACACAACATGTCCTAAGACAATTCCATGTTTGACCATGAAATGACTTTTCTCCCAACTTAGGGTTAAATTTGTTTCACAACATCTTTTTAGTACGGATGTAAGATTTTCTAGGCAATGGTCAAAAAGAGTTTCCAAAAACTGAAAAAATCATTCATGAATACTTCGACACATCTTTCTACTAGATCTGAAAATATAGAAATTATGCATCTTTGAAAAGTAGCCGTGCATTACAAAGTCCAAAGGGCATTCTCCTAAATGCAAAAAGTACCAAAATGACATGTAAATGTGGTTTTCTTGGTCTTTGGTGCTACCGGATTTGGTTGTAACTTTAAAACCATCAAGAAAACAATAATATTCATGACCGCCTAGTCTTTCAAGGATTTGATCAATAAATGGGGGAAAGTGGTCCTTCCTCGTTGCCGCATTCAATTTCCTCAAATCAATGCACATTCTATAACTAGTGATTGTTTGTGTAGGGACTAACTCATCCTTTCATCATTTTAACTACTATAATTCCGACTTCTTAGAACTACCCGAATCGGACTAACCCATTTATTATCGATATTGGGTAAATTATACCTCGCAGAGAAGCCTAAGGACTTCTTTTCTCACCGCTTCTTCCATGTGAGGGTTTAGTCTTCTTTGTCTTCTCTAGAAGGTTTACTACCTTCTTCTAAATATATTTTATGCATACACATAGACGGACTCAATACCTTTTAAATCTACTAAGGACCATCCCATATTTCTTACGTGTCCATAAAACTTTTAATAAGCTTGCTTCTTGTTCTTCTGCTAGATCTCATCAATTATAACGAGTAAAAAGTTTTACCTTCTCCTAAAAATGCATATTTTAGATGGGGTGGTAATGACTTTAATTCTTCAATGGGAGGAGATTTAAGATGGAATAAATTCAGAATTTTTCGGTTTAATTATTTCTTCCTCTTTAACCTCCTCAATGTTTTCTATTTTTTCATCCTCTATTTCTATTTCTTCAAAAAGTGATTTTAAAATTTCCATTTCTTCTTCTTCATATTTTCTTCCTCTACTTTTTTCTATTTTATTTAATTATTTTCTCGATTCGATTCTTCCTTTTCCATATCATCTTTATTCTTAAGAGCTTCTAATCTCTCTCTCTTTTCTTTCTTCTTTTGAATCTCTCTTTCTAACTCATCAATGTCAATTTTATGGGAGGGATAGGTCTATCATCATAAACTACAAATACATCTTTCTCATAATCGCTATCCTCACAACTTTCTTCAAAAGTTTGAGTTGTTAACTTTTCGATTTCATCTATGGAGAAACATGTATTCATGTCATAGGTCTATTCATAGCATCAAAAACGTAGATTTCACCGCTTTCACCAGATCGACATTGTAAGTTTACCGTTCTTAACATTTATCATTGTATTGGCGTGGCCATAAAAGGTCTCCGCCGAACAAGATAGGGACTTCATTATTTGCAAATTTTTCTTTCCATCTCTAGAACAACAAAATCGATCGAATGATTAGTTTATCAACTGAACTAGGATGTTCTATTATACCTAAGGGATGTTTAACTGTAACGACTTTATCACAATTGTAACGACATAATTAGTGGGTTTTAGT
>CM028378.1:93411522-93529956 GCA_013146195.2 Codonopsis lanceolata | reverse complement strand
GATATGTTAAGTTGTCCAATAAAGATAGAAGAATATTTCATAGAATTTTTAATAGTTGATGATACATCCGGATTAGACTTTTCAATGAATTACAATCGTTTTAGAATTACTCAAACTTGATATTGATAATGTAAGGGGACAAGGTTATGATAATGGTTCCAATATGAAAGGAAAACATCAAGGTGTACAAAAGAGATTTGAAATCAATCCAAGAGCATTTTATATGCCATGTGCTTGTCATTCTCTTAATTTAACAATATGTGATATGACAAATTCTTGTGTTAAAGCTTTCATCTCTTTTTGAATTGTGCAACGATGTATACCTTATTTGCTAGTTCTACAAAAAGATGGAAAATTTTACTAGATCATGTTCATCAATTAACTTTAAAACCATTATCAACAACAAGGTGGGAAAGTCATGTTAATAGTATTACCATAATCACTCGACTGAAGAGATAAGAGAAGCTCTATTTGAATTGTCGAGAGTAAGTGAAGATGCCAAAACTAAAAGTGAGGCCGAGACATTAGCAACTCAACTTGAAAGTTTTGAATTTTTATTGGGCATGACTATATGGCGTAATATTTTGAAGAAAATTAATTTGATTAGTAAGAAATTACAATCTGAAGATATGCAAATTGATAGTGCAATAACTATTTTGAAAGGTTTGATTTCGTATTTTGAAAGATATAGGGAGGATGGTTATCAAGAAGCCCTAGTATTAGCCAAAGAACTTGCATCTAAAATGGAAATTGATCCTATCTTTGCTCAAAAAACGAAAAATTGTGAGAAAAAACAATTTGATGAAAATTGTCATGAAGACATATCACAATCTCCGAGGAGTCTTTTAAGATTAATTATTTTTGTTGTTGTGGATATTGCTATTACATCTTTAAAGAGTAGATTTGAACAATTGAATATTTTTGAAAACATTTTTGGTTTTTTGTTTAATCCCAAGAAGTTGAATTCATTAGATGATAATAGATTGCATGAATGTTGTGTTAATCTTCAACTTGTCCTAAAACATAATGAGAAATTTGACATTGATGCCAATAATTTATTTTCTGAATTACAAGTGTTGCAAACGTGTCTACCAAAAAATATAAAGTTAGCCATCGAAATTCTTGAGTTTGTTAAAACTTTAGATTGTTTTCCTAATATTTCTATTGCTTATAGAATTTTATTAACTATAATCGTTACTTGTCGCACGTGAAAGAAGCTTTTCAAAACTAAAATTAATAAAATCATACTTACGTTCAACTATGTCTCAACAAAGATTAAATGACTTAGCAATTTTATGCATTGAAAATGAGATGACGAAAAAAGTTAATTTTGACGACCTTATTTATGATTTTGCTTCTCAAAATGCAAGAAGATCTAGCATTTTTCAATAATTATTTGATACTTATTTACTCGTGTGCGTTTGTTGATTTTGTACTTTTTTCATTACTTTTAATGTTGAAAAGTGGAAAAAAAAAATTAAGATTTTATTTTTATTTTTCTAAAGGGGGCCTCACTTTTCATTTTTGTCCAAGGCCCTTGAAAATTCAGGGCCGGCCTGGGCCAAACGGTAATTGATCAGACTCGTACCAGTATGAAGAAAGTATAATTAGTTTTTCAATGAACAAAGTTTTTTTATTTTAAAAATGGGGACAAAGAAAAAAGAAGAACTGTGTGAAAATGAGAAGATGATCTTATATAATTAAGTATGGAGTACTATATATAAGTATGTTAATGGCATACGTAGAGGAAAACCTTAAATTAATACCACTAGCAAATTCTGTATGGAAGCTTATTTGCTATAAATTGACACCCTCCAATCCACAGAGCATAAAGATATACTACTATACCAAACACTCTTACATACCATATCTAGAGAGAGAGAGAGAGATGATGATGATGAAGAAGGAGTGCAACAAGAAGATTAATGATATTAATGTTTGGGGGGTTATTATGTTGTGTGCTGTTTTCTTGATTGCTCAAGCGAGTGGACAGAGCGGTGACGCTGCACTTGACTTCTGCTTTTACGACGCAATATTTGGTGGTGATGTGTGTGGAAATGGAGCTACCTCTTACTGTTGTTCTGTAATAAGCGAGGCTTATAACAACGCCGCGCACTATGGGTGGACTGAAGACTGCGTCTGTTACAATCTCCAACGTTCCGGTGTTCCGATCTCCTACATTACCTCATGTGGTCTGGTAGACCATTTAGTGACCGACTGTGGTTAAGAATAACAGGGTTATATATATATATATATATATATATATATATATATATATATATATAGATTTTTATTTTTAAATCTCATATTCTCTTTCATTCAGTTTGTTCTCTACTTTCGAAAACACACACAGTGTGTGTGTATGTGTGTTGTTTGAGTTGTTGGTTGCCACTGAATAATAAATACAGTATATATTCAACGTATCGATCATCTTCTTCGAAGCTAGTCTGGGTCTCTTGATTTTTGAAAAAATAATTAAAGGTTCTAAATTTTGAGTTCGGATAGCACTGCTCGATATATAATCTATATATCTATATAGATTATAACCTATATAATCTATATATTATCTATATATCTTATATATATAATGGCAAGGGTAGATTTCTCCTTCTAAAATTTCACTTTTAAATTATTGACTTTTCGGTTATTATTTCACTCTTTCTCTCTCCTACATTCTCTGCTTGTATTTCTCTTTCTCTCTCCCGTTTCCTCCCTATTTTCTCACCATCACCACCATCTCCTCTCTTTAATTATGTTTAAACATTTTTCCCTCTTTAAACATAAAAAATAGTAACTAAAACAAAAATAGTTTCGAAGTCAAGAAAACAAAAATATAAAAGGTTAGTAAAATAAAAATAATTTATGGAACAAACCACTATAAAAATAAAAGTTACTGAATCAACAAAACAAAAATAATTTAACGCGGAGATTAGTAAAATAAAATAATTTATGGAACAAAAGTTTTAAGAAAATTCTTTAATATATATATATATATATATATATATATATATATATGTAAAACAAAAATACGTTAGTAAAATAAAAATCTTTGATGGAACAAAAATAATAGTTACAAAGTCAATAAAAACGAAAACAATTTAAACTGAGATTACTAAAATAATAATAAAAAATTACGGAAAAAAACTTAAAAAAAATTCTTAAAAATGGCTATGTTAAACAAAAATACATTATTTAATTAAAAATATTTGATAGAACAAAAATAATAGTTACGGGGTCAATAAAACCTAAATAATTTAAACTGAGGTTAGTAAGCTTATAAAAATAATTTACGGAACAAAAGTTTAAAACAAATTATTAAAAATAGTTATGTAAAAAAATACGTTAGTAGAATAAAAAAAATTGATAGAACAAAAATAATAGTTACAGAGTCAATAAAACAAAACAATTTAAACTAAGGATAGCAAAATAATAATAATAAATTACTATATAATTTTTTCCGTCAAACTAATTCTTAAAAATAAAACAAAATAATAGTTATGAAGTCAATAAAACAAAAAAAATTAAGGAAAGTTATTAAAATCGAAATAATTTACAAACAAAAATAATAGTTAACAGTAAAAATAATTTTTTTATTTTCATCTTAGCTTATTTTCTTCTACGAAATTTCTTTATTCATAAAATATAAATATAATTTAATAAAAGTAATCATTCAAAATGAAGAACTTATTTGAGTTCAGATCTTATTTGCAGGACAGAAAAAATTCAAGTTTGTTCAAAGACATTCATTATACATAATTTTTAAATAGTATAAAGTGTTCGGGGTTGTCAGTCCATGAATTGACACTTAAAATTAGTGTTGCAGTAATGCTATTAAGAAACATTGACCATGCTGCAGGGTCGTGCAATGAAACAAGACTAATCATCATAAATTTTGATGGTTACGTTGTTTAAACACAAATTTTGAAAGGAATAAATGTTGGAAAAATATTTTTATCCCAAGATTGTCATTAACTCTATCCGATGTAAAATTGTCTTTCAAATTTCAGATAAGACAATTTACATTGCTGGTATCATATACAATGACAATTAACAAGTGTCAAAGTCAATAATTGCACGTAAGTCTCTTTTTGAATGAAAAAAAAATCAGTATTTAGTCATGGATAGTATTATGTCGTAGCTAGTTTGTAGAGTAACAAATTATTTTGGTTTGAAGATATTGATATGCGGTGAAGATAGAAAACTAACTAATAAGACAATTAATGTTGTGTATAAGGAATTTTTTTATAATTTATAATGATTAGTGATATACTTATGTGTAATTGTTAATAAACCGGTCCTTATTTTTTTATGTACAATTTAGTTAACGTGCGTTTAATGTATGGGTTAAAAAAACTAGTTATATATACACCTAAGTAAACGTTCCACTCAAATGGTTTTAGATTCTTATTGTCACAAACGATCTGTTTTGAAGTATTGATTTTGAATTTAATAAATATTAAAATTTTATGAAATTTATATAAGTTGAAATTTCCTTTCAAAATCATTGCAATTCAATAGTTTGGATAATATGTGGAATTCAATTGTAATTCTACCTTATAGTTAAAATAAAATTTCATTCGTATATCAAGTATCTAGTTTAATTAGCTGAGTGGTAATGATTGTTTGTGATAATGAATGGCAAAGATTCACACCTTGCAAACAACAAAATTGTCATAATTTATTTTGTATTAATAAATATTCATCCGTTCCAAAATTATTGTCTTGTTTTCTTTTTTTGTCCATCCTAAAATAATTTTCTTATTTGAAACTTTCCTTTTTAGGATAACACTTTTATCATGTTACTCTTACTTTTTCATCTTACTTTAATTATGGTCACATAGACATGAGTTTTAAAATAAACTACACATCAAACTAATATTAATAATTCAGTCAAATGCGTTTTCTTAAACTGTGCGTCAACTCAACCCATACGATAATTTTATGACAGAGGGAGTAGCATATAGAGGTGGTCGGAGGACGAAAGTGGCTGGAGGCTGAGGCCGGAGGTTGCTGGTGGCGGTGGTCAGAGGTGGCTGCCGACATCAGTGGTCAGGAGTTGTGGTGGTGATGGTGAAGGTAAAAGAAAGGTGAGTTGTTATTGTTAAAGCTGGCAAATGGGGCAAAAGCTCGCGGGCATGTCCGCCCCGCCACCTATTAGGGGTGGGTTGGGCTGATGTATTAGATATCCATTTGGATACAGGTTTTCTGGGCTTTGCCCGCACGGGCTACGAGCGTTTGCGAGTTGGGACAGGGCGGGGGACAAGCAACCGCACTTAATTTCTTATAATTCTCAAAATTTAAAAGCATTGCACAGTAGTGACAGGTCCAATTGCCCAACCCAAGCGGCCAAGCCCATTCCATTTCCGTCTAATAAGTTATTAGGGTTAGTAGTTAGTACTATACTCTCAATCAAAAAATTGAAAATACTCTCACTCTCTCTTTCACGCTCACGCACGGTTTCGACTTTCTTCTTCCAGCGATTGTGATGCCTCATGGCCTCTGGCTCTGGCCCATAGTCACAAGTCCAGCACTTCTCTCTTTTGCTTTGGTCGTTGTTTTTTAAGCACTTTGTCTCAAACTCTCAACTATCTCTCATCTCACGCTCTCTCTCTCTCTCCTTACTTCGGTGCTTTTCGGGCAAAAGCCCGCGGGCATGCCCGCCTTGCCAACTATTAGGGGTGGGTTGGACTGATGTATTAGATACTCGTTTGGATGCAAGCTTTGCCCGCACAGGCTACGAGCAACGTGCGTTTGCGAGTTGGGGTGGGCAGCCCGCTCTTTCTTATAATTCTTAAAAGTTTTTAAAACATTGCAAAGTAGTGACATGCCTAACTACCCAACCCAAACAGCCAAGCCCATTCCATTTCCCTCTAATAAGTTATTAGGGTTAGTAGTTTGTACTATATTCTTACTCAAAAATCAAAAATTGCAATCACTCTCACTCTCTCTTAAGCTCACGTGCACGACTTTGACTTTCTTCCTCCGATGATTGCGCCACCTCCTAGCCTTTGGCTTCGGCTCACAGTCACTGGTCCAGCGCCTCTCTCTCTCGCTTTGGCCGTTGCTTTTTGAGCAGTTCGTCTAAGACTCTCAACTCTTTCTCATCTCACGCTCTCTCTATCCCTACTTCGATGCTTCCACTTCCAAAATCCGGCACCCGAGAATGAGATCCGGCACACAACGGCTCCTCCAGTCCTAACCTGCCATTCCACTTTTACTTCTAGAATTTGGTGCTTCCATTATGTCGTTCCATTTCTGGACCCTAACTCCACTGGACAAATTTTGTAATTTTGTTATTTAGTATTTGTCTATTTGAAATATTTTGAATTTAATGGTTTATGAATTATGATTTTATGTTGTATGATTTCTTATTTGTGTAATTTTGTTATTTAATATTTGAAATAATTTCTTATTTTGAATTTAATGCCTTAATGGTTTATGAATTGATAATAAATAAATGCATTTTTTGTGGGCTTTACCCGTTTTGCCCGCGACCCTACGCGGGGCGGATTGGGCCAAGAGATTCAAGTACCGTCATGGTTGCGGGTTTTCCCAACCCGTTCAATGGCGGGCTTTCAAGGCCCACAGGCAAACCCACCCCGTTTGCCCATTTTGATTGATCTAGTTATTGTGTATAATAATTGATCAAAATTTAGAATTTAGTAATTTTATGGAATCAAGGCATTTGGAATTCCAACTCAATTCTAATTCCAAATTTTAAATGTGTTGCCAAACGACTGAATTGGTTATCGAGGCCCCAATTCTAATTCTATGATATGAAATTGGGGTATCCAAACATACCCAAAAAGTTTTATGTTTGCTACTTCTAGCCATTGTGGCTTCTATATTATCTACAAATTGAAGAGCTACTCAACCAAATACCAGTTGATTTTAGGGAGGAATTCGGGTCGGTCTCATGTGATGGAATTATAAACGGAAAAGTATTTTATATTTGTTTTAAACAGCGAAGAAAAATAACGAAGATACCCTTAATGAAGGAAAGACGTGCGAATAAGGCCACTACCCAAAAAATTGGGCATAGCAAGGAAAAAAATTGGGTAACGCTCAAAATTTGGGCATCGTTCAAAATTTTGGGCGTCGCAATGCAAAAGTCATTGCCCAAATTTGGACATCGCAAAGAAAAAAATTGAACATCGATCAAAATTTTGGGCATCGTTCTCACTTCCCACCATATTCTCTCTCTCATATCCTCATTAATACTTCTCTACCCCTTCTCACTCCCCACCGTCTCCTCACTTTGAATCCCCTCGAACCCATCATTTTCCATATAACTCTCCCTCATATCATTCAATTCTTCAATTTTGTCTCTCATCTCCTCATTAATATTCCCCTACCCATTCCCACTCCCCACTATCACCTCACTTTGAATCCCCTCAAACCCATCATTTCTCATTTAACTCTCTCTTTCATCTCATTCAATTCTTCAATTGTCTCTCTCATCTTCTCACTTTGAATCATACACAATAATCATTTTTTGGTTTTCGTCCATTTTAATTCAATATCAAAGTTGTTCTTCATTTCTCCCCATCAAAACACCAAGCAATTGACTCATTCCTCAATAAAAAGAAAAATGACAAACCCACCTCCCCAACCACTGATTCCAAGAAACACCACCAAAAACCATCAACCTCAAACCTCAAACCCAGTTGCAATTCAACGAGAAATATCCAGAAAAATACTGCATCACATGAGGTACGATGCAGAAAATTGGGCGTCGCAAGCGGTACGATGCAGAATATGGACGTTGTAAGTTCCTAAATATTATGTGTTGTGTTACAGTATCTGTATTGGTACTTCTTACACGGACATTTAGCTTCTCCTTCTTTTGCAACAATATACTTGAAGTACTTCATACAATTTTCGTCTTCTTCATTTGTATTTTAATGGCTGTAATTATATGGACATTTTCAAATCTCAACAAAGTGACTGGCATGAATTACTCCTATATTAGATAAATTGCATTTTGGTCATCCTGTAATTTACGATGTGTATGTGTTTGTTGAAAATTCTTTCATAACTCTTTACAATTGTTCAGTTGTTGGATTCAATTTCTGATAAAGTGATGTTTGATAATGACAAAAAATAGATCAGCCATTCCCCAACTATATTACGTGGACGCACTTCTAGCAAAAGCATCGAACACAAAGAGGTGGGAAGTCGGAATAAAGAGCATTTTTATGAAGAAAAAAAGTAAAAAGTACTTTTACCATTAAAATAAAAAACAACGGACTTTAGCTGTTAACATTTCAGAAAAAGGGACCAGCCCGCAATTATCTCTTGATTTTAGCATGGAACCTCTAATATAGTCCATATTAAGTTCGAGCCAAGCCATATCTCGGGCTTCTCTCATATGATATCAGAACGGGTCAATTCAGCCGGTGTGCTGACTTAGCAGGCCCGGTTTTGGAGAGGTTCAATATGCCCGATGGAACAGGGCCCCCAATGTAAGAGGGCCCAATTTTATAGATGTAGGCTAATGTTTATATGTTTATTATATATAAAATAAATAATGTAATAAAAGTGCCCAAATTGTTCTTTGGTTAAATAAATGGATTGGCAAAGATAATGAAATAGAGGTCTTTGGTTCAAACCCCACCAATGTTGATTTTTGTATTCTTTTATTTTGAGTGTACGGTTAATAATTAAATTTTATTTATATGCATATTATATCATTTACTTCCCCATTTTGAGTAATTAATCACAAATATTATTTTGTTTACATAAATAATCATTTTAAAAAAAATTACGCATATAATTTTTTCATAATCTTTCATCTTTATCCTCCAATTGCATTGTAAGTATAATGGTTGTGGTTAAATATTTTTATTTAGTTTTTACCAACTTCAATACTACTCATATATGCTTTAATTTACTTCGAAAGCTAATAGATAAAGAGTTACTATATAAAGATAAATATTTTGTATTAGGCTCTAGTAGAGTTATTCAATCTTAATTTTATTTTGTGTTCGCCAAATTACTTATCAAAAAAAGTTAGTTAACCATCAAATTTTTTATCTGAATCATAAAAAATAACAATTACTTAAACTGAAATATATGTGCAATTATAATAATCATTGGGTATATAATATCAATATTTCAACCAAAAATCAAATTTTATTGTAATGTGACTATAATTTTTATTACTTATGTCCGTTTATTTCTTAGCTTTCACTTGATTTTTTTAACTTGAATTTATAGTGCACACATGTTACCAAAAACATATACATCCAGAAGTCAAAAAATAAATAAAAGAAAAAAATTGATTTAGTATATTCTTTTTATTGCAAATTGTTTTAGCAAATGAAGAATAACAGTTTTCAGTAATTATTTAATACTTATTTTTCTTATATGTTTGTAGGTAGTATACATTTTCAATAATTTAAATTATGAAGTCAAAAATTTATTCGTCTAAAAATCGTATTTTTATAATGTTTTAAGTGTCATTTTTTTTCTTTTCACTCTGGACCCCCAAAAGTTCAGGACCGACCCTGTGACTTAGCTGTTAGCTCTATCATCGAGTTCATGAAAGGCACAGACTAAATTTACAAGTTACAACCAATGACCAACCATATATATGGACTATATTAAATCATGGGATGTTGGATTAATAGACCCAAGTTTATTCTTATACTAGCCATTAGTTTACTTGGGATGTTGTTCTAACACAATGTATTTCGGATTAAATCATGGCAATTACTATTTTAAGAAATAAACATTATGAAGTAGGGGTGTGCAGGATTTTTTTGGAACCGGACCGAACCAATAATACCAGATCAAACCAATCAAAACTGGATCGGACCAATACTTTGGTTTGGTTCTGGATCTGAACTTTCATAAAATCGGACATTTTGGTTGGTCTCGGTTCTCGAACTAAAAAAACACAGAACCATGCCAAACTGAACCAATATGTTGTTTATTATTATTATTATTATTATTATTATTATTATTATTATTATTATTATTATTATTATTATTATTATTATTATTATTATTATTATTATTATTATTATATATATATATATATTGTATTATTATATAAGTATATATATTATATAAATTAATTCCTAATACTTTCTTTGTTCAACTTTTTAGTTGGTATTCTTTTATTATTTTGTTTCCACCGGTTTGTTATGCTATGAGTTTATAAGTTCGACATTTTTAATTGTTGTATGTTCTTTTATCGAATGTTTTTTAATTTTTTTATGAAGTTTCAACCTTCAAATTTTTATTATGTATTTGTATTAAATAGTTAAAAAGTAAAAAATCAAAGTATTAGTCCGATCCTGGTTCTCATACATCTTTGATTGGTTCTGGACCGGACCATTGTTTTGGTTCTCATAGATATTGGGATGGTTTCAGTTCTAAATTTTTTGAGAGCCAGACTATTGGTCTTGTTCCGATTTTCTCTTTTTTTCCAAAAAACTGGACCGAACCGGAATAAGCTCACCTTTATAATATGAAGAAGATGAATATTTTTGGATGAATTTAAAAATAATAATTCTTAAAAGACAAAACTAAATATTACCCTTTGGATGGGAGAGGGGGGGGGGGGAAGGAGAGAAAGACTAGAGAGTAATAAATAAATAAGTATGCTCTGCCTACAAACATAAGCGTTGTTGCTGTTGGATTAGGAGACTTGGAAAGTCCTTTAAAACATGCCTAGTGCTCGTTTGTTGTAGCATATTTTGAATGATTTTTGGTTTTTGGTTTCTGAAAAGTCATATTTAAAGTGTTTGTTTCAGCTTATAAGCCAAAAGTCAATAAGTAAGATACAACACCCTTTATGCATTGAAAAGCCAAGAGCCAAAAAGCCAAAATTTTAAGCTTTTTTGGTTTTTTTTTTTAAACATGAAGACAACTATTCATTAATAAATATTTGATTGTCTTCATTTCATCCTTTTATGAAATATACATAAAAATATGAATACTAATTTTCAAGTTTTTTTTTAACAAATAATTATAACGACTCATAAGCGACTTTTCAACATTGTAACAAACATCTATCATGCAATCACCAAAAGTCATTCACTAACTTACCAAATTATCACCATCACCATAAGTCATAAGCCATCAGCCACAACAAACGAGCCCGTAGAAATCTAAGCATATTTGATCGGACAGTATGGATATCAAAGCTTATATAAGTATCACAAGCTTAAGTTCGTAAAATCACTTCTTCGTTTCTAATTAATGGTTCGTAATTAATTATTAAAACACTCATACCTAATGACACAAATTTATGCAAATTAAACATTAATAAAAAATTGATTAGAAATGTCGATGGTTATTCATATATCAATGGAACCTAAAGAAGTAGTTAGAAACTTTATTGTTTTTGAACGGTTTATCAAGTTGACAATGTAATATAAAGATATTGATCAATTCCCACTTGCGTCACATTGGTACTTAAAAAAATATACTACAGATTTTAATTAAGTTTTTAATATGAAAAACTTGTTAGCAAGATCATTCTCTAAAATATAAACATATTAGGAAGGACGGCTTTCCATCTATGTAGTTTGAATGTGATTTTCATAGTGGATGATTATCAAATGTTATGGGGAACTTATTACTATAATCTATATTGAAATTGTTAGGTTTTTCAAATATTCGATGAATATTGTTTTTAATAAAACCCGAATCGTTTTTTAATAAAACCGAATATTAATTTATATTTTGGTTTTGTCTTTTGTGGGTCTTGGTTTATTAATTCCTTATTTAGAGTGGTTTTACTTGTGTGGGAATTAACCTTTATTATGGAAGGGTTTAGTGTGGAGAGATTGTATTTTGGAAGGACTAGTATTTGTGTCTATGTCATAGACTCGGTATGAGATCGGTTCAATTGATGTTTGAGATAAACAAATCTCATAACTGAGGGGGTAATTCAAACAAAACCCACAATTAAAGGTTTTATAAGTAATTGTGGAGGGGATAATTCAAACAAAACTCATAAATGAGGTTCATATGTAACTCATAAATGGGGTTCATCATAATTTGAATTGATGCATTGCAGTTGAATTTAAGATGTTATGGCTTGCTACCTGAGTAGAGAAATATGGGTAGAGCAGATGAATTTAATTGGAAATTGTGATAATCAGAGCTAAAGCTGCTGCAGCGATGGCTGGTGGAGGAGACTTTGCGGAGATGTGAAAATGTGTTGGGTTCGGCTACGTCCCAGAGAGAAAGAACGATGTGTGAAGATGAAGATGGCCATGACTGGATCTGAATCGAAGTCAGAGAGAGAGCTCAAAGATGACGAAGGCTTGATCGGAACTGAAGCGTAGAGAGAAATTGCTTCAATATGACTATTATCATAATGATCAAGATAATCTTTGCTATGATCAATGTCTCACGTCTTCACTGTTCGGAATTAGATAGAATATCTCATTATCCTTAGTGTAGCAGAAAGATAAGGGGGGAAGAATAGAGATGAGAATGAAGGTTGGAGTTGGGGGAGCTGGATCGAAGGAGAGAGAGAGATGGGAGTTAGAAATTGCTTCAATAAGCATGTGGGCTTCTTGAAAATTGTTTCACCTTTGTTGGAAACTATTTTAATAGACTCTTTCGTATTGTCCTATCAAAAGAGGTGCAGCTCATCCGTGTACCTCAATAATGTATCGTGATGCTCAAATTATGCATCACAATGCATATAATGGCAATTCAAAATGTAAATATGTGCATCACGGTGCATAATTTTGTGCACCGCAATGCATGAACAGAATGTATGTGTGCACATCTTGGTTCATTAAGAGTATACTTGTCCTTTCACTCCAAAAATACATTTTACCTATTAAATAAAATTATGGATGATTTTAGTGGTTGAAAAATGGTTGAAGGGCACTGACCCGAGTATGACCCAATTTTTTTTTAAATGACCAATTCACAGGATGGTCGCACACAATTGACGCAGTCTTTGAAAAGAGTTCGGTTGACATCAATTTCAAAGTTAATGGCGGGGCGCCATTATCTTTTGACCAAGCAGGTGTGGAAAGCTTTTGAAGACGTAAGTCTATTTCTTCAATTTCCTCCTTTAAGGGTAAAATAGAGTCGTCCTATTTTCCTCCATTGATTTTATTATTGTGTCATTTCTTGGTTCAAAAGCAATGGTAAGAAGTTACCATATTGAATATCTTTCTTGGTCCAAAAGCTATGGTAAGTAATTACCATATTTAATCACTTCCAAAAGCACTCACGATTCCTTAATTAAATTGATAAAATCTTATAATATATTTTTTGACTTAAATTAGGAAATTAATTTAGGAAACAAATCTTTTATTTCCTAACATTATGTTTCCTTGGAGTTGTTGGATTCTTATTTGTGTAGGATTCTACCTCTAGCTTGTGGATGTGTGTGTGTGTGTGTGTGTGTGTCTATATATATATATATATATATATATATATATATATATATATATATATATATATATATATATATATATATATATATATGAAGGCTTCAGACAGACAAGATGGATGCTCAGAGATACATGCTGAACACATGTACAAATATAGAGAAAGCTGAAAGCTTTGCTATTGAAAATCTGGATGCAACTTCGGATGCAACTTCGGATGCAGCTCCATCCCAAGCTACATCGTTGTTTTTACTGTTTGCTTTCCTAAGTTGTTAGGAAACTTATTTTTTTAATCTCACGTTTTCTATACCTTGTTTTTGTGGGTTTTCCTTTCCAGACTTATTGCCTTGTGAGAGAGACTTGTTGTCTTGTGAAAGGTTTGGTATTTTGGTGATTTCATATTTGTGTTTAAGAAACTTATAATTCTTTTAATCAAATCTTTTTTGTCCATAAGGCTGGATCTATAAGCATAGCTTGTAGATTGTTTGATAAATCTCTGTTTTACTACTGTTTTAATTAACTTGAAGACTTCAGTTGTTTACGTTTTTTATTTTCTGGTCGATGCACCTCCGGATGCAACTACATCACAAGCTACATCGACAAATTCTTTGAATACTAGCTACTATTGAGCTTTCAATTGGTATCAGAGCCTCCTCTTGACGACACTAAGAGAAGATTCTAGTTGTAGCCATGATGGATTCTCAATATGAGAATGTTGTTCGTCCTCCTACCTTGTCTAATGTGAATTATTCAATTTGGAAAGTTAAGATGTGTATCTTCATTAAATCAATTGATAAGAGAGTGTGGCTTGCTGTTCTGAATGGTGGTTGGACTTCACCTAAAACCACTGATAATGATGGTGATGTTAAAATCACCAGTGAGGCAAATTGGACCACTCAAGATAGAACCACTGCTTCGTTTAATTCTAAGGCTCTTTCTGCCATATACAAGGCCTTAGATGCCAACACCTTCAGAGTTATTGCAAATTATGACTCTGCCAAGGATGTTTGGGATGCCCTTCAAACCGTATGTTAAGGTCGTTCCAGTGTTCGTGCTTCAAAACTTAGAATGTTTACTACTCAATTTGAGAACAATAGAATGAATGAGGATGAATATAGTATGTCTTACTATGGTAGATTACTTGATATATCTAATACTGCTCTTCCTTTAGGTGATCCTATCACCAATGATCGTCTTGTTAGCAAGATGATGCGCATTTTGCCTAAAATATTTAATGCCAAAATTTATGCTATTGAGGAAGCTCATGACATTGACAAAATTGATTTTGAAAAACTAGATGACATTCTACAAAATTTTGAGTTAAACCTCAATGAGCAAATTAAGAACTAAGGCAAAGGTGCATCATCTTCTACGCCTTCTATGGAAAGTATTACTTTTCCTTCTGTTGTTGATGTGGCTTCTGAATTGATTGAATTGCACAAGGAAATTAAAGAATATGATTTTGGTGAAGACTCAACGGATCTTTTAGCAGCAAAGTTTAAAAATATTTTGAAAGCAACGGGACAAAATAGATCTCCTTCTTCAAACACCAAAACTGTTTTCAAACCTGAGTCTAGTAAGTTTGTTCCAAAAGAAGACTTTTTCCAAACCCCTGAAAAATCTTTTACCAACCCTTTTGCTAAACAGTCTACATCTAGAGGTAAAAATATTGATTCTATTCAATGTAGGGCTTGTCAAGGGTTTGGTCATTATGCTAATCAATGTGCTAATACCATACGTAAGAAGGGTTTGAATTTTTTTGCTACTTTGAGTGACAATGATGATGAAGATCCAAGTGATCTCATCACTCTCACAGCAGTACAACATGTTCAAACTAATCTTGCAGGTTTTTCGAGTGATGCACCTTCGGATGCAGCTGCATCACAAGCTACATCGGACAGAATGGGATAGTTTTCTTTGCTCCAACTCTTCCATCACTGAAGATGCTCCAGAATCAGAATCCGAACTGATGGATGCTTATAAGGAGTTGTACAATGATTGGGAAAAGAGAGCTTGTCAAGTTAAGTTACTTGGAAAGACAAATGAAATACTCAAGAAAGTGAATGAAGATCAGAAGGAGAGCATTGATGATATGTTAAAGTCTGGAAATAATGGTAAGTCTGGACTTGGATTCATGCCAAAAACATTTTTTAAGGAAGGTGAAGGTACATCTTCTGAACCAAAACAGTCTACACACTTTTCAAAAACCCAATTTCTTTGAAAAACCAAAAACTAGGAAGAGAAATTTTATGTGTCATTACTGTCACAAACCTGGACACATTCAGCCCTTCTGCTACCTGAAAAAGGCAGACTATGGTAAAGAAGTTACGCAAGCATATCTAGTCCCACATGTTTGTGCCTTTTTGTGTTACTTGGGAATTGCATTCAAATTCAGTTGTGGTATTGGTTTATGATTCTAACTCTCTGCCAATTTTAAGCATGTTTGAAGACCACATAGGAAAGAGCTACCTAAAGTACAAGGGTTGTAGCATCTTATCTTGGTACTATGAAACTTTGGTTCTCATGGGTTGATCTTGAGAAAAATGGATACCCTTGGAAAAGAGTGAAAGCTACCTAAAGGAAAAGAGCTACCTATGAACAATGTTTGTTGTCATTCTCTCTTTGAACTATGAATCTTTGGATTTCATGGGTTGATCATGTGCAAAATGGCTTTCCTTGGTAAATAGTGTGAAAGGTTTCTAGTAACATGTTTATATAGCTTGAAATAAAGCAGCGCTATACTCCTAGGGAAATAAAGTACCTATGAGTTTTTGTTATGTGACAAATTTTGATCTTTGGGAGAGAAGTATGTTTGAGAAAGGAAAAGATGCAAAAGTGCACAAAATTTCAATATTGTTGAATGCATCTCCCAATACAGTTGCATCAGGAACTATATCCTTTGATCTGGTCTTTATCACTTGTGTGTGATTGCATTTTTTTTATTCTTTTGTCTATCATCAGTTATCTTGTTTTTAGGCATAAAATTTTAGGACATGCATTGTTGGTAAAAATATCAACTTAGTGAAATTTTGTCCTAATATCAAATATGCAAATTAATTGCCAAAAATTCTCCATGTTGAAAAATATTTAGTGGATGTTTAATTTTTGTGGGAAACTAAGTGGTATTGAATCTGGATATTAGGTGCTCAGTTATTGCTAGGGGTGTGATCAAGTCATGGTGAACACTTAATTGTGATTTTCAAAATCTTGGATTTTTTAGGATTCCTAAAAGATTGTTTCTCCCTCTGCCTCCTCTGGTCAAATAGTGGGAGAGAGGTCAAATGTTACTATTTCTGGTGATGATGATAAATTTGATTCCTTGTAGATACATCATTATGATTGTTTCTCTAATAAATTGTCTCATGTTTGTTTTGTATGCATGTGATTGCATCATTGGTATATTATGATTTGTGCTTACTAAATGATTTATGATTTTATACCTTGCAAAAATTCAGGGGGGAGATGAGATTTTCTAACCAATGCAGGTTAGATGTTTGATGGTGTTGAAAAACACTTGTCATTTAATTTGACCAGAAAGGTTCAACAAAGGGGGAGATTGTAAGGGTAAAATAGGGTCGTCCAATATTCCTCCATTGATTTTATTGTTGTGTCATTTCTTGGTCCAAAAGCAATGGTAAGAAGTTACCATATTGAATACCTTTCTTGGTCCTAAAGTTATGGTAAGTAATTACCATATTTAATCACTTCCAAAAGCACTCAAGAGTACTTAATTAAATTGATAAAATCTTAGGATATATTATTTGACTTAAATTAGAAAACTAATTTAGGAAACACATATTTTACTTCCTAACATTATGTTTCCTTAGAGTTGTTGGATTCTTATTTGTGTAGGATTCTACCTCTAGAAGATATATATGTATGAAGGCTTCAGACAGACAAGATGGATGCTCAGAGATACATGCTAAACACATGTACAAATACAGAGAAAGATGAAACATGAAAGATTCGTTGCTGAAAATTTGGATGCAGCTTCATCCCAAGCTACATCGATGTTTTTGTTGTTTGCTTTCCTAAGTTGTTAGGAAGCTTATTTTTTAATCTTACGTTTTCTATACCTTGTTTTTGTGAATTTTCCTCTCCAGACTTATTGTCTTGTGAGAGGTTTGGTATTTTGGTGATTTCATATTTGTGTTTAAGACACATATAATTCTTTTAATGAAATATTTTTTGGCCATAAGACTGGATCTACAAGCATAGCTTGTAGATTGTTTGATAAATCTTAGTTTTATTACTACTTTAATTAACTTAAGCCTTCTGTTGTTTATATTTTTGATTTTTTGGTTGATGCAACTGCATCGACAGATTCTTTGAATCTCAGCTACTATTGATCTTTCACCTCATCTCTCTCTCTCTCTCTCTTTCAAACCGATATATATAGCTGCTACATCTTGAGTTCAGATCATAACTTGCTATAGCTCTCTACTATTTCTTACAAATTACTCGGTTTCAATTCGTCTTCATTCTTTGAAAACTCTCTCATTCAATTATATTAAGCAAAAATGGTGTGGGTTTTGGGATGCAAAGGAGAATATGGATTTTCAGCTAAATCCACAACTTAGGACGTCACCAGAGGAGTTGATGGAATTAGCCTTACTTCCATTATTACAGGTCTCCTTTGAAAATTTTCTATTTGGTGAATTTTCTTGATTTTCCAAGCATTTTTTGCATTTATTTTTCATTCTTCTTTGATGGGTTTGTTTGATTATCAATAATGAAAACCTCATTTCCATTGTAAGGATATATCAATATGGGAAGGTTGTTTAAAAGTTTGTAAACACAGTATGAAAATTATTACGCTCTTTGTGGCATTACGTCGAGCAGGTTATATTCAACTGTGTAAGCACCTAGCAATCTTTCCCAAGTAAGGGCTACCTAAAAATGTAATGGTTGTTAGTAGATTAATTTTGAAGATATAATTATGCTATTGACCCCAAGGGGTGGGAGAGATGGCAATGGTGACACATACCTATCAAAAAAAGATATAATTATGTTATTGAGAAATCCCAGAGACACAGATGGATTGTATTGTATAACAGCTAATATCATAGGAACCATTTCAACGTATGATTGCTATGTTCTTTTTTATTATTATTTTTGTAAAGTTGTTGATTAAAATAACAAAAAAAGACTAATTTCATTTAAAGAGGCCTAAATGTTTTCTCGAAGAGGTTTGGAGCAATGTGGGGCTGGGGCTGGTATTTGCCGTTAGATATCTTCATCCCTAGAAAATCAATGGATGAAACGCCAGTTGCTTTTCCTACTGCCATAATCTTCGGTTAATATTATAAAGAGTTGAAGAAGAAGATAATCTTATTGAGTAAAAAGGTTACAGCTTTATACAAGACTAGAACTAATTGAAAGGCTAAACATAAGGCTTCTACCAAGATTACAAGGTTGACAATATTACAACCAGAAATACAATATACAGATTGGCTATATCAAATATACATGGTTGTTATGGGCTATCCAGTGTATCAATTGTATCTTGATTATTAACATGCCCACGTAAGATGGACGGGCGACCTGTCAGGCCAATCTTGGATAACAACAGACTGAGACAAGGGCAAGATAATGGCTTGGTTAGAAAATTGGGAAGTTGATCCCTTGTTAGAATATAAGTAATGCGAAGAGTCCCATTTTGAACTTGTTCACGTATAAAGTGATAGGAGAGAGCAAGATGTTTCATACGGGAATGGAATATGAGATTAGCACTTAGATGCATGGATCCCATATTATTCCAATATATAACAGATATGCTAGAGAGATGAACACGTAGCTCCCTAAGAAGATTTCGTACCCACATTAATTCAGTTGTTGTTGAAACGATTTCCTTATACTCAGCTTACGTGGAAGATCGAGCGATTGTTTTTTTGTTTCTTAGAACTCCAAGTGATTGGATTGAACCAAGAAACACGATGTGACCCATAGTAGACATGTAATCATCCTTTTTACCCGTCCAATATGAATATGAGAGTGCATGGAGACTGAGAGGCAAGTTGCGAAAAATGGTGAATGCAAGGTCAAGAATACCACATAAAAACCGAAGAAGTCTCTTTAGAGCATCCCAGTGTGCACTTCTTGGCAAGTGCATATATTGAGAGAGTCTATTGACTGTGAATGCAATATCATGTCGTGTGAGTGTGAGATATTGGAGTGCCCCAATAGCAGCTCGATAGTCAGTGGGATTAGGGAGAGGTTCAGTCGAGGTAAGAGTTAAAACGTCAGGAACAATCATTGAAATGGAAACAGGTTTGGCGTTGAGCATGTGGAGATGCTCAAGTAATTCAACAATATACTTCCTTTGATTGAGAAAGAGGCCAGTGGAGGTGTTTGTAACTTCGACACCCAAGAAGTAGGAAAGGGCTCCAAGATCTTTCAATGAGAATCTCTTAGCCAAGTGGGAAATGAAGCTGTTTATGGTGGATGCATTTGGCCCTGTTACGATAATGTCATCAACATATACTACAAGATAAATCAGAGAAGAAGAATGATGCATTATGAAGAGGGAAGCATCAACTACGGAGTGTGTAAACCCTTGGTGAAGAAGAAAATTTACGAGTTCAGAATGCCAAGCACAAGGGACCTATTTTAGTTTGTAAATTGCCTTTCGCAATTTGCAAACATGAGCAGGAGAGGTGGTATTATCAAATCCCGGAGGTTGGGACATGTAGACTTCCTCATGAAGGATTCTGTTAAAGAACGCATTGTTGATGTCAAGCTACTTGAGATGCCAATTATTAGTGGCTGCAAGACTCAAAATTGTTCGAATGGTAGTCAGATTTACAACAGGACTGTAGGTTTCCATAAAATCAATACCCAGACATTGTTGAAACCTTTTACAATTAGATGGGATTTAAAATGATCAAGACTCCCAGCGGGTTTGTACTTAATACAGAAGATCCATTTGCATTATACAAGATTGTTACCAGGATTAGATGGTACCAAGTCCCAAGTGCCTAGGGTATGAAGAGTGATGATCTCATCAGTCATTGCTTGCCTCTATTTGGGGTCCTTTAAGGCTTGTGTGACAGCGGTAGGTTCCATGGGTTGGGAGTGAGTGGTTGTATGATTAAGATATTTAGGATTGGGCTTGCGGATGTTATTGTGAGAGCCAGTGACTATGGCAGGCGGTAGAGGGGGAGGGGGATAGGAACAGGGAGGTGGAGGTGAAGGGCTAGAGAGAAAAGGTGATTGTGTCGGACCTGGAGGCGGGTAGGAGGGAAATAGGGAATCAGTTGTTGTAGGAGGAGTGGGAAGAGGATGACTTGATGGAGAGGAGGGGAAGCTGGAATCAGTAGGTGTGGGATGGATGGGCTTAGTTTGGAAGATTGGTAAGTTTAAATTGCACCAATGATCCGGTGTGGGAAGAGAAGTGGCGGAAGCGCTAGAACATAGAAAAGCATAAGGAAAGGTTGTTTCAATGAATCGAACATGTCGAGATGTGTATATTTTATGGGTGATGGGGTCAAGACATACGCACTCTACGTTTTAGAGTAACCGATGAAGATACATGGAAGAGACTTGGGATCTAATTTGTGGTTGGAATAAGGGGTAAACCAAGGTAACAAAGACAACCAAAGCTTCGTACGTAATTTGAGATAGTTAGAGGGAGTATGAAATAGACATAAGAAGGGAGAGGAGTTTGAAAGAGTAGGAGTGGGAAGTCTGTTAATGAGGTAGACTGCGGTAGATAATGCATAAGACTAAAATATAAGATGTAATTTTGTGTGGTCTAAGAAGGAGAGAGACTCGTTTCTACAATGTGTCGATGTCTTCTTTCGGCATATCCATTGTGTTCAGGAGTATGTGGAGGGGAGGTTTGATGAGAAACACAATCAATGGTGAGAAATGAAGTCAAGGCTTGATATTCTCCTCTATTGTCAGAGTAAAGAATTTTTATTTTTTGTCAAAACAAAATTTCTACTAAGGATTTAAAATGAATGAAGACTACCTTAGTATCATATTTTTTTTAAGTGGATAGAATCAAATGTATTTGGTGAAGTGGTCCACAAAAATTACATAATATTTGAATGCAACCAATGAGTGAAGTGAAGATGTCCATAAATCAGTGTATATGATGTCAAGTGGAGCATGAGACGCCAAAGTAGAAGTATTAAAAGGAAGCTTGTGACTTTTATTGCAATGACAAGAATTGCAATTTAAATGAAAATCATTGGAAACATTAATCTGAGAAGAAGAGACAATTTGCTTGAAAATTGAGATAGAGGGGTGGCCGAGATAGTGATGCCAATCGAGAGCACACGGCTTGACACTTGAGAGAGCAAGGATGGGAGGTGACACTGGCCATTCGTAAATGTCATTTCTAGTTTGACCTTGGAGGAGTGGTTGCCCCGTGAGGCAATCCGTCACAGTAAAAAAGTAATGAGAAAATTCAATGTGTAAGTTATTTTCGGAACAAAGTCGTGAGATTGAGATAATATTTCTAGACATTGATGGTGCATATAAAACATTTGATAAAGATAAAGCATGAGAAGATGAAGTGAAGAGGGAAAAGACCCAGTGTGTTATGGGTACACCCATACCATTGCCTATAATGATCTCTTCGGTACCATCATAAGGATGGTGAAGGGAGAGGTTTGTTAGATCATTGGTGACATGATGAGTTGCACCGGTATTCGAGAGCCAAAAAGCGGGTGGGGATGGAGTTGAGGCAGTGACAAGCAAGACTTTTTGGTTGGAAAAATTTTGAGTAGGGCGAGAAGGTGGGTGAATGGTGGGATGTTTTTATTGAAAGAGAGGACAAGCATGAAGGGAACAACCAATTGTATGACACCACTGGCAGCGCCCTTGGTAGCCACGAGGGCCAGATTGATTAAGAGGTTTGGCGTGAAAGGACGAGGGCTTGTTGGTAGTAGGGTGACGGGAATTTTTGGTAGTGAAAGAAAAGTATTGATGGTGGGTGGGACAGGTTGTTGTGACATGAGCCGAGGCTAGGAGGGGTGGGTATAATGGATTGGGATGGATTTGTGAGTTCACGATTGAGAAATTTTCCGTGAAGCTCATCAAATGAAATTGGCATGTCACGAGCATGTACCGAATCCACGACACATTGAAACATATAGTCAAGTGAGTCAAGGATTTTTTCGGTGATGTCTTCGAGATCTAAGGGATTGCAAAGGATAGCAAGTTGGTCGGCACAAGCTTTTATGGAGTTCATGAAATCGGTTATAGAGAGAGGACCTTTGGTAAGGGATTTGAAGGAGGCTTTTAGTTGCTTGATGTGACCACGGGTGGGACAAGCTTAAGTGTAACGTCCCAAACTCGGTACCGACACCATAGTCCCACAATTTGGCCACGTCACCAACAACCACATCTTATATCATAAATATTCCCAACTCATAATAGATAAGCCTGAAAACATCCGTACGTAAAATCCGTAATAGTTTGCTTACAATTCCAAAGTACATATCTAAAAACAAAATCTCAAAGTCATATTAACGATTACAAAATAGTAGTCCATAACATAACATAATATTATTCTCTTCAACTTGGCCCAAACGAACCATACCAAATTTTTCATTCCTTACTTATATCCTGAAAGAAAAAGAGTAGGAAAGGGTGAGCGAACAATGCTCAGTAAGTTCATATACAACCCCTCCGGTTACTAAGGAGGAGTTGACCAGAAACAGATCAGAGATAAATTATTCAAGTATCTCAAATTCATTATTCAAAAATCGATGAGCGGAAGCAGTTATCAAATGTCAAATTAAAGAATCAAGAATCTAAACGAAAGATAAGTATTCAACAGATGACTCGAGAGTATCGATAAGCAGTTCAATTAATTACTCCGGAGAGTATCGATAATTCGATCACGTTTGGTATATCCAGATAACCATATACCATTAACCAGGTGGTATTCGATAAGTTCGATCATTCAATAATTATGCTCACAATTCAAGTAGCATTCGATAAAAATCAGTAATTCGATAATCATAAAATCAGTTTAATGATCATAATAAAATTTCAAGAAAACAATAATCAAATTTCATCACAAAAATTATGCATCACAACAATCATATATTTCATATAGGAAGAATAACTAACATGAAATTCAATTATTATGTGAGATTAAACGTGAATCAAATTCATGATTTTGAAGAAGTAAAATTGACGGAATTCAAATCAACTACTGACCTAAGTTGGCGTACGTTTCAAAGGAATATCGATGTCAATAAACATAATTGGAAGTTTAACGAAGGATGTTTAAAATATAGACTGTAAGAGATATAATCTCTTACCTTAGTGATGTTGCGAAAACTAGCTTGAGCACAACGTACTGCTACCCGCGTTTATCCAAATCTAAATTAACAAAGTTCCAAACAAAAAAAAATTGACTATAGGGACCTTTAAGTAACATTTAGAGTTTAAACTATAATTAATCATTCTTAGAATATATAGTTCATATGAATATATAGGGCCTATTTACAACCTTTGTAACTTTTGGGAAAATTGTGGAAACATAAAAAAACTATTAGTCAAACCCCAAAGCTTAGGGGATGAATCTGTAAAGCAGGTTCATCATTTCCACCGAAATCACTCCCCCTGTATGCTTCTAATTTGGATTGTGGGATTCACTTCCAAGTAAATATAATAATTTTTTTTCTTTCCTTCCTTCTTGACTCCTTCCAATTCTAGCACCCACTTCCTCTATCATCTTTCTAATCTATTCTTCTCTCATTCCCCCTACTATATATACATATATATAGAACCTTCACAAACCCATTTGCAGAGTTTGATTGGCATTCCACCGTATACTCACACACATACATAATCAAAATTCCTTTCTTTCTCATTAACTCCATCTCATCCTCTGTTATTTCTCTTTTCCTCTTTGATTCTTTTATCATGGAATCATAATTTACTTTATCTAATTTAACAGAAGAATCAAATTACTTGCAATTAGAAACGGAACAAGCAATATCTTACCTCAAATTGACGATTCCTTCCATGATTTCGTCTGATAGTGCGTCGTCAACTTTCTTCTCTTTTTGGCGTGCTTTCTCTCTCTCCTTTTTTCCTCTGTAGCTTTCTATTTGGTTTTACAAATGACTCAACCCAGGAGGTAGCAAGGGCCAAGGGTATTTATACCCAGTTTCCAAACCTTCCTTCTTTCGATGGTACATGTACGCAATCGGTTCTTGCCTTAATTCGATTAACTTTTCTATCTTTCACTTCGTCTCTCTCTATTCCTGATAGCACTTTTGGAACTGCCGAACTCTTCTCATTATTTCTTAAGACTGTCGAGTTCTTCCAATAATCATCGTTTCTCTTATTTATTTATTTATTGGAGTATTAGTTATTTTTATTTTCAATAAAAGGTTCAAAATCATTGGGCTAAGCCCAAACTCAAGAATAAGCAACATAATGTACACCAAACCCACTTAAATTCAAGTATACTAGGCCTAAATAACTTTTAAGTGAGCCCAAAGTGAAATTCAATAATACTAATATCCAAAAATATGATTTACTTTATTTAAGAAATTTCATGTATTTTACATTATGTGTGGGAAAGAGTATCCCAGACTTCTTGTGTTGTGCGAGATCGAGCAACAAGAGGCACTATTGTGGGATCCAAAGTGCCTATGAGGGATCCAATGTAATACCCTAGATTATTTCATGCTTGACTTATGCTTAAGTTCATACATTCATATTCATCATAAGTATGTTTACTTAGCTCATATGTATGCTTAGATTCAATAGCTTGTTCGGTGACATTTATTTCTATGCTCGAATGCATCTTTCCTTCATGATATGTTTTGGGACTTTGATCGTTTATATATGTTGAAAGTATATGTATAAGTGTTAGATATCATTCATAGCATCCTTAACATGATTTAGATGATGATTGAATGCATGTTCCATCGTCGATTCGATTGTTGGTTACTTCTAGTTGTTGTTCTTCTTCGTTTGGCCTATTCGAGTGGTTCGGGAGTGTTCTGTTTGAGTTCTAGAACATCTTTGAGTGAGGTTTGAGCCTTGGGTATTTTGGTTATGAGTTTGGGGTCATTTTAGGTTGAATTCTAGACCTTTCGTGCACTGGAGAGCTTGCGGTCGCAAGGGTTGGGACCTTGCCCCCGTAAGGTGAACAGAACTTGGGTTGGTGTTTGAGGAAAGCATGCGCTTGCATGCCCTTTATACCATGCGACCGCATGGTGCTCATTTCTTGTTACTGACTGTTTTGCTTTGTGATGAATTTTGGCTATCCTAATCTTACCCAAACCCATCCTAAACCATTCCTAAATCATCCTAACTATATATCACCCATTGTATCCTAACCATCTATTTGAATTTTAAAGTGGGTTAGTTGGCATTTGTCTTGGGAAGACCTCCACATCTATTGGTCACATATCCCCCTCACCTTTTCAGCCTTTGGGAACCCAAACCAAATACACCCATTATGCCTCCATTTTCTGTCATCCTTTTCAAGAAACGTGGAGAGCATTTCTTGGGAGCTTGAGAGAGTTCCCTAGGGTTTCTTGAGAGTTCTTCCATGGATTCCAAAGCTTCCATGGATTCCAAAGCCCAATCCAAGCCATAGAAGTGAAGAGGAGGTTGAGGAGAACTCCATTGCCCAATCCAAGCCATAGAAGTGAAGAGGAGGTTGAGTTCGCTTTTGTTACTTGAACACTTTCCACCAATTGTATGTTCGCTTTTGTTATGTAAGTTACTACATCTCTTTCTTTGTTTTTGTTTCATTGATCTCTTTCTCTTTTGGAAAACAATTTTTGTTTCATTATTTGACCCTAGGTCAATGAGTGCATTTAGCTTTTAGGTCAATGAGTGCATTTAGCCTAAATGACAAATTTGGTTGGATGAACTTGTTAAAGACCATGATTATGATATTATTCATGTGTAGAGAAGTATGTTAATCTATCTTATCTTGCATGTTCAAGTATTGGAAGCATGTTAGTCAAATTGCTAAAATGGGTATATGCTTGAGATGTGACTTTTGTTATATGTTTCCTAATTAAGTGTTTTGTTGGGTTTTTATGAATTTAATGACCTTGAGAACATAGACATTGATGTTAGTTATGGACATAGGAGGGTATTATGGCCAATGGCTTCTATGCCCTAATTTTTGAAAGTTTAGAAATGACTCAACAGAGTCAACCATTGGGTTAGTATGACTTTAAGGAACTATATGCTTAAGTCCTATGGAATTTGGGGTAGATTTGATGGAGGTTAAGCCTCCGAGCATTTGAGAAGTGTATGAAGAACACTTGATTATTAGAGTCTTAATATTATCTCTAATGTGTTTATATGCTAGTTATGATTGAAATGCATGACTAGTCGATTGTAGAGTACGTGCCTACTTGTTTGAGCATATGAGTATATAATACTTGTGCTTGAGTTTGAGTCTAGCTGGAGTCGGTTTGTTGAGTATGTGGTGGGACGGTGTATCATCTTCACGAATTGTGGGATTCATGATTTCGATGGATCGCCGAGCCGGGTTACACACACCCCTCCATCGATGGCCACGGTTGGGAAGTAGTTGATCTTAGTTGTAGTATGAAAACATGACTTTGATAAATATGGAACTTGAGCGGGGAATGTCTCGGGGACGTCGATACCACGATTTGGGTATCGAGGACACATATGGTTTGCACGTGTTTTTGCAGGAGCGACACATCAGAAAGATGGTAATGGTATCATATCCCTTTTATATGAATTGACTCACGAGTGCTTATATGTGAATAATGTGCTACGTGAATATGATATGATATGATGGTTGAGGTGATTTAATGAATTGCCATACCTTGTTGATAACATGATATTTAGATAGTTGAGTATGAATACCTTGACATGATTATTAATGGAAAGTTATACTATGATGATAGCATGATTTATTATTGTTGAGCATGATGCCATGACAGGAAGTTATGTTTAGTAACTTACTAAGTCCTTATGACTTACTCCGTTTTGTTTGATTGTTTTCCCTAGATCCAAGTCGTGCTAGCGGATCAAAGTGATTGTCGAGTTGCGTTGGTGAAGTTTTTGGCAAGGTTGCTACCTTATAGTTCAGTACCTTTTCTTCTGGCAAGGACGATGGGAAATGTAAAGTTATGTAAACTTTATGAAGGGTAGCAAGACTTATTGTGTGTATTGATATTTGTACTCATGTGATTAGTACTTAATCTTTTGGGAGCCGACTTGTGTTAGTCGTGCCTTGTGTATTTATGTTGATCATGCTTTAGTTATGTTAACCATGTAATGGTTGGTTTATTGTGTTTGTTCTCCGGCATGCTTTTAGCCGTTGAGTGTGTTAAACTAGAGTTGTAGACTTAGTTTAATGTTGGGTTCCGGCTGTAACGTCGCCGATGACTTGGTTTATAAATTGCTATATATTTTATATTGCATGACAGGTGGTTTTGTTCTACGTGCCTAATGTTGCGTCACGTGATTTTAATTTTTGGACCGAGAGGTTTATTATCTCTTTGGTTGTATTCAGTTTGAGCTTGTTAGCTCGGGCGCCACTATATTTATGATTCGCTTCCGCATGTGTTAAAGTTGTTGGCGTATCGCTGTTATAGCCTTACCCATTATTTGATTATTGTTGCTTGTTTCCCGACGGCACGACCTTGGGATCTCGTCTTGGGATCCGAGTCGGTCGCCACATCCAAAGAGTAGTTTACCCTGACGAACCCAAGTAACATAAGCTGGATTTGGTTCGGAGGTGGACTCTTTGGTGATTGTAGGAGAAAGAGGCTTATGAGTGCCATCCAAAAATTTGAACAGACCATAACCTACAATGGTAGTGATGAATCTTGCCTAAATTAAATTTGCTTAAAATTATCATGCTTTTATTTAGTTAGAACTTATAATTTTTTTGGTTAAGAATAATTGATCAGTGATCGATGTTTTATTTAATCTTTTTCCTTGCAAGTGGACAAGACTATTATAGAATAGTATTGGAAGCAAGGGTCGAACCCACAGAGACAAGTGATCACGAACAGTGCAATTTATTGATAGCAGATTATTAATCTAAAGGGGGTTTTTATAATTATTTCTATTCTAAACTACTATTTATATTTAGATGTTTAACTAATTAGCAATAATTATAGATATGAAGATCTTATGGTGGTTGGCAATCTAGGATTCTGGGTTTCACTTGTATCTCTTTTATGTTCAATTCATAATAATTATCATTCAATTTCTTGGGTTCGTTCACTAAAGATAGATATAGTCTGTTGAACTATTGGTTCAGCCTCCATCCCCGCAATATTCATCCATTCTATATCCTAAGCACAAGAACTTTAATCTAGCTGTCACCTAAATTTATGATCTATCTGTCACCTAGATCATGTATGAACCTGGTCCTAAGTTATCACTCTCGTGCATCGATAGGTCCAATTTATTGTGATGGTGAGCCAGTGTACGACATATGCGCATTGGTCATGCAGTTATCTGCACCTCTAGGCCTTTATTATTTGTGATTACATTCATTTGTTCAAAGCAAAATAATAGAGGGATTGATAAACACCACAATCAACAAGAATTGAATGAACATATATACAAATCAAAACATAAATTCGATACAAGTTACCTCCCACCTCCTAGATTATGGATGATTTAGTTCATCATACACAATGAACAGTACATGGAGATGAACGAAAACATGATTTGATCTTCAATCCTTGTAATTACACAATCTAACTATGTTATACAATCTAAAAACTATCTAAAATCTACCTAAGACTGCTCCCAGCCGTCTCTCTTCCTTGGCTCTCGGCATCCGACTTCAATATATACTCGGGAGTTGTAATCCAATCGAAACACTGTGTGAAAATACAAAAATATCGCATTCTGACCACCTTGCGGTCGCAAGGTGTTGAGTAACTTGCGTCCACAAGGTCTCCAGTACTTCTGGCCTTTGGTTTCTTGCTCCTTTAACATACTGCCTACCTTGCGGTCGCAAGGTCTGAGGTACCTTGCGTCCGCAAGGTCTCCGCTTTGACAAATTTCGTTTCTTCTTCATTTTTCCTCTTTGGCCCTTCTTGGAATTTGCACATAAGACCCTGGAGTTTGGCATATTTTCACTAACAACCCTGAAACTTACAAAACTCACCGAGAACATATATCAGTAGCCAAAAGCATCGTGAAATAGCATAATTTAAGTCATAAAAGCATATAAAATCGACGTATAAAATACATCGATCAATCAGCTCGTTGTTTTATATTGTCAACTACTTAGAAACTATTGACCCACGTTTCTTTAAGTGTCAACTTACTTACCTTTTATGCTTAAACACCTCTTGGTACTGACACTTACTTGTATTGTGTTATGATAGATCTTATTGTTTTCACAGGATCCCTATGATCTTGTAAGAAGATACCTTCGAATTATTGGCACATTTCAAAATTCAAATGTGTTTCTAACGGACTGCACTTCAAGCTTTTCTATAAATATCCACAGAAACCTCTTGAATAAATACTACTAAAGCATTCATACTCTCATAAGCATATTACTCACTTGAAGTGCCTCAGCCTTAAAAACTCTAGCTAGATAATCCTCACAGTTATTCTTTTCTAGTTATTGTTTTAAACAATCACTGTTTTGTTATTCCTTACTTCTTTCATACTTTTTAAGGAATCAGTTGATTGTTCCACGAGTGTGATTGTTTCTCAATCATACTTCATAAACACCTGTCTTTGTTATACACTAATCCATTAGTGATCATCTAGATTATTAATAACATTAGTGCACTTTAAAAATCCAAGTTTGACCAACTTGATAGTGGACGTAGCAGTTTTTACTGTAAACCATTTCAAATTGCTTTGTTTGTTAATTCATCAGTTCTTACAAACTGCTCTAACACTTGAGAAATCTTAATCTACTTATGTGTCAGCCAGTTCTTTACATAAATTGTTTACTTATTTATTTTTATAAATTGTTCTTCAGAACTTTCCTTGTATCTTGTGATCTATTTTTCAAAGCATTAAATTGTGTCAGCCAGCTGACCATTGTTCTTGTTTCAAACTACAACGTCAGCTTATTTAAACCATCAGCCAACTAGCTGACATCATATCAGCTGACTGACAAATTTACTTATTTCCGCTGTAACTTTTTAAGTTTTCAAAACTACCCTCAAAGTTTTAAAAAGCTATTCACCCCCCCCATCTAGCCTTATTAGTTGCCAACTGGACTTACATGTAGCCTCTATTTGGAGCTTCCACAATAGGAAATTCATGGAGGAAGGCTTGATTATGTTTGAGAGCCAAACGATGACGGGTGGGGATTTCGGATCCACGTCGTTTGGAATAATATGAGAAGACATGGTGAGTTTTGATAAGGATCAAAACTGCTCTGATACCATGTAAAAAGTTGAAGAAGAAGATAATCTTCTTGAGTAAAAAGGTTACAACTTTATACAAGACTAGAACTAATATAAAGGCTAAACATAAGGCTCCTACCAAAATTACAATGTTGACAATATTACAATCAAAAATAAAATATACAGATTGCCTATATCAAATATACATGGCTGTTATGAGCTGTCCAGTGTATCAATTGTATCTTGATTATTAACAAATATTACTCCCTCTGTTCCACTCAAAGCGTACATGTTTGAAAAATTTAATTATAACGGGATATATAATTAGCATTATAGTTGATCATTATTACAAAATTGCTTGAGCATAACCAATATGTTAATATTAAATGTGGAGGGTAAAGTTGAAATGGTATGAAGATTATAAACATAATTTTTTGAAAGTGGACTCTTAAAGTGAAACATCAAAAAAATAATATGGTGAACTCTTTGCCCGGAACGGAGGTAGTAGACGATTGTGTCATATTTGTTTGACCAGTGTTCAACCTTCTTCTATCTTTTTTTCGTTTTGTTTATTTTCTTCTTTTTTTTTCTATGGCATTTGACAAAGCTGGCAAGACACATAGACGTGATAGACACTTTATGTTCGCCTTATTGAAACGCTTATATCATATATTTACATGATTTCAGGGGCTACAAGTGGTCTAGACAAAGAAATTGCTCGTGTCCTTACTTTGCTTGCTGTACAAGTAGTTATGGCAATCAGAAACGTCAATGCAGGTAAATTAAAAAAACTAAAAGAAAGCATCCTAACGAAGGCCCCCAATGCAAAAATTGATATTATGGAGTTAGATGTCAGCTCACAAGCATCAATAAGAAGGTTTGCATCCAAATATGTTTCCTATGGTCTTCCCCCCAACATCCTCATGTAAGTGAACTATATGATCATATTGAGTTTAGCAGTGCGGTACCATTGTTATATTCTTCCTTCAAATCTATGCATTACATCCATTTCATTGATACATCAATCAGTTTAAGTTAGATCTTTCCATGACTAAATTTGTTGTTTTCGGTCTTAAGTCTAAATGCAGGGATTATGGGTGTTCCTTTTTCGCTCTCCAGAGACAAAATTGAGAGTCAATTTGTTACAAACCATCTAGGTATGTTCCTGTTTCCAAAATGAAAAACTATCATTTTTCAAACATGTGCTATTATGAGTGTAAGTAAATCTTTTTTTATCTTTCAGGGAATTTCCTTTTGACAAATCTTCTACTAGACACCATGAAAATAATGCACTTAAAATCCACAAGGAGGGAAGGATTGTTATTATTTCATCAGACCTTTATACAAGGAATTATGTTTGACAAATTAAATGATGAAAATACGTAATAGAGGGACCAACAACTATAGCATTTAATGAAAATGAGCAACTATATCTGTTTGTATGACTCCGTGATTATATTGTACATTTATTCAAGTCTCTCAACTTACGGGCAATCAAAGCTTTCTCATACACTACACGTGAATGAGCTAGCAAGGCGCTTCAAGGTAAATTTCCTCTTCTACAAGCAACTATCTGGTTTTCTTTTTCAATGTATGATTTTTAGATAGTTTTCATTCTGTCATGCCCTCTGATGTTGTACTTTTGATTCTTTTCCAAAATTTGCAGCAAGAAAGGGGTGAATATAACTGCTAATTCACTACATCCCAGAGTTATTCCAACCAATCTTGCCTGTCATTCAAATGTGATGTGAGGTACAACCTAAAACTTCTTTAATTACATTTTCATGTAATCAAAGATGTTAGGAAGCCGATTGTTTTAATAAATTAGACACGCTAGTCCAAATTTACTCTCTCTGCTAAAAAAAAACATTTTGACGTATAACGCATGAATACACATATCAAGTAATGATTTGATCTATTTGTCCTTAAATATGGTAAAGGTTTACTTATTTTCATATGATACATTATTTACAACAGACTCTGTTCTGGGATTTCCTGAACATGGATATAGGATACAAAGACATTGAAAATGAAATTCAGAAATTGAGAATCATTTAATTTGGTGTTATTGATGTTCTACCTTTCTTGACACAGTTGTCTTCCATGTATTTCTCAAAGCGTTCCTTAATACCATTCCTCGGGTGGGTTATCTTGTTAGTAAGTGGTCTGATCTGTTTCTTGATCCTGCAGTGTGTGTGTTTACAATGTAGTTAAAGATCCTCGAGATAGTCAGTCTCTGCCCTTAAGAAAAAAACTAGCACCGTGTATGGAATGGACGGATGCTGCAAGTGAGTCTCCCAGGGTTTAGAATTCTTAGGTGAATGAAGAGGCCAATCCTTCCAAGCTTCAGTCACCGGCGAATCAGAACATGGCTGATGTATCTGTGTAAGGGCAAAAGGTGGTGTGCAGAAAGAGAGAGTTTTTAGTAACCAAAATCTGTGTTTTCATATGTCCGAAACGGTAGCAAAAAGATAAGGTTCAGTCAGGCAAGCCAGCCGACCGACCAACAGCCAAGCCAAGCCGAGTCGGGTCGGGACGGGACGGGCCAGCAGCGACGGCACGCGCGCACGCGCTTGTGTTTGGACATGTACTTAGCTAGGTCTTTCCTCCTACACAAAAGTGTAATGGTCCAAAGGCCGAATGTGAAGCCTAAAAGCTCTACTTTATAAAGTAGAGCTATTTTCATCTTATTCCCAATGTGGGATTCCCACTTCCTTCCTTTACATGACTAGCTTATTCAATTTAGTAGAAACAAGTTTCCAACAATCTCCCACATTGAATGAGATATCATGTAAGTTGATGACATATTGATATTTACAGAGATACAACTGAGAGTAACTGTACTGGAATAGGTGGTTTTTGGCTTTAAACCTTTCCTTATGATATACTATCAGGATGACTTACTAATTAGTGACTTGAGTGTCTTGAACTGACTAATGTTTGATGTCAACAAAGACAATAGTAATCACACAACTAACCTCAAACATGGTGTAATTCTTCGTTTGTGTTCATTTTGGCCCTGAACGATACCTGGTTCTGTGAATGTTTGTTAGAGAATTTCAGCCTCTTAATTCTCATAAGATCGGCCAGTCTTACATTCACATAGGTGATTGCCTATAAGGAGTTGTTCTGTTATAACTCCGCTTGACGAGTCAAGTCATTGGAACCATTAAAAGCAAAGTTTATCTTTTACCATGACAGATAACACTAGTGTGTTTCACCATATGAATGGGTAGGAGTTAAATCATGTAGTGTTGTCTTTGAGATTAATTTAGTTGGGTTGTCCCTTTGAACCTAGACCTTGGGATCTCCAATCAGCTAGGTGGGGTTTGCCGCTAAATTATTCTTTATTTCGTAGGCTTAAGGCCCATTCCCTTTGATGAGATACATACTTGCTCTCTAGGCAGACCTTTAGTTAGTGGATCCACTAGGTTGTCTTTTGATCGAACATAATCGATGGTGATCACTCCATTTGAGAGAAGTTTCCTAGCGGTATTGTGACGCCTTCGTATGTGTCATGATTTACTGTTATACATATTGTTTTGTGCCCTTCCTATTGCGGCTTGGATATCGCAATGGATGCATATAGCTGGTACTGGTTGTGGCCAAGTTGGAATATTTTCAAGTTTCGTAGCCATTCAGCTTCTTTCGTTGTTTTATCTAAAGCGATAAATTCTGATTCAATTGTAGATCTTGCGATGTAAGTCTGTTTAGAAATTTTCCATGTGATAGCACTACCACCAAGTGTAAATACAAATCCATTTGTGGATTTTGAGTCGTTAGTATCGGATATCCAGTTGGTGTCACTGTAACCTTCTATTACTGCTGGATATCTAGAATAGTGCAACCCATAGTCTTTAGTGTATCGAAGATACCTAAGGACTCTTACAATAGCCTTCCAGTGATCGTGTCCGGGATTGCTATTAAATCTGCTTAAGCGATTAACTATTTGAGCGATATCTGGTCGCGTACAATTCGTGAGATACATGAGACTTCCAATGACACGAGAGTATTCATTTTGAGATATACTTTCGTGTAGGTTCTTTTTGAGATGAAAGTTTGGGTCAATTGGAGTTTTTGCAATACTATTATCACCATTGCTGAATTTTTCCAGTAATTTCTCGATGTAATGAGATTGTGATAATATTATTTCCTCAGATGTTCTAGATATTTTAATACCTAAGATGAAATCAGCTATCCCAAGATCTTTCATATCGAACCTATTGACCAACATTTTCTTGTTGTCTTTGATCATGTTGTCGTTACTGCCTATGATGAGCATGTCATCGACGTAGAGGCAGATAATGACGTAACCATGTTATGTATTTTTGGCGTGCACACATTTGTCACATTCGTTGATCTTGAACCCATTTGCAAGTACTACGTCATCAAAATGTTTATGCCATTGTTTTGGTGCTTGCTTTAATCCGTACAACGATTTGACCAATCGACATACTTTCTTTTCATTTCCTGGAGCTATGAATCCTTCTGGTTGATTCATATAGATTTCTTCTTCGAGTTCCCCATTTAGGAAAGCAGTCTTAACATCCATTTGATGTATTTCAAGACCGTGCAAAGCTGTAAATGCGATAAGTAGTTGAATCGACGTAATTCGAGTTATAGGGGCATAAGTGTCAAAATAATCAACACCTTATTTTTGAAGGAATCCTTTTGCGACCAATCGTGCTTTATACTTATCAATGGAACCGTTGGGTTTTAATTTTCGTTTAAAAATCTATTTACAGCCCAATAGTTTACACCCTTTGGGAAGATCAACTAGTTCCCAAGTGTGGTTTTGCATAATGGAAGATATTTCGCCATTAATGGCTTCTTTCCATTGAGGAGCTTCTGGAGTAGACATTGTTTCTTTGAACGTGCGAGGTTCATTGTCTACTATAAATGTGGTCACAAAGTCAGGTTCGAAGGTTTTAGTTATTTTGGCTCGTTTGTTCCTTCTAGGTTCATCATCCGATGCAGCTGGATGGTCGTCTTGGATGATGTCCATGGGACCAATGTCCGTGGGGGCCTCGTTCTCATTTTCGCTTGTATTCCAAGGAAATGAGCGTTTTCCATTGTATTATTATTATTTTTTAATGGAAATATGTTTTCAAAAAATATGACATTTCTTGATTCTAATATTGTATTTACTTCAATATTTGGATTTTCAGACTTGTGCACTAAGAACCTATAGGCACTACTTCGAGCTACATACCCTATAAAGATACAATCCACGGTTTTGGGACCGATTTTTACCTTTTTAGGTAATGGTGCTGCTACTTTGGCCAGGCACCCCCACACTTTGATGAATTTGTAGGAAGGTTTTCAACCGTTCCATAATTCATAGGGAGTTTACTCCAATTTCTTGTGTGGTAACTTATTGAGCAAGTAATTTGTTGTGAGCACCGCCTCCCCCCATATTTCGTCGGGTAGGCCTGATTGTATGAGTAATGAATTCATCATTTCTTTAAGTGTATGATTTTTCCTTTCCACAATCCCATTGGATTGTGGAGTATAAGGAGGGAGTAACTTGATGAATTATTCCATGTGCTGCACAAAAGTCTTTAAAAGGATGTACGTATTCGCCTCCTCGATCAGATTTGAGAATTTTTATCTTTTTCTCAAGTTGATTTTCGACTTCGTTCTTGTACATTTTAAATGCATCAAACGCTTCATCTTTACTATTTAGCAAGTAAAGATGACAATAACGTGTACTATCATCAATAAAGGTGATGAAATAATTTTTCCCGCCACATGATTCTATGGATTTAAAATCACATAGGCCGCTATGAACGAGCTCTAATGGTCGAGTGTCACGTTGTATTGTTTGAAAGGAGGTTCATGTTTGTTTAGCCTCAATGCATATTTGACATTTTTCCTTAGTGTTGATTCGTGATTTTGAAATTAATTCCATTTGCATTAATCTTCGTATAGATCCATGGTTAACATGACCTAATCTAAGATGTCAAATATTAGAGTGCTCAAGCAAGTAAGAAAAAGATGTAGTTGTTGTATTATTAATACTACTACTGTTGGGTGGGGTTACCACCATTGCATTACATTTGAACAAGCCCTCATTGAGGTAACTCTTGCCCATAAAAACTCCACTCTTACTTAGTACAAATTTTTCAGACTCGAAGACCAACTTGAACCCATGCTTTATTAAAAGGGAACCGGAGATTATGTTTTTCCTAATATCTGAGACATGGAGAACATTGGTGAGCACCAATTCCTGTCCGCTGGTCATCTTCAATATAATTTGCCCTTTTCTTTCCACTCCAAAGGTGGAGGAGTTTCCCATGAATAGCTTTTCGCCGGACGTAACTTTTGAATATGAAGAGAACATCTTCACATCGTCGCATATGTGACGTGTGGCCCTAGTGTCCACATACCATTCATAACCCGTGTCGACCATGTTTGTCTCGGAAACCACGTAGATCATGATGATGTCTTCATCAACTACGTTGGCTTCTCGACGGACTCTCTTCTTCCCTCGGCACGCGACAGCTTTGTGGCCTTTTTTTGTCACAGTTGGGACATTTCCCTTTGAACTTATACTACTTATGTTGTTTCGACGTCTCTTTCCCGGAGCTTATACGCTTCTCGTTCTTGGAGTCTTGTTCGACCACGTGTGCCCCTTCTATGGGGCGAAGCTGCTTCTTGTCGGCGACCTGGTTATTTTCCTCAATCCTTAGCCTGAGAATCAGATCCTCCAACGACATGTCTTTACGCTTATGTTTAAGATAGTTCTTGAAGTCCTTCCATGCGGGAGGTAGCTTCTCGATCATTGCCGCAACCTGGAGTGCTTCCAAAATAATCATTCCTTCGGCCGTTATCTCATGCAAAATTAGTTGGAGTTGCTGAACCTGTGTCATTACACTTTTAGAATCATTCATATAAAATTCTAAAAACCTAGCAACTACAAGTTTCTTCGAGCCAGCATCTTTGGTTTTGTATTTCTTTTCCAATGATTCCCAAAGTTCTTTGGCTGTCTTAAATGGGTTGTATACATCATATAACGAGTTATCCAGTCCATTTAAGATGTAGTTCCTACAAAGGAAGTCGGAGTATTTCCATGACTCGACAGCAGCCACGATGGTTCGGTCTGATTCCCCTTCTTTCAAGATAGGGGATGTTTCCTTCAGGCACTTTGACAAGTTCAGTATCATTAGGTAGAAGAGCATCTTTTGCTGCCAGCGTTTGAATTCTAATCTAGGAAACTTTTCCGGGCGTTCACCATGAGTCTGGACAATGGTGTGCATCATTTGAATGTCTGCCACGGGTTGTTGTACAGCAGCGGATTCCTTTCCAGTGTTGGAAGCCATGCTGCACACAATACAGGATTAGTATTATGCTAATTTATATGAAACAATTTTGTTTCTATACAATCAGCAACCAAAATTAATAGACTCTCCTGTGCAGTCTATGTTGTTTTAATTCTGTGAACCAGATTAAAACACTTTACAATTAATACATATTAAAAATAAAGTGTAAGCAGGCTAAACTGAATATGATGATTACAGGTTATTAGTGAGTACACTGAGTAATAAGATGTAAGCAGGGTTACTACGGGTTTATATGATCAATAAGCATGCAAATAGGCTTATTAGATTTCCATAGCAGACTGATTTAAGTGCAGAAACAGGACTGTACAGTTTGTATAAACCATAACTGATCAGTTTTTTAAAAGAGTAGGCTGATCAGTTTCAAAAACCAAACTTATCAGTGTGCTCAAAACAGACTGATCAGTGTTTTTAATTTAAGCAATATGATCTGTTTAACAGATTAAATACTGAAACAGAAAGATGGTTTGAATTTGTAACACAGACAGATTAGTACATAAGACAGAATCAGATAAAAGATGAAGAAGAAGATCTGTACTGCTTGCTAGAAAAGAAAAATATCAAGCCAAAAATATTTTTGTCTTAAGATTGTTATTAGGTGGCTTGATCTGTTTCCTGTTCCTGCAGTGTGTGTGTGTGTGTGTGTGTGTGTGTGTGTTTACAGTGTAGTTGAAGATCCTCGAGATAATCAGTCTCTGCCCTTAAGACAAAAACTGGAACCATGTATGGAATGGACGGATGCTGCAGTGAGTCTCCAAGGGTTTAGGATTCTTACGTGAATGAAGAGGCCAATCCTTCCAAGCTTCAGTCACCGACGAATCATAACACAGCTGTTGTATCTCTGTAAGGGCAAAAGGTGGTGTGCGGAAAGAGAGAGTTTTTAGTAACCAAAATTTGTGTTTTCATGCAGTATATATATGGCAGTTGGCTATGTCAGAAACGGACACAACCGTAGTGGTAGTGGGTGTCTGAAACGTACACACCGTTTTAGACTTAACCATCTGTAACTGCCACTGTCTGAGGCTGCTGTAACTGTTCTGTCTTAAAGGGACAGAAAAGGTTTATAAGGGTCAAGTCAGCCGACCGACCAACCAAGCCGGGTCGGGACAGGCGGGCGGTGGCGACGCGCGTGTTTGGACCTGCACTTAGCTAGGTCTTCCCTCCTACACAAAAGTGTAGTGGCCCAAGGGCCGAATGAAAAGTCTAAAAGCTCTACTTTATAAAGTAGAGTTATTTTCATCTTATTCCTAATGTGGGATTCCCACTTCCTTCCTTTACATGACTAGCTTATTCAATTTAGTCGAAACAAGTTTCCAACATATCTGTCTTACAATCTTGTCCTTCAATCCAAGGATCCTGATTAATCACTTTGGGCATTATCCTCAACTATCATTCGCTTTGGTTACAGGGAGTTACAACTACACGCTATTGGCATTGAATCCAAATGTTAATGGCATTAGTGGTGAATATTTTGCTGACAGCAACATCGCGAAAAGGAATGAACATGCTAAAATCAGAACTGGCCAAGAAACTGTGGGATTTCAATTTGACCTTGACCAATTCCAAGTAACGGGACGGGGTTGTCAACTCCATTTACCGTTCTCTTTGTAGCTATATGCATAAAGTTTTTCGAACGTGTTTCGTTGTGTGCATAATATGTGATACGAGAGTACTGCTTTGATGTAGTGTGTTTAGTAAAAGGATTGGTTAAATATATGATTTTTTTTGTAACATACCTCGATCAATAAGAGTTGCAGGATCTTTTTCAATCTTCTTTATGTTTTGAGAATTTCAGTGACACTGTATTTCTTTTGATCCTTATTTTGAAGATGTTCTATAATGAGCGACCATCTCTAACAGTTTGATGCAAAAATTGCACCAAATCTTTAAACTGGTGCAATTTCTGCACCAAATTTTTTTCATCATCTCTGACATTTCTACTTTAAATATTATTCTATAAGGAATATATCAAGTATATTCTTCATTATTCTATTTAAAATATATGTTTTATTCTATTTAATTTGTATTATTGTACTTTAGCAAAAAAAAAATATTATTTATTGAAATAATTTTAATATTATAAATAACTAACAACTAACAATATAAGTAAAACTAATTGAGTTAATTTATGTAGTATTTAAACCAAAACACAAAACTATTATTTAAACCAAAATACAAAACTAACAATATTAATGAAAACAAAAATACAAAACTATTATTTAATCAAACAATAAATTAAGAGAAAAAGAGGAGAGTGGAGATGAAGCAGCATCATGCATTGCCAGATTTGAAGAGCCTCGGGCTGGTCTTTAATTTGAAGATGAGTTTAGAGCTTCCCTTGGAGGATGAAATAGTCATTTTGTCTCCAAATTAAAGTGATAGAGTATCTATTGTAGATGCTCTAAGAAATCTTTATGAATATGAAAATGAAACACTTATTTTGAGGACCCTTCAAAATAGAATATATACACATTTTGAGAGAAAATAAATCTTAGTTTAGGCCTTTCACATTAGCTTTGAGCATCGTCAGCCACAGCCATACGCAACCGCAAAATGACCCATTGGACAGGGACCCACAATTAAGGGACCCAAATCAATGGAAAATATATTTGTTGAGCCCAATTTTATTTTAATCCTGACAAAACTTATGACGGACAGTCTTACAAGTATTTAATATAACACAAATCATTTGACATTGTTTTTTTTTTTAACCAGGTTGAATCCTGGGGTAGTAGTTCCGGTCCCTCATTGCTACTACCAGGAAAATCGCGAGATGTGTCCGAAATGATACAGGGTTTGAAGCAGTCTGTGATAACATACAAGGTCCAACCTCGGAAAAGCAAAGTCTTCCAAAGTATCGAACCCAGCGCATGCCTCCAAAGATCTTATGTCCCCCTCCTTACGGTGGCTTAGTCTTACAAATTAAAATCTGTATACTCTAATAGCACCTTTGAAATGCATGATTTTAATATATATATATATATATATATATATATATATATATTATTTTTTATTTTTTTTTCAAAAGTTGTTTATGATAAGAGTATTCTCTAAACTCGTTCTTAGTTGACAATATTTTTAATTGGAATACTTTGAACAAAAGTCAAATATGATAAATAATGAAACAAACATGAAAACAAAATAGGGATGTACGTGGTTCGGTTTGATTTAGTTTAGGCCAAAACCACAAACAGAACCACCCTCCATTGGTTCCAAAATTTTCAAATCAAATTGAACTGAATAAGGCTGGAGTCGAATCGAACCAAACCACTTGGTTTGGTTTGGTTTGGTTTGATTCGGTAATGTGGTTTATATAAATTCTTTTTAATCAACTTAACCAACATTAACAATAACAAATAAAAATAAAAAATAGATTTCAATTTCGAATTGACATTGAACATTAAAAACTAACATATTAAAAGTAAATTATCATAAATAAAACAATGCAAATTCTAAAATAAGCACAATGATCGAAAAAATAAAGTCCTCCGGCATAGGTATGTATATATATATATATATATATATATATATATATATATATATATATATATATATATATATATATATATATATATATATATATATAGACACACACACACACACACACACATATGATTAAATTAAAGGCCTAGATTATGCTTATCAGATAGAGTTGGCAAATGGGCTGGCCTGACCCAGCCCAACCCGGAATTCGATGGGTCTATTAAAATGTTAGACCGACCCGGCCCAAAATAAAATCAACCGACAACTATAAAAATAAAAAGTAATAAAATTTGCAATTCAAAGTCACTAACAGTAGCACCATAAACATTGTTGAAAGTAAATTCAGAGAGAAGAAGATGGAAGAATTCCTTGATCAATTACTTGAAAGACTGTACAGATTTATACACTTTCTAGTATCTATTTTAGAAAACTATGAATCAAATTTAATTAACTCGAGGACCCGAGAGACTTTGTGAATATATCGCGAGGTTGGTCAACCGACTTAACGTGCTTGGTAGCAATGTCTCTGAAAAGAATTTTCTCTCGGATAAAGTGACAGTCAATTTCTATATGCTTAGTCCTTTCATGAAAGACGGGATTAGAGGCAATATGGAGAGCTGCTTGATTATCACTTATTAGCTTCATTTGTAGAACCTTCATGAATTGTAATTCCTAGAGTAATTGCTTTAGCCATATGAGCTCACATGTTTTAGCCATGGCTCGATACTTTGCTTCAGCAATGGATAGAGCGACAACAGATCGTTTCTTGCTTTTCCATGACACAAGATTCCCCCCAATAAAAATACAATAACCGGTGGTTGAGCATTTATCCGTGAACTTGCCTAATCTGCATCTGAATATCCAATCACTGGTATGCCCCTTGTTTTCATATAACAATCCTTTTCCGAGTTCTTTTTTATGTACTTTAGAATACGGATGGCGCCTCCCAATGGCTATCACATGGAGTACTAAGAACGTGAGAACACTCATTGGGAGCGTAATATCATGTCGCGTCACCATGAGATAGTTAAGTTTGCCAATAAGTCTCTATATTTGCTTGGGTCTAACAAGGGCTCCCCTTGATCAGGTAGCAACTTAGTATTTGGGTCCATTGGAGTCTCTACAGGCTTACAGCTGGCCATGCCTGTTTCTTCTAAGATATCCAAGGCATAATTTCTCTGGGAGATAAATACACCGTGCTGAGATTGAGCAACATCTATTCCCAAGAAATATTTCAGCTTGCCTAAATCTTTAGTTTGAAAGTGATCGAACAGATGTTGCTTGAGTTTTTGTATGCCCTCCTGGTCATTCCTAGTAATCACAATGTCATCCACATAAACTACTAGATAGAAGCATTGGTCGGTGGAGAGATGGCGATAAAATACTGAATGATCGGCCTCGCTTCGGGTCATTCCAAACTGTTGGACAACCGAAGTAAATCGCCCAAACCAAGCCCGTGGGGATTGTTTCACCCGTAGAGAAACACAAGGCGACACATTCTATTCTAGATTTAGACTCCCCGAGCAACAAACCCAGGAGGTTGCTCCATATAACCTTCTCCCTCCAGTTCACCATGGAGAAAGGCATTTTCGATATCCAACTCATAAAGGGGCCACTAACGAATAGCTGCCATAGAGAGGAATAGCCGGATAGATGTCATTTTGGCAACGGGAGAGAAAGTGTCGCCATAATCAAGCCCATAAATCTGAGTATAACCCTTGGCAACGAGACAAGCCTTCAACCGGTCGATAGTGCCATCAGGATGAATTTTAACTGTGTAAACCCAACGACAACCGACTATTGATTTCCCTCAAGGAAGTGGCATTAAATCCCAAGTGCCATTAAAGTGTAATGCAAACATCTCATCAATCATTGCCTGACGCCGACCTGGGTCTGAAAGAGCTGCTCCTACACTTTTAGGAGTGGAAACAGAGGACAAGGACGACACAAATGCAGTATATGATGGAGATAAATGATAACTCATGAAATTATAGATGGGATAAGGATTGCGAGTAGAGCGAATACCTTTACGTTCAGCAATAGGTCAATCCAAGTTAGGGACCGGAGCGGATGGCAGATCCGAAGTAGATGGTGAGTCCACGGGACCAGGTGTATATGTAGGCATAGGGGCAACAGTAATGGTAGGTTCGTTTGTAGTCTCGAAGGAAGGGTTTGCAACCGGAGGTTGTGGCTGACGGTGATGATAGGTGAGCAAATGAGGTGTTGAGTGTGCAGTAGGAGAGACCATGTCAATGGATGATATAACCAGAGGGGTAGTACCAATGGTTGGAGGAGGGAGATCCTGAGAAACACATTCTAACACACACTCAGCAGGATTGGGAGAAGGGAAGAAAGGAGTCGTCTCAAAGAAGGTGACATCGGAGGATACAAGATATCGCTTAAGATCAGGTGAGAAACAATGGTAACCTTTCTGTAAGCGAGAATAACCCAAAAAGATACATTTGAGAGACTTAGCTTGTAATTTATCCTTCCCGGGAGTGAGATCGTGAACAAAGCATGTGCACCCAAAGATACGTGGAGGAAGAGAATATAGTGGCTGGCTAGGAAATAACAAAGAGTGAGGGACTTGATTATTTAGGACGGAGAACGGCATGCAATTAATCAAATAGCATGTGGTAAGAACAACGTCTCCCTAGAAGCGTAGTGGAGCATGAGAATGAATTCGGAGAGTACACGCGGTTTCAATCAAGTGTCTGTTTTTTCGCTCAGCCACCCCATTTTGTTAAGGGGTATGAGTACATGATAACTCATGAAGGATACCTTGAGATGCCATAAAAGTTTCAAATGGGGCAGAAAAATATTCTTGGGCATTGTCACTAAGAAGAATACGAATACTTGTGCCAAACTGAGTTTTAATTTCAGAGCAAAAAGTTTGAAATATGGAGAATAATTTGGAACGATTCTTCATTAAAAATAACCTAGTGCAACGGGAAAAATCGTCGACAAATGTAACAAAGTAATTAAAACCCAAAGTGGATTTAACACGACTAGGACCCCATATATCTGAATGAACTAAAGCAAAGGGTGACTCTGCTTGTTTATTTAGACGACTAGGAAAAGAACTACGAACATGCTTTCATAACTAGTAAGACTCACACTCTAAGGAAGGTAAACTGGCAAAATTTGGCACCATCTGTTGTAGTTTTTGTAGGCTAGAATGTCCCAAACGATGATGAAGAATGGAAGGTGTTTCAGTGGTAACACAAGCGACATGAGTTGGTGATGGAGAAAGGTAGTATAGCCCGCGCAACTCACATCCTACTCCAATCGTCCTCCCGTTGTTTCGATCCTGCACAAAAACTGAATTAGCAACGAACGTAACAGAATAAGGAAATGTTTGGGTTAACTTGCTAATGGAAATCAAATTAAAGGGACAGTTTGGAACATAAAGAACTGAATCTAAGGATAGAGAAGGCAAGGGGATAGCTTGTCCGATTCCTCGAACTTTAGTTTGTGACCCATTGGCAAATGTAACAGTGGATAAACTATTAGAGTAAGTAAGATGAAAAAATATTTTTTTGTTACCAGACATATGATTTGAAGCACCAGAGTCGAGCACCCATGGCCCAAGCGAGGTTGATTGAGAGATGTATGCAATAGGATTACCGATTTGACTGGTTGAGGCTATGGTGGATGACTGATTATTTTCTTGAAATTTCTAAAATGCAGCATACTCAACAGCTGATATGGTTATTTTCAGAAATTTCAAGAAAATAATCAGTCATCCACCATAGCCTCAACTAGTCATTCAGGTGTGTCATTAGTCGGTGGATCATATTGGGAAAAGTTTGCAACCTTAGGCGGGTATCCATGGAGTTTGAAGCAACGATCTACTGTTTGGCCCAGATTGTTGCAGTGAGTACACTTCGGGCGACCTCGACCTCGCTGCACGCCTTTAGCATCTCACTGATAAGCCACTTGAGAGGCTAGGATAGCGGAATTAATGGTGGCTGTGGAGTTTCTTGGGAATGCAGTACTTGTAGAACCCATTCGAAATGAATATAAGCAAGAAAAACAATCAAATAAGATAACCAAAAAGAGGCTGGAATAGGTTCGGAATAGTGACACGAACTATTCTAGAACTTTCTTCGTCGGTCAGAGTTGTCACGTGTCGTCATGCGCAGGGAATGCTGTCGGTGCGTGAGCTTCACATGCGAGAGAAGGTGGCACGTGTGACGATGGTTGCCAGTGAAACTTTCTAGGGAAGAACTGGACTGCTGGAATGAAGAGCACAGCATATACGAGAGAGGAAGAATTGGACTGCTGGAATAAAGAACACAACAGATACGAGAGAGGAATTCAAACCCGCTCTGATACCATGTTGAAAGTAAATTCAGAGAGAAGAAGATGGAAGAATTCCTTGATAAATTACTTGAAAGACTGTACAAATTTATACACTTTCTAGTATCTACTATAGGAAACTATAAATCAAATCTCCTATAATTATTCTCCTACAATTATGCTAAATCAATTACTCTCCTATAATTATGCTATAATATTTACCATATTTAACAAACATAAAGTACTAAATTCAACCATAAACGAAAAGGTCAATGTAGTAGCGTCATATCCTGTAACAACAATTATAACACCAATTCAGAGTTGATTACTTAACAGTTAACATACATCAATGTGACTACTTAAAAGCATCTTCAATCATTAATGATTACTAATTTAATATCAATTTAAATATGTGACACTGTAACTGTAAAGAGTACTAATTTTTAATACACATGTTTAGTTACAAACTAATAAACTATAGTGTAACCAAGTTATATACAAAATTACCAAGCTACTGTAAAAATTAAAATAGTTGGTTTTAAAACTAAAATGGCTACTTTAGTGAATAGTCTAGCCTAAGTGCCTAACCCCAAGGTCAGTCCCCAAGTCTCAATTCCCAAATGGTAGACTATGCGAGTCACGTGTTTCATCGCTTGACAAATGACAGAAGACGGACCCTTGTTGACTTGTTGTTGGGTCAGTCCGCCAGTGGCCATGTTTGTTAGATAATTGGACTTGAGCTTCTTTTATTATAATTTTATATTGTTTCATTGTCTACAATATAATAGAAATAAATTTTATTTTTTAAAATTCGACTAGGTTGGGCCGGACAGAAAAAGCCTGGGCTTTTTTTATCTGAGCCCGGATACAGGCCCGGGCCAAAAAGGCCCACGTTTTTTAGAGCGTCAATATCTGCAGTCCGACCTATCAAAAAACTAGATTGGATGGGCTGGCCCGTGGGCCTGGGCTTTTTTGTCAGCTCTATTATCAGATGATACAATGGCTCAGGATAGTTAACAAATCTTATATACTCTCTCCGTTCCAGACAAAGAGTTTCCGTTTGAAAGTTAAACTTTAAAAAAAAATGATAATTTTAGTAGTCCATTAGTAATAAAATCACAGTTTTATGTCTTAATTTTTTAAAGTATATTTTTTAACTGAAACATCCAAAAATAGAATAGTGCATTCTTTGTTTGGAACGGAGGGAGTAATATATATTATATATAATAACTATATATATATATATATATATATATATATATATATATATATATATATATATATATATATATATATATATATATATATATTGGTTTGGTTCGTTATCAAAAACCACAAACCAAACCAGGTGATTTTTTTCAATTTTTTAAACTGAAATTGAACCGTTTTAGACTGTTTGATTTGGTTTAGTTTCGTGATTTCGATGTACACACCTAATACAAATCAATAATTACTTAGTTCGGTGGTTCAAATATATTCGGTACTCAAAAAGAAAACATCACTCGAGCACAAAGCTCAACTGTTTACGAGAACTACATGTGCAACCATAACTTCAACCGAGTTTTGTGTACTTTGTAAATTGTCCATGTATTTTTTTTAAATATATAGTGGATTATTGACTTCATAGAGTCAAAGGGCTGTGAGGAGTGCACTTAAAATTTAAGGTCCAAACCACTTTAAATACTTGTATCAATTTCTATCCTTCAATTTTTTACTTTCTGACTATAAATTACCTAGTTGTTTATTTTCCTTAACATTGATTGCATCATGCAAACTATTAACCTTTTTCATAGTCAACTCCTAAGTCCTAACTAAGACTTGTACATAAGGACATCTCTGACGGATACCCTTTTTAAAATAAAAAATTGGGGGTCGAAAGCACTCCAACCAATCCTCAAACCCTTTATCAAATTTGGGAGAAGTGAATAGTTCTACCCCAAATTTGGGGTTATACTATTCATACCCCAAATTTGGTACTGGTAGGGGACTCATAGTATATATTAATTTTTAATGTATTATTAAATCTTAAAATTATTAATAATATGATCTTTTTAATTTAAATGTATTAAAAACTAATAAATATCTAATATTGGATAATATAAATGATAATAAAATAAATAATAATAATATTTTGTATTTTAAATTATTGAACATTTTTAATTCAATAAATTATTAATTATTATTTAAAAGATTAATAACAAATTAATATACATGTTGATAAATAAAGTAAAGGAAATAAAAATAGAATATGCTAAGGAATATTCTATTTGTGGGGAGATTTAGGGTTGTGGATTGGAGTTGGAATATTATTTGATGCTGAAATGTACCAAATTTGGGGTATAGCGTTGGCGATGGTCTAAGAGCATCTCTAATGGAGTTATTTGGGTAAGTGTCAAGTTTGGTAAATGATGAAGGTTTGAAGAAGGTTGCCGGACCACTACCATTGACGGTGATGGTCGGAGGTGAGAGAGAAGAGAGAGTTCACAGAATAAGGAGAAGGAGAGGGATTGTATTTATGAATTAAAACTAAAACTATTACAAGAAGATGCTTATATCTAAGCTAAAAGGCACCTATTGGACTAACAATTCAAATGGGCCCAATTGGGCTTACATATTGGATATATTTCTTTAACACTCCCCCTCAACTCAATACATTAATTTGTGAAGTGTGCAAATTGGAGAGAGAAAAACGAATGAGCCTTTCGGAAAATGTGCCACTTTGGGCCTGAATCAGTTTTGTGCCACTTTTGGCCTAAATGTTGTTGTGCCACTTTGGGCCTTAATCAATTTTGTGCCACTTTGGGCCTTAATCAGTTTTGTGCCACTTTGGGCCTGAATGTTATTGTGCCACTTTGGGCCTGGACAAAATTTGTGTTGGAAAAGAATCGAAGGTATTTGTTGTAATGAGCCTTTATGGAAATGTTGGCTCCCGTCAAAAGCATGGTAGTCTGCCCCTTGTGAATTCTTAAAAGTGACATATGCAACCTGAGTGGTTTCTGTTTTCCTTTGCAATTCAACAAAATAGATTTCAACAGAGAAAGAGAAGAATTCCTTAATATATTTCTCAGAGAATCCACAAGTGGTGCGGCCAGAAGGTCATTGAATCTGTATTGAATCTGAAAAACTCGCAATCTTCATCGATCATAAACATGCGTGAATCTTCCATTATCGACATCGGATCTTTGTACCTTCTAGCTTTCGATTCCGAACTCGGTGGTTGTACTATTGGTATTTGCTGAGGCTAATATGCAATGGCGTAATTGGTGTTCTAATTTGTGCTCGCTGATGAGAGAGCGATGTTGCCTTTATTTTCGTTGATGGAGTTGGCTTTCGATGATATTGAAATATTGACAAAGAAGGTAGGGATGAAGCTGGATGAATGGTATTTTCAAAATGAATTTGTATGAAAAATCAGTCTCTTCATTGTTCTTTGATTCTTGATGAGATTCAAAAACGAAATCAAAATTTGGGGTTTCTGAAAAGAGACAAAGAGATATGATTATGATTGTATGATTGAGGTTGTTGATCTTGAATTTGACCTTATATTTGGGGTTTCTTGTTACTTGAGATGTTCATGTTTTCCCTGAGTGAGAGAAGGAGGTGATGGTTTCTTGGGATGGTTGATGACCTTGGTATTCTTGATACAATGGTTTAGAGTTGTTAGAGCTGTTGTTGCTAGGCTTCTCGCTAATGTTACCGTTCTGACTTGTCGAAAGGAGTGGTTGCCGCTGGGAACAAATGGGGTGGTTGTATTCAGTCGATTATGTGCTCCATCGTAGCAGAGGAGGGGAATTATCGAAAAAGGGGATTGTGTAAACAATGATCTCTTGCTCTGATACCGTGTCAATTTTGGTAATTGAAGAATGCTTGAAGAAGGTTAGAGGAAGGCTGTCGAACCTTGATGAAATTGAGATCTGGAATGCGTCGTAGGTCTGGATTGGGAAAGATGAAGGAGATGATGGGATTCTTAGAGAGACAAGGTGATTTGATTTTGATTGTATGATTGAGTCAGGAAACGTAATCTTGCAATCGTTGTTGTTGCTGGGCATCAGAAATGAATTTGTTGTTGTGAAACATAATCTTGAAATCATTGTTGTTGTTGTTCAGCACAGGTCAAGACTCGAGTCATCCAGGGATCGAGTTTTCGACTTTGAGGGGTATCCTTAAAACCCAATCCTTCAAGAATATTGGTGATATTATTCCTTGTATTTTTCTCTTTAGATCGAGTACAAGAATTCATCTTCGTCTTCTCCTTGTTCTTCTTGGTTTGGTAATTGTAGAATGCATGAAGAATGTTAGAGGAAGGTTGCCGGACCTTGATGAAATTGAGATCTGGAATGGGTCGTAGTTCTGGAATGAGAGAGATGAAGGAGATGATGGGTTTCTTGGAGAGACATAGTGATTTGATTTTGATTGTATGATTGAGTCAAGAAACGTAATCTTGCAATCGTTGTTGTTGTTGGGTGTCAAGAATGAATTTGTTGTTGTGAAACGTAATCTTGGAATCATTGTTGTTGTTGGGCTTGTTGGGCGGCGAAGGTGACGAACGCGTCGTTAGTCTCGGCACAGTCCTCAACAAGAATGATTCAGCCGGCCAGAATCAAAGATGAAGAAGGCCGGTTAGGAGTTTGATCGAGATTATGATTGAGTATGAAAGAAGAATTTACATTTTGTGTTTTGGGGGAAGGTTTGATTATCATAATCTTCCGCTCTGATAGCATGTCAAGTTTGGTAAATGATAAAGGTTTGAAGAAGGTTGCCGGACCACCACCATTGACGGTGGTGGCCGGGGGTGAGAGAGAAGAGAGAGTTCACAGAATAAGGAGGAGAGGGATTGTATTTCTGAATTAAAACTATTACAAGAAGATACTTATATCTAAGCTAAAAGGCCCAATTCGACTTACAATGTAATTGGGCCTCTTGGGCCATATCTATTTCAAGATTACGTTTCACAACAACAGATTCATTCCTGACGCCCAACAACAACAACGATTGCAAGATTACGTTTCCTGACTCAATCATACAATCAAAATTTGGGGTTTCTAAAAAGAGACAAAGAGATATGATTGTGATTGTATGATTGAGGTTGTTGATCTTGAATTTGACCTTGTATTTAGGGTTTCGTGTTGCCTGAGATGTTCCTGTTTTCCTTGAGTGAGAGAAGGAGATGATCAGTTTCTTAGGATGGTTGCTGACCTTGGTATTCTTGATACAAGGGTTTGAAGTTGTTGGGCTTCCCGTCGATGTTACCATTCTGATTTGCCGGAAGGAGTGGTTGTTGTTGGGAATAGATGGGGTGGTTGTATTCGGCCGATTATGTACTCCATCGTAGCGGGGGAGGGGAATTATCGAAAAAAGGGATTATGTAAACGATAATCTCTTGCTCTGACACCATGTCAAGTTTGGTAATTGAAGAATGCTTGAAGAAGGTTAGAGGAAGGCTACCAAACCTTGATGAAATTGAGATCTGGAATGGGTTGTAGGTCTGAAATGGGAGAGATGATGGAGAAGGATTGTATTTCTGAATTAAAACTAAAACTATTACAAAAGGATACTTATATATAAGCTAAAAGGCATCTATTGGGCTAACAATTCAAATGGGTCCAATTGGGCTTACATGTTGGATCTATTTCTTTAACAATAAGAATTCTCAACCATTGGGAGATTCATTCTTCTTCAAGACTCAAGAGAGAGAACCAACCGAAGAGAAGGAGAGTGAGGCGCATCGCCTCTTCCAATTGGCGCGTGCGTCTCACTCTCAAATAGATTGCGTAAGGAGGTTGGGCAGAGGTGGGTCCCACATGTTTGTTGGTTTGAATTGTATTATTTTATAAAATTGATTGTTGCCGAAAAAAAGGTGAGTGTACACTTTTTTTGTTAACGTTCTGTTATATTCTTTTTTTCTTTCTTTCTTATTTTTTTCTTTTTCCCCCCTTTTGACCGTTGAGAAATATTTTTAAAAAAATAATCAATCTCCTATGTATAAATAATCTTCAAATCTCCTATATTTCATCATTCTCTTTTCTAAAAATTTACTCTTCATTCTCTCTTCATTAAAAACTTATAATATCTTTGTTATAAAATTTATTTGTCATATTTAATATCACAATTAAAATTATAAACGGATTAAATTATTTTATTTATAAATATTATTTAAAATTACAATATATTCTTTATTAAAGTTTATTTATAAAACTAATTAATTTATTTATAAAACAATATACAAATTAATTAATTTGTTTGAAAAGTATAAAATTAAAAAAGTAGTGTAAATAAAGTGGATCATTTGGTGATGAGACCTATATAATTACGGAGAAAGAATGATAACCATTGGGAAGATAAATTTTTAGAGAGGAAAATTTTTAAAATGTGTTGATGACAGTAAAATCCAGCTAAAAATTGTATAAGAATCTCCAACCATTGGAGATGCTCTAACAACACATTGAGAACACTATTCAATCACTCAATTACTTAGCACACTGATATTTCGCAAATCTTTTTAAGCAATATATATATATATATATATATATATATATATATATATATATATAGAGAGAGAAAGAGAGTGAGAGAGAGAATCTCTAACAATAATCTTTTAAAAAATTTAACCATCATGTCACATCATTACTTTATAAAAAAAAGTATACTATAGATAAACCTACGAAAGCTTTATATCTTTAACCCAGTACTAAATATTTTATTTTTTTATAAACTTTTTCTCTACCTTTACCAAACTTTTTAAAAAAATCCACTTGGATGCATAAATCAGGGGTGGCAATTTGAGACACGACACGATTGACGGACACGAACACTACACGGAATTATAGGGTTTGGGTTGTGGCTTATCGGGTTCGAACCATTTTAAGGCCAACACGATAAGACACGATAAAAAATGAGCTGTTATCGGGCTGGCTTGATAAGCATGATAATGCACGATAACTAAAATTTATATGTTTTTAAAATAATTTTTTTTAAAATTTACTAGAGGTTATTCACTTCTTTCTAACTATTTTCATGATTATTTCATAGTTTTATCATTTGAAAGTTTATGACTTTTAAACTACTTGACTATTTATATTGAAAAATTTTCAAAATATGTATTAAAAAATCAAAATTATATCTTTTATAATGTTTATTAGGCTTAACGGGTCTGACTAAATAAATTTTACTTTTTTACTTATCGTGTCTATCGTGTGACGTACTGTACTTTTCGTGTTTTTATCGTGTCATGTTTGAGTTTTAATATTAGGCACGATAAACTTATTCATTGCAAAATAAGTCAAAGCAATGCCATTTTTTCTCAACAAAATATAATATCCATTGCAGAATCAAAAGGTTTTTTTTTTTCACAGAGTTACACTACAATATCCATTGTAATGTCAAAAGATTTTGTTCAAAGAGTAACACTGCAATATCCATTGCAATGTCAAAAGATATACATTTTTTTCAAAGAGTAACACTGCAATATCCATTACAATGCCCCAAATCATTTTTCCAAATATTACATTGCAATATTCATTGCAACGCCCTAAATTTATTTTATTATAAAATGTCCCATTGTAATATTCATTGCAACGTTCAAAAGTTTTTGTTCACGTCACGTTGTAATATGCATTATAACGCCCAAAGTTTTTCTATGAAAGTATGATACAATATGAATATGATAATCGAATATGATAACCAAATATGTGATGCAATGACAAGATGCAAGCTAAGATAACATGCATATGGAAAAACTTTTCTTTTTTTTTTCTTTTTTTTTCGAAAAAATTGAATTTATGACATGGATGTGCCCATTGTTTTCTTAAACATGTTAAGACATGACAGGTCAAGGGATGTAGATGTGATAAGAGAGAATAGGATGCGGCTTTTGGTTATGAAGGGTTATGAGTATAGGAGTTGATGGTGATATTTGAAATGAAGGTGAGTGGAATGCTGGGTCACTTTTCAGTATTTTGACTAGTGCATCAATCAAGAAGGGAATTCAATCACAAGATCAGTGAATCCTACTAATCGATGCCTCGGAGGGACCACTTTTTTTGTTTTTTGTTTTCTTTTTTTCTTTTTTTGTTTTTGTTTTTTTTTGTTTTTTTTTTGTTTTTTTGTTTTTTGTTTTTTTTTTGTTGCTCTAACTTTTGCCTAGGCCGCCCTTTCGGGTTTTCAACTTAGCGAGTCTTTACCTCATAGGGAGCCAGCCTTTCAATGCATGCGAAGATAATCCGCTTCTTCTTGAGGGATCACGCCTTTGTAGCTTCTTTGCTTCTTTTAGGCGAAGATGGAAAGGACAGTTGTTTCTGGAGATGATGAACCTCTACGTATCCAATGAGTTTGGCGGGAGAAGCCCTGGGATGACTCGATGAACCAAATTTTATAAAATGGGATGGGAAAGTTCCTGAAGATATTAATTGGAGACAGCCCCAGAAAGACTCAATTTGGAGAGACTTTTGAGGGACACAGAAATGAGTATGCTCAGAGAAAGTGGGACGACTCTAATGGATAAAAAAAAGAGTCATGATCCAGAGTTTATCACCGAGTATCACAAGTTTCATGGACCCTACTTAATATTTATCTTTTGATAATCTTATATGTTTTTTTAACAAGGACTTTTGTCCTGGACCCAGATCACGTTATAACTGATTGGAACAAAGCTATAGGTAGCAACTAGGTTATGGTATAGTGTTAGTGTTTGTGATGGATTGGCTTTAGGGTTGAGGATCTGATTGACTTCTGGTTCAAAGGCATTTTGGGTTGTGGATTTGGTTATTTTCGGAAAGGCGATCAGAAGCGATCATTGGCTGGCCTTTTAGGCTGTGGGTTTGGATGGGAAGTTGGTTTCTAGACCTGGTTGTAGGTATTGGGAGATCGGCTTTTGGCTTTGATTGTGGGTTATAGGGTTGTCCAAGAGTAATTGGTTTTTTTTTTTTTTTTTGCTGCAAGAAAGAGATTTTGAGGAAATCGCTCAAAAGAGGCTTCTTTTCTTTTTCTTCTTCTCCCTTTTTTTTATGCATAGGTCTCTTTTTTTTTCCTACTTTTTTTTTTGTTGACCTATTGGAGCAATTTTGGAGAGTGTTTGAAGAGATATCTGTCTTCTCTCTCTTGGGATAAAAAGGTTGTCACTCTTGGTGGATATATATAAGGGTGGGGCAGCCCCAGTTTTGGAAAACTAGATCTTAGAGATAATTAGGCTTTGGTATATGGTGTATTTGTTCAGGTATTTGGAAGAGGTTTGGTGTATGGTCAAGGATGGTTTTGGCATGTGGTGAATTTGTTTTAGGTATTTGGAAAGGGTTTGGTGTATGGTTTGAAGCTCCTAGTGTGCTATTAACAGCTCGATTGCAATAGGTCGAAGATGACCTTTTACCAAGACATAAGGTTGCTTTATCGAACTAACATTTTTAATGGTTTGTGGGTCCATATTCTTGAAATAACTCATCACCAACTCGTGTAGTTTTATCATGTTTTTACATAAGTTGATTCGTCATCTTTTTTATATATATATAACAGATACTTTGGTGATAGGTGGTGCTCAAAGATCAAGAAGAAGACTCGACAAGCTAATATAGGAGAAACAAAAATATTACCAGACTCGAATATAGATAAATACCTTTGGAAAGCTCGATTTTAGGACTTGATTGAACTTTTGAAATAACGGAGACCAAATGGATTAGTGAGCATATTCTGCAAGGATGAGTTGTAGACATCAATATGAGCAAAAGAGACACCCTAGGTGGTTTGAAAGCCCCAGTCCTGAATTGTTGCTTTATGATCTTTTTTTTTTCAATGTTTTCTCTCTTTTTTTTTTTCATTTTTTTAGAAGTGGACCTCTTAAAGTAGGACTTATTGATTTATTTATTTTTGAAATCGAGAGTGAACGATGCACTAATCAACTAGTGATGTATTTATGAAAGGTTAAGATGGAAGATGAATTTGGAGATGGCAATTGAGAATAATGGTGAGGGGATTTCTTGTCTTTTCATGTTTTGGGAAACAAAAAGAAAACAAATAAAAAATACATATCCTTTTTTTGAAGAGTAAATCAAAGTATTTTATCGAACCCGAAGGCTGTCTACGTTCCTCATTTCGAGGCTCAGGTCATCGTAGTCCAACTCTGACAGAGAAATCTTCATTTTGCTAATCTTTTTTTTTTATTTTTCAATTTGAAAGAATCGAGATTTTTCTTTCTTGCTCGGAGAGAACGGAATCCTTTTTTTATGATTTTTTTTGACGAAAAGAAACGATTATATTTTATTTTAATTTTTGAAAGGAAAAGAGAACTAATTATTGCACATAATTTTTTTAAAAGAAAACTCCCTCTTTTTTTTTTTTTGCAATCCTTGAAATGGGATGTGACGATTACGTACCTCTGGACAATCCTCTTAGGAGAGTAAATGATAAATAATCAATTCTTTTATTTTTCAGCCCCTGCAAAATTGTTAGTGGTACCAAAGGAAAACAACAAAGATCTCAATATGTATAAACACAACACAGGATTTAAAGGAAAGAAAACTTTTTTGTTTTTGATGTTTTTTTTTTTGAAAGGTGGAATAACAGGAAAAATGGGTGCACCAAACGGTAAAAGTGGACGACCCAAGGGATAAAATGAGCATAACATCGGACAAAATTGTTAAAAATGGGGAATGTGCCGCGCACGAGTGTGGGCGTCGTCCAACATGCATTTGGGCGCTGCCCCCAAATACATTGTTCATGTTCACTTCTTTCTTTTTGCACTTCACTCCTTTCACCTTTTACCATTTTGTCATTTCGGCCCCTCTAAATTTCCTTTTAATGTTTTGGTCCACTTAACGTACTAAAATTATTTTTTTATTTTAAAAACGAATAAATTTTTGTTTGCTCTTTTTGATCTAATATTTTTTGTTGAACATTTTTTTTTGAAAAACGGAATTATTATTATATTTTTTCTTTAATAAAAAATGATTTTTTTGAAAAACGATTTTTTTTCTTTTGCTTGGAAAACATGAGTTTCTTTTTACTTTTTTTTTTAGAAGAGTTGAAATTTTTTTAATTTTGGAAGAGTGACTCTCTTTATTCAACAAATGAATTTTGTTTTGTTTTGATTTTTTTTTTTAAATCTGAAAAACAAAAATTTTTTTAGAATTGAAAATTATATACATACAAGAAACCAAATAAATATAAAAGACAAAAGAAAAAAAAACAAGCATATTGATATTAAAGGAAAGAAGTTTTTTTTTATAATAAAAAAAATGCAAACATGTATGGATGTACAAATAATATGACAGAATAAAAGAATATTTACATATTTTGCGCGGTATAAATTAATAAAGCAGAATAATAATAATAAAATAAAGTAAAATAAAGCAAAAATATGCCCCTGCCTTTTTTATTATCCTGTCTGAAATTCTATTTTGATCCCCTTTTTTATATATTTGCAATGGTACCCGGAACGAAGTTGCTGCAAGTTTTCACGTTTATTTGCACAAATGTATATACAAATATATAAAAATGCAACATTTAACTGTTAAATAAATATAATAAGCATATTTAGCCAAAACAAAAGAAAACTTCTTTTTTTCTTTTGAAAAATGGGTCTATCCCTCCGTTTTTATTTTATTTTAAAATAAAACCAATGTCCCCAGCAGAGTCGCTACTGTGAGTGCCCAGGATTTTTCTGTATCTCATCCTCCCTTTTTTAGGGGAAACCAATATTCAGAAAACACAACACTCTTTTCATTTCATCTTCTCTTGTTTAGGGGAAAACGAAATTAAAAGTGCAAAAAGAACGTTGCAAAGAGCGCGTGGAATACGTCCGGCCTCATTGTGGACCACTATGAGTGCCTCGGGTTTTCTATATCTCACCCTCTCTTTTTTAGGGAAAAACAAGATTCAGAAAACATAACGCTCTTTTCATTCCATATTCCCTTGTTTAGGGGAAAACGAAATTAAAAGTGCAAAAAGAACGTTGCAAAGAGCGCGTGGAATACGCCCGGCCTCACTATGGACTCAAAAATATTGTAACAGAGTCGCCATCTTTATTTTAAGGAAAAATAAAGAAAAACTAAAAGTAACCAGATTTTGTAAAAGGTGTTCGGAGGCTAAGTTACGAGGTGGGAAAGTGTTAGGCACCCAACTCGCCCTTTCGGTCTCAAAAACAAGTTTTCTGGCTAAAGTATGCTTTTATTATATTTATTTAACAGGTAAAATAAAGCATTTAAACAGATATATCTGTATCTATATTATTACAAGATTGCAACAGTCTCCTTTCGGAAGTTATGAATACATCTATAAATATTTGACCATAATAATGGCTATTTTTAGTGTTATTTTATATAGAAATTCGGACAGCATAACTGCTTATATTTATTACATTGGGCCAGCTTAAATAGCACTTTTTATAAGTAAAACTTTAAATAACCTACCTTTTGAAGCGTGGGGGCTTTTATCCCGTACTAACTTACTTCTGGTAGATTTTAGGTGTGCTCACTCTGTCCTTCCAGGAGAGGGAGTCTTTTTGCTGTTGCGGAGATTCGGGTAGATGAACTACTTCCGAAAGTTGCTCTCTGGCACCGGGAATCGGGTGAAGCAACTGCTTGCTTTTTGTGCTTTTGTTTACTTGCTGACGGCGGAAATCGGGTAGAGCAACTGCTTGTTTTTTTGCGGATTTGGTGTCTGGATTCGAGTAGGGCAACTGTTCTTTTTGGGATTTTTTGACCGGAGGAATAAGGTGGAATCCTAGTGGAGCACCTAGATTTCACTTTGACCAGTTGGATTTGGGTTTGGGGGAGATTTGACGGAGCTTCGAAGCTTAGAGGAGGGCAACTCTCAGGACGCTCTCTTAGAAACTCACTGCGTAAAGTTTCAGCGGTGTGTTAACTGTGTGCGATGACTGTGTAAATTCACGAAGCCGGGGTCTCTTATTTATAGGATGGAGAAGGGATTCCTTCGTCATTAAGATTTCTCACTTCGTGCTTCATCAACTTGTACTGCACGCTTGAGAGATTGTACCGGAGGCAAAGAGCTACAATGCACAGAGCACTATTAGGCGCCACCCATGGAGGGAGTGGGCGCCACGCCAGGTGTGTATGTGGGTGGCGCCAGGGTCCTTTTTAGCCTCCTTTTTGACACTTTGGCCACTTGCATTTCATTGTTTGCGCATCCTGCTTTTTCTTTTGCATTTTAAACCCTGTAACTTGACATTCGTTAATGTTTAACATGTCTTGATATCTCATGTCATATTACATACCAGAGGTACGAAATTGGGGTGTCTACACCCCCATTTATTCTTTTACATTAATGAGTCCAATTGTCTATTGTTGCCATTAGTTTTGAATTCATATTTCATAATTTGTTTTGTTAGATACCCCATTGTTACATTAATGAGTCCAATTGTCTATGTGTGTTTTGTTTCATAATATGTTTGGGTAAAACATCTCTTGATATTCCCGGTTGCATCTACCTAAGGCAACCAAGTAAGTCCTCCAATGATCTTGGATTTTTATTGTTGTTAATTTTAGTTTTTATTATGCTTTTGTTAATTTGTTCCTTTCGATAATGGGTTGTTGGCGGCATTGTTGATTTTTTGAATGTTGCTCAGTGTATCCAAAGGTGAAGGTGAGAGAAGTTGAAGATGATGATGATGATGATGAACATGGCTATATATGATAGATTATCTTTTCAGTTTGAGTCTCTCTGTTTGCGTGATTCATCTCCAGGTACACGATCCTCTCTGTTTCTCTCTCTTTGTGGGATCAAACTCTAATCCCTCTCCCTGTGGGACTGCTGAAAGGGTTTTTTGTTTAGTGTTGTTTGAGTTAGTTTAATTAGCTTTTGAAGCCTTGAACATTAAGCTCTTTGCCTCTTTCTATTAGGACAATATATTGGATCAAAACACGAGTTCACCCTCTCACTCAAGCTTATGCAAAGATAAAATGCATCATGGTCAGTTTCAATTAGGGGTGTGCACGGGCCCTAAGCCCGCGGGCATTGGTAATGCCCAGTATAGGCCCATATGGCAGCGGGCATCATTTTAAAAAGCTCAGTACCGTAGACAAGCCCACGGGCATCAGTGAACGGGCATTGAGCGGGCATTGGACGGGCACGGGCTTAGATGGGCTCTTCGATTGTCTACAATGTAAAAGAATTACGAAGAACCAAAATTCAACTAATACAAAGTATTTTCATTATTTCATTAGCTTCTAAACAAAACTACATATGATCAAAAACATTGAAATCATTCATTTGCCTTGCAAATTCAACACACAGATGACAATTAACCCTTAATCAAACATCATGAACACCTAAAATTTGAAACCCAGATGCTATTTTTAATAAAGAAGCAAACAAATAAACTCAAATTAGAACAAACTTACATGAACACGATAACAAGATCTGCAATGTCTCGCAAAGAGAAAAACAAATATTGAGTGGGTAGCGGGCCTAGCGGTGAAGTGGGAACTGAGAACGGGAAGTCACGATTCTGCCGAAGGGTCACGATTCCGTCAAGGTACTGAAGAATCGGAGGTAGCAGACTAGACCTATTTGTATATCACTAATTCACTATATTGACTAATCTAGATAGTGTATAATATATTATAGTAGTATATAATAATATAATTTGTGATTTTGTTTATATATAATTTTATATATGATATATCTAATACTAATAGACACTAATAGAGTAATGATATAATTATAATATATTTAAAATTTAAAAACTTAATGTGATGATGGGCCGGGCCGGGCTTAGATGGGCATTAGAACTTGAAGGCCCAGGTGTGTCCAAGCCCGCGGGCATCTAACATCTCTAAAGCCCAACACTATGTATCAGCCCATGGGCACGGGCACATTGGGCCAGGCACAGATGGGCACAGCGGGCTGTATGGGCTCATGGGCTGGGCTGCTCACCCCTAGTTTCAATGAACACATTACAAAATTTGGATGGTGGTGGCGTGTGCCCGAAGAACCATCAATGAAAAGAAATTAAACATTTTCTTGATTTGTACATGGATTATGTGCGCGTCTTTATTCATATGGATGCAGGGGATATCTCTCTATCTCTCTGTTCATTTCTACAAAGATTTGTTGAGCTTTAAGAGTGGACAAACACACATAGTTTCGACCATGCATGACGCACTTTTTGTTTTTGTTTTTCATTTACAGTTTTTTGAATCCTTTTTAAGCAATGGAAATACTTCTGTGCCATGACAAAGCATCAATTCAGTAATCAAATGACATGAAACCGAATGCCCGCCCCTAACTCATCTATACAACTCATTTTCCACCAATTTACATATATTGACAAAAGCTAATTTTTGACTGACATCAAGTTAACAAACACATATAAGGCACATTTGATTTAGCTTATTGATATGTGCTGATGACTTATTACTTATGACCGATAACTTATTACTTATGACTTATGACTGATGACTAATAACTGGTGATGTTTGATTTAGCTTTTTAAAAGTGCTTATTAGCTTTCATAAGTTAGTGTGTGTGTGTGTGTGTGATTAATAAGTTGAAATAGTGCTGAAATAAAATAATAATAATAATAATAATAATAATAATAATAATAATAATATTATTATTATTATTATTATTATTATTATTATTATTATTAATATTATTATTATTATTATCATTATTATTAATATTATTAATATTAATACTAATATTAATCTTATTATTATTATTATTACTATTATTACTATTAATATTAATAATAATAATATTATTATTATTATTATTATTATTATTATTATTATTATTATTAAATGAGGGTAGTTTTGGAATATGAAAATTTTATTTAATTGCAACTGTTCATCCGTTTTTTTTATCTGATAAGTCTTCAGCACCAGCTCTAATGCTTATGACTTATAAGGTGAGTTGTGCTTTAGTTGGCTTGTACTCTATTTATTACTTATTACTCCACATTTGAAATCAAACACTCTCTAAATGACTTATGAGAAGTCATAAGCCATAAACACTAACCCATAAGCTACATCAAACATGACCATATTTAATAAGGATAATTTTTTATAAAAAATGTACTCTTGAAATATATCAATTAATCTCAAAAACAAATTATACTCGTACGGAGCACGAGCTACCTACCTAGTAAGGATAAAATAATCGTTGTGGTAAAAAAACCAACTAAGGATAAAATAAAAAAAATTCTTTTTGACGTGTTTCAATTTACTAAAGACAACTTTTCTTGCAATTACAAACAGGTTCTCGGGGCGAGAAGGATAAGACAATAAATTCAAACATACTACTCCCTCCGTCCCTAAATAATCGTTTTGCTTGACCCGACGCACAGTTTAAGAAAAAACAATTGACTTGATTATTTAATATTTATATTGATTTAATGTGTAATTTTCTTTAAAGTCCATGTGTATGTGGTCCATAATTAAAGTAGAGTGAAAAAGTAAAGGTAAAGTGGTAAAAGTGATGTTCTAAAAAGGTAAGTTTCAAACTGGACAATTATTTTAGGACGGATGAAAAAAGAAAGGATGACGATAATTTAGGGACGGAGGGAGTATAAATTACGTCTTTAAAGATTTTTTCCAAAAAAATTAAGAAATACTAAATCAACTTTATATTCAATTTTGACCCAAAAAAGTCAAACAATATAATTAGTTAAAAATTGAAAAGGTATCTTTTTATAGGATAATGATGGGAAGCCAGGATGACAATGTAAGGATGTTTTTGTTATTTATCAATATAAAAATGTTTAATATTTCCTTAATGAGTAATTTAAACTAGGGGTATAAGTGGTTTGGTTTAGTTTGGTTTATATCAAAATCACAAACCGAACCGTCTCTTAGTGGTTCCAAAAATCTCAAACCGAACCGAACCAAGTAAGATTTGGAATCGAATCAAACCGAACCACTCAGTTTGGTTTGGTTTGGTTCGGTTTTGTGGTTTATATAAATTATTTTTAATGAAATTAACCAACATTAAAAATAACAATAAAAATAAGATTTTAATTTGGAATTAACATCAAAATTAGGAAATAACCTACTAACAACAAATTATCATAAATAAAACAATACAAATTCTAAAATAAACACAAACAATGGAAGAAATAATAGTTCTCCAACAATCAAAATTTTGTTTGGTTTAGTATGCGTGTATATATATATATATATATATATATATATATATATATATATATATGTGTGTGTGTGTGTGTGTGTGTGTGTGTGTGTGTGTATTATGAATAAATCAAATGTTCAAAATAGTTAATAAATGTAATATAATATATATTATATAATAAATAAATAAATATATATATGTTGGTTTGGTTCGGCTCGGTTTGGTTTGGTTCGATACCAAAAATCGTGAACCGAACCGAACCGCGTGGTTTTCCAATTTTTGAAACCGGAAACAAACCGTCTTCGACGAAAACCGAACCAAGGTTTGGTTTGGTTCGGTTCAGTTCAGTGGTTTTGTGGTTCCGACTTACACCCCTAATTTAAACGACCTAGTGAATGATTTAAAGAAAAAAAATAGTGAAAATGTCTAATATACTCTAACGACCTAGTGAATAGTTTAAAAGAAAAATTATGGATCAGTCGTTTTTTCAAAGTTATAAATCGTTTTATATTCCTATATTTTTTATAACTGAAAAAGACATTTTATGTATCTCAATTCACAAAATCGTTCATCGCAATACATCATTTGTATATCACAATACATAAAAGTAGCTTATTGTGTATCACGATGCATAAAATCGTGATGCATAAAATGTTTTTTTCTAGTTACGAAAATTCAAAATACTATTCCCTTTGTCTTCAAATAATCGTCTTGTTTGACTTGACACACTATTTAAGAAAAAACAATTGCATGTATTATAAATATTAGTGTTATGTGTCGTTTCATTTAATTCACTTGAACATGTGTGGGTTTTGAAGAAAAAGTAAGGGTAGAGTGATAAAATTATTTCCTAAAAATGAAAGTTTTAAAGAAAAAAACAATTATTTTAGAACGGAAAAAAAAGAACAATTATTTTGAAACTGATGGAATATTACGAGTTTTAAGTATTTCTTTTTCAAAAAATTTAAGAAATATACGTCAATTTTATATTTATTTTTTATCCAAAAAAATTAACCAGGATAATAATTTTAAAATGGAAGAGAGGTAACTATTACTCAATCCGTTCTGGACAAAGAGTCCTCTATTTTATTTTATAATATTTCATTTAAAGAGTACATTTTCAAAAATTAATATATAAAAGTATCATTTTATTAATAATAGATTATTAAAAATGTTATTTTTTTTTTAAGTTTGATTTTCAAATAGGGATTTTTTGCCCGAAATGAAATAAATAAATGATAATGATAATGATGGCGATCATTTTTGTAATAATAAAAAATAGAAGGTTGGACTTTTCATTTGTGAAAGAGTAGTGTGTTTAAAAAATAGATTATCATGTCAGCCACACATGACGGTGACACGGTCTTTGAAAAGCGTCAGTAGTTGACATTAATTTCCTAGTCAATGGCGCCAACATCTTTTGACCCAGCAAGTCCAATTCTTCCATTTCCTCCTCTCTCTCTCTCTAACTGAAACCAATATATATAGCTGCTTCATCATGGGTTCAGATCATAATTGATATTGCTCTCAACTACTTCTTACAAATTACTAAGTCTCCATTTGTCTTTATTCTTTGAAATCTCTCTCATTCAATCCAGTTAAGAAAAAATGGTGTGGGTTTTGGGCTGCAAAGGAGAATCTGGGTTTTCAGCTAAATCTACAGCTGAGGATGTTACCAAAGGAGTTGATGGAACTGGCCTTACTGCCATTATTACAGGTCTGGGTTGAAATTTTTCATACAGAGTTTTTTTCTTTTTGGTGAATTTTCTTTCCCTGTCATCTGTTGCATTTCTTATTCATTTTACTTTGATGGGTTTGTTTGATTATCAACAATGAAAGACGGATATATCGATATTGGAAGGTTGTTTAAAAGTTTGTAAGCAAGCATGAAAATTATTGGGCTCTTTATGGCATTACATCGAGCAGGCTATAATCAGCTTTTTAATTACCTAGCATTAGCAATCTCTCCACGTAGTGGCAGCCTGAAAATGTAATTGTAGTTAGTTGATTAGTTTTGAAGATATAATTATACTATTAGATGTTTTGAACAACTGCTGAACTCATAAGAACAATTTGGACATATGGTTGCTCTGTTTTTAATCTTCTTTTTTTTTTTGTTAAATAACAGAAACAAACTGATTTCATTACTTAGTATTTACAGTAAATAAAACTTTGCATACCAGATAGAATCTGAAAGTAATTTACATCCTAATAGAGCCCTAAATGTTTTCTGGAAGAGGTTTCGAGTATAGCTTTTCTTTGTTTATTTTCTTCTTTTTTATTGCTTCTTTGGCATTTGATGAAGCTGGCAAGACATATAGACGTGAAACAAATATTGTGTTTGCCTTATTGAAGTGCTTTTACATGATTTCAGGAGCTACAAGTGGTTTAGGCGCAGAAACTGCTCGTGTCCTTGCCTTGCGTGGTGTCCATGTTGTTATGGCAATCAGAAACGTCGATGCTGCCAATAAAGTAAAAGAAAGCATCCTAACAAAAACTCCCAATGCTAAAATTGATATTATGGAGTTAGATGTCAGCTCACAGGCATCGATAAGAAGTTTTGCATCCAAATATGTTTCATCTGGTCTTCCCCTGAACATCCTCGTGTAAGTGAACTATATGATGATATTGTGTTTAGCAGTGCGTTACCATTGTTATATTCTTCCATTTCGTAGACATATTGGTCAGTTTAAGTTAGATCTTGCCAGGACTAAATTTGTTGTTTTCGGTCTTAAGTCTAAATGCAGGGATTATGGGTGTTCCTTTCTCGCTATCCAAAGACGAAATCGAGAGTCAATTCGCTACAAACCATCTAGGTATGTTCCTGTTACCAAATTGAAAAGCTATTATCCTTAAAACATGTGCTATAATGAGCTTAAGTGAATCCTTTTTTTTTTCTCTTTATTTCAGGGAATTTCCTTTTGACAAATCTTCTGTTGGACACCATGAAAAGTACTGCACATAAAAGCCACAAAGAGGGAAGGATTGTTATTATTTCATCAGAGCTTTACACAATGACATACAAGGGAGGAATTATGTTTGACAAATTAAATGAAGAAAAGAGGTAAAAGAGGGAAAAACTATTATTAGATTTGATGAAGTAACTATATTTGTTTGACTGACTCCGTGAATATATTTTACAGTTATTCAAGTCTCTCAGCATACGGGCAATCAAAGCTCGCTAATACATTGCACGCGAATGAGCTAGCAAGGCGTTTCAAGGTAAATTTCCTCTTCTTCATGCAACTCTCTGGTTTGTTTGTTTGTTTGTTTGTTTTGTTTTTTTTTTTTTTTTGAACATATGGTTCTTAGATCATTGTCATGTTGTCAATCCTAGCAGAACATGATGGTTTCTTTTTATTCTTTTGCAAAATCTGCAGGAAGAAGGGGTGAATATAACCGCTAATTCACTACATCCCGGAGTTATTCCAACCAATCTTGCCCGTCATTCAAATGTGATGGGAGGTACAACCTCAAACATCTTTAATTGCATTTTCACGTAATAATAGATGTTACATTAGTTTACTTCTAAACAGACTGTTCTGGGACTTCCTGAACATGAAAATAGGATTCAAAGATATTAATAAATGAAAATTGAGAATTAATATAGTATGGTGTTAATGATGTTCTACTTTTCTTCTTGCAGTTGTCTTCCATGTGTTTCTCAAAGCATTCCTCAAGACCATTCCTCAAGTTCGTTATCTATCTTACAATCTTGTCCTTCAATACAATGATCGATCCTAATATATCACTTTAGTTCGATTTAAAATGATTCAACACATTATCCTTAACAATCATTCGCTTTGGTTCCAGGGAGCTGCAACTACGTGCTATCTGGCATTGAATCCAAAGGTTAACGGTGTTAGTGGTGAATATTTTGCTGACAGCAACATCGCCAAAAGGAACAAACAGGCTAAAGATCAAGAACTGGCCAAGAAACTCTGGGATTTCAGTTTGACCTTAACCAATTCCAAGTAACTTAGTTTAGCCATCACTTTGTAGCATTATGCGGAAAAATTGTCAAATGTTTTCATTTCGTGAGTGTTTTTGATGTAGTTTGTTTAGTACGAGGATTAGTTGAATTATGAATTTTTTTTGTAACGTACCCCAATGAATAATAGTTGTGAACTTCTTTATACACACTATTCTTTTGCAATCTTCTTTATGTTTTGAGGGTTTCACGGCACCGTAATTTTCTTTTTTACACTCAAACTTTTCCTTAACGTTGTGAAATCAATATTATCCTCTTCATTTGTTCATCTCATAATAAATGAGGGCGTCATAGACGGACAATTTTTTTTATTTTTTATCCATTAGTGATTTATTTTCTTTAACTATTTATAAATAAATAAGGAACAATAAATAAGGAGGGGGACAACCAATGACCAAGGAGTCTTACCTCTAACAAAAAACTAGAAATCAAAAAACACTCTATAAGAAGCCCAACATAAATTGACATAAGAGTGTAATAGAGAGACATCGTGATGGAGCGACCACCACAGTTTGGCTTTAATTGCCTTCGTAAATCGTAAGTCTATTATTTCCTACAGGAAAGACTTCACCCTTCGCCTTCTTGACAAATTTGCGATACTGCTGTTGTAAAGCTCTGGATTCAGTAGGAGGAAAATAAATTAAATCATTTACAGATGTTAAGCGAGTTAATTTAATGAGTGTGCCTTGTGACGAAAAGTTGCTTTCAATTCCTAGACCTCATCTATATCAAACAAGTCAACACAATATTGGTGAGGCATTTCATCCTCTACCAACCCACAACCCTCACAATACACTATATTTCCTTCGAACTTAATGTCAATAATCCCTTTTTAAAGATCATTACTTTCAATATAGTTCAGAGAATGGTTTGTATGAACATCTAGATTTGGATTCTCATGGAGTCTACCCGTATACTCATACCCATACTATCTTTCCTACAATCGATTGTCAAAATGCACTTCCGTTAGCTGAGAACAACAATGCTAGGTTTACCACTATTTCTATAGTTATTGCTACAACTAAGCTTTAGAAGGGCAAAGTTGTCTTTCACCAAATTATATAAGGCTTACTATTCTTTCATTTTTGGAACCAACTTTCTAATCTTTCATTTTTGGAACGTTACTTTTATATATTATTTCACGTAATTCACTTGCTTCTTTACATAATGGATCAAACACGTAAGGATATCCTTGAAAAACCAACATATACTATATATACATATACAATTAATTTTGGTACACCACTCGTGTAAATTTCAAATTTCCACAAGCGCTTCAACATCCACCATTATATAATGAAACAACAACAACAACAAAAAATCGTGTGATTCGTATCATACATGATATAATTGACATTTTACTTTTCTAGGTGTAAAAATCAAGTATAGTGTTCATATCAACCTTGTCAAGATGTGTATATGAAGAAGGTTTAAGGATGCCGGACCACCACCATTGACGGTGGTGGCCGGAGATGAGGAAGAGACGAAGATGATGAGCACAAGAAGGATTAAGAGAAAATTGTAAAAACTGATTATGATTGAATTGAAAGTCTAAAACTATTACAAGATATATTTATATCTAAAAATAAAAGGAATCTATTGGGCTAACCAATTTAAATAGGGCTAACAATGTGAATGAGTCCAATTGGACTTACATGTTGGATCTATTTCTTTAACACTCCCCCTCAACTCATACACGCTACTTTATGAAGTGTACGAGATGGAAAGATGCAAAATAATGAGCCTTTCGGCAAATGTGCCACTTTGGGCCTGAATGTTGTTGTGCCACTTTGGGCTTGTTGTTTTTCTTGTTGAAGGAGAACCAAAGAATGCTTCGATATCTTCGAAGCTCTAGTAGCAGCAGCTGCTGGCAACGGAACCAAAATTGATGGACATATGAAGTGATTGTGAAACTGCTCATTTTTCCAAGTCTTCCTTGGACATTGACTTCGATCCCGCAAATTGAAAAGATTCCACCTACCTATACCGTTGTTGTTGTTGTTGATCTTGTTCCGAATTAAACGTAGTCTTGAAATCCTTGTTGTTGCTGAGACCGATACGCAATGGCATAAACGGTGTTGTAATTTGTGCTCACTTATAAGAGAGCAATGTTGCCTTTACTTCCGTTGACGGAGTTGATCTTTGATGATATTGAAGGTGGAGAGTTTTGGATGAGAATCTGTGTTGGGTAGTTGAAATTCCAATCAAGTTTGCCGATTGTGCTTTGTTTGTTCTCGCTGGTGAAAGAGGGAGGAAGCCCATACTGTTGGGTATTTTAACAGCAGAAACTTACAAATGGGTTGAGAGGGCAACTAGTTGTACATCCGCCGACAATCATGTAATCGAAGAATCCTTCCAATGGAAACTCTGTACCGTTGATGGACGAAATCCAAATTGGTCGGACTTTGATGATATTGAGATCTGGAATGGGTCGTAGGTCTATTGTTGTGAAACCAAATCTTGAAAGTGTTGTTGTTGTTTGGTTTCGAATTGTTTGAAGTTAGTGTTAAAGATGATGGGTTTCTTGGAGAGAACGTGATTTTATTTTGACTAAAGATGATGGGTTTCTTGAAATCGTTGTTGTTTCTTGGCTTCTCGTCGTTCAAACTTGCCGGAAGGGGTGGATGTGAAGATGGTATCTGCTAATGCTGGGATGTTCCAACGTGATGTTGCAATCTGGTTGTCTTCCGCCACCAAGGTTTCTTCCACTTCTTGAAATGATCGACTGCCTGTCTAGCATGTAAAATTTTGTAACGGAAGAAAGTTTAAATGAAGAATGGTTTAGTATTGGATGAAAAGTTTGAAGAGTTGTCGGGCTGAAACGGTGCTGTTAGGAGCCGGCGTTGTTGAGGGCCAGTGTCGGGGTTTCCACTGGAAGGGATTCCAGAAAATCTAATATCATGGATCTTTGCTCTGATACCATGTCAAGATGTGTATATGAAGAAGGTTTAAGGATGCTGGACCACCACCATTGACGGTGGTGGCCGGAGATGAGAAAGAGACGAAGATGATGTGCACAGAAGGATTAAGAGAAAATTGTAAACACTAATTATGATTGAATTGAAAGTCTAAAATTATTAGAAGATATATTTATATCTAAAAATAAAAGGAATCTATTGGACTAACCAATGTAAATGTGCTAACAATGTGAATGGGCTTAATTAAGCTTACATGTTGGATCTATTTCTTTAACAAACCTCGGTGCCTTAAAAAAACATTTTCAGTTTAATTTCAAAATTTGAAATTTGTGTCTACAAAATCCTTAATATTCCCTCCGTTTAACCAAAAGAGTCCATATTTAAAAAAATCTAAGTATTAATGAATATGTAAGTATTATTAATGTTGGTTATAACTACAAAAAGTTTGAACAATAACAAGATGTTTATATAGCATATAGAAGATAAAAATGAAAAGTTTTTTGAGATTATATGCTTAATTTTTGAAAGTTACTTATTAAATAATAATTTAAAAATAGAATAATAGACTCTTTATCGCAAACGGAGGGAATATGAGATAGAGAATCAATATGATTGTAATTTTTAGAAAATAAAAATCTTATCAAAACTTGTATTCCGTTGGTCGTTTGTGTACAAAATAACTCCACACGCCCCAAAATTATTGTCATGTCTGACGTGGCACGGAATTAAGGAAAATAATTGATTTCATTATTAAAATTAATACATTGTGTAGTTTTTTTAAAAAAATGTATGTGTATATATCTTATAATTAAAATTGGTAAAAAAAAAATAAGAGTAGAATGATAAGAATACAGTAGATAAAAATTATAAGCAAGACAATATCTTCCCGAATGGACTAAAAAATGAAAGCAAAAGTTTAGTTTAGGATGGTGAAGTAATAATTTTTAGCTTCAAAGTAGTAGTATTCTTTTTCTAACAAATAATATAGAGCAATACTTGATACAGTAATTATAAAATATTTAATATATAGTACTTTTTATTATAAAAATAATATATTATCCTTGACAAAATTAAAAAAAAAATTTGAACATCGCACCGGATCAAATATATATATATATATATATATATAATTATTCATTAAAAAATTAATGAAAATATCGGACCATCTTGGAACGGAGGGATTTGACCAACCATAATAGCAAACAGCAAACTTAGTCCGGAAGTCAAATTGTTTTCCCCCACTTCTACTTCACCGTTATAGCCTACTTCTAGACTACTTGCTAGTCCTCTATCTCTCTCTCTCTCTCTCTCTCGCACGGGTTCCCCCCCCACCCCTAAACAGCAGCAGCAGCCTATATAAGTTTAGTTTCCACTCTGAACTTCGATCCTACGAAAGAAAACCCTTTTCCCTAACACTTTGTGACGACCATGGAGAGTTTTCCGTTAACCACCACCGCCATAGTTGAAACTGATCACTCATCCGATTCCACCCGCAAGCGGAAATTTTCTTCATCGGAAAGTAATTCTTGGAATGTGGGTGACTCGAAAAAGAGAATCATGGAGATTGTTTGGGCGGAAATCCATTTGTTGAAGAAGAACATGAAACCAATGAAAGCCAAATTACTGATGAAGAAGAAGAATACCAGTCAATTTCCAGCAATTCGTCTGCAATTTCAACGGAGTTGACTCTGTTTGACGATTCTTGGGAAGTGGGTATTGGAAGAAACGGTGTAAAAGGCGATTTCTTGGAACCCAAGTCGCTAATAAAATCGAAAGAGAAAATTGATCTTTTTGGGTTTCAGGGTCTAGTGGAAGAAACAGAGGATGGAGTTTCAACAAAGCTGAAGTTGTGCGAGGAGGACTCATGGAAAATCAACAAACCCTTTTTTGTGCAAAATCAAACAACATCTTCGGACATGTCTTACGAACCAAACAACCTCTTCAAACCAAATTTCTCCGGTCCCAAGATAATTGACCTTTCTGGATTTCAGAATCTACCGGACGAAACAGAGCACGGGGTTTCCACAAAGCTAAAGCTGTACGAGGATCCATGGAAAATCAAGAAAGCACTGACAAAAAGCGACTGCAGTGGCAATTTGCATAGGTTAATGTTTCCGAAAGTAGGAATTGAGGAGCATGTGAAGCCACAACTGACGAAGTATGGAATTAGTGATGAAGATATTGGGGAGGGGATTGATGTCATGGTGTGGGATTACGACAATGAAACAGAGCATATCGTGATATTCAAGAAGTGGGTTTCGAACAAAGGCTACATTTTCGGAACAAACTGGAGAAGCCAATTTGTGAATAGGAGGGAATTAGAGACTGGAGACGAGATTGGAATATTTTGGGACGATAACGAATTGAGATTCGGGTTTCGTGTTCTATCTCGGGCTCGAGCAGAGTAGTTAATGTAGCTGCAAGCCTGCAAGAGGGAAACAGAGGAGTTCAGAGCATTGAGTGATGAAATTGGTTGCTCAATGTATCTATTTTTATTGATTTTTCTGGACAAAAATAGAATGATTTTATGTATTATTTTAGCATGAAGAGAGTTTCAATTATAATCTTTCCATTATTATTTTGGTATAAAGATTGAAAATTTTGGAATGCATTGGTTTAACTTCATCTTCATTTTACTTGAGTTGATTTCTATGTTTATCAATGCTCTTCCAACTTAAGCCATCCACTTTTTTTCTTGCAACATAGTCCTCTGTTTCATTGTTTTTTTAATTTTATTTTAGGTTGTTCCATTTACGGTTTTTTTTTCTTTCCTTTTTTTGTTTTTGGGAGGGGGGTTGGGGGACTTTCTTGGCTAAAACTCCTTCCTTCCGGGCAAAGAGTTCACTATTCCATTATGAGATGTTTCACTTAAAAAACCACTTTCAAAAATTAATACATAAAAATATCATTTTATTACTACTGAACTACTAAAAATGTTATTTTCTTAAAAGTTTGAGTTTTAAAAGGAGACTCTATGTTATTTTCTTTAAAAGTTTGACTTAAAAAAAAAGACTATTTGTCCAAAACGGAGGGAATATCTAGGATTCTAGATTGGTTTCATGTATTGATACACGATTATTGATCTTGATTTCAAAGACTTGAAACTCAGCCACAAGTCTTCTATCGATAACTTTCTTTTTAAACTAGTCAACATTTGGAGAAATTGAGGCTAGTCTGTTTCATAAGTTTTGAACCGCTTAAATCACCTATAGAAAAAATATACTTTTAAAGGCAAAAAGATGATTATATCATTAATGAGCTAGAAGCGCGCTAAGAATCAATTTGTGCATCGCGATGTGATACATCAATTTGTTCATCCATCAATTTAAATCGTGATACATAAATTGGTATTTTGATGCAGAAATTTGATCCCGATGCAGAAAATCCTGATGCACAAATTGTATTCGATTTTGTGCATCGCAATGTAAAATCGTTGATGCAGAAAATCTCCTATGTACAAATTGGATTCGATTTGTGCATCGCGATACAAAATCAATGCATAGACTGATACTTTGTGGGCGCGTGTTCGGTTAATTAAGGGTATCGTAGTCTTTTTGCCTTCAAAAGTGTCTTTTTCCGATTAAAAAACATGATCAACTGGAGCAGTTGAAAACTTTTAAAAATTTAAAAGAACCGACTCGAATTTCACCCAAGACATTACTCTTTTCACGATACTTATTTAATTGTTGAACCTATTTGGTGTAGTGTTTTAAAACGCATTTTTTTATTTGTAAATGCCCTTAGATACCTTTGCAAAAAGTTACATTTGACTGAGAGATGCAATGAAAGGAGAGAAAAATTAGGGCTGAAATGTTTTTATACAGGTTGATATGTGATTACATTACATTATATGGGTAATACATAAATAGTTCGACTCCAGCGTTTTCTTCCACCAATTCAATATTGATCGTTGAAAATACGGCTAAATTTTCATAAACGTTGAGTATTAAAAAGCAGCATTGCTACGCCTTTAAACCAAAAACGTTACACTTAGCCCAAGGGTTTTGGGCATAACCTGGTGGGAGAATTAGTCTAAAGATGAGGGGGTTGTAAATCTAAAGATAATATTAGTAGGGGCATACTTGTATATTGAACACATATATACCCTTACCCACTTCTTCGACTGCTCCTGTTAACCTGTGTTTGCGCTTACCGAATTTTCGGATTAATTTGTTATCCACTAGTAAAATTACTCATGTGCCCCTAAATGAACAGTCACAGTTCCTAAAACCTCTCGATCAACAAATGCGCCACAATTCACACTAAGTTCTGATCTAACCGACGTCCAACGCTTAGTAAGACTTAGAAACGGGGGCATCTGGTTTATGAGGGGGGCAGAAAGAAAATAATGAAAATTGGTGGGAGTTTGGAAGAAAATGCAATATTGTGGAGTATTATTCAAACGTGTCCATATAGGACAACGGTAAACTAAAGGGATAACTTTTTCATGAAACTCCCATAACACCACTGACTAGGTGAGTCCACTCGCCAGAGTCGAATGAATCTGGAAAGTTTTACAAAGATATGTGATGTTGCTGACCATAAGAAAAACAGATAAAAGAGAACTTAAGAACTTAATGCTGACTCAATAGGAACATAAGAAGCTCCAAATGTCAGTACAGTTGAAACTTCGTGTACGAGTACCCGATCAATCGAATTTACCATTTGCTTGAAGAGGTGGGTACATTCGAGCTTCCTTCAGATAAACAGTTATTATTAACGAGATCTTCCCTGACTAGGAATGAATATCTGGCCAACTGCTTCAAGAGGGGAGACACTCCAGCTCTCCACATGCCTAACAATCTGAAGGAAATTCATCTCAAACCCATCACTGTCAACATGTAGAAAAAAATAATATCCATGTCATCAATTTTCTTACTTTATATTGATTGTCCAAATCATACACTGTACTCCCGTCGATGGAAATGAGAGGCTTCCATGGAAGTTTGAGATAAGTCCTGCAGATTGGCCGGAAAAGAAGGGAGAGCTAGTAATTAGATTATTCCCATACGTAAATCATCTCTGCATTCAATCATTTTTTTTGTTAACCAAATTACAGGGAAATACTCCCAAAGGAGGATGAAAATATTCAGGCACCAAAAAGAAGAGATGAACTGACTTGCAGACGATTCTGCATAGTCCCACTAAGTAAGGCTTACTTGAAAATGGCAAAGAAATGTTAGACAATATTTAAGCACCTTAGTTTCCATGATGCCACTACATATTCTGTCTGGCAATTGAGGACCTGCAGCAGATGTCGTTATCAGGCACTAATAGTGGAATCTGCTCATATGTACATCTTTGAAATAAAAGTTATGAGGCTCGTGCATTATATGTTGAGGGATCTCTTACAATATGATTGACTTCTAAATTGTCATCAGAACATATTACAAGTATGGCTTAATTGTGATATTTCAACAGTGGCGCTTTTATTGGCATCCTTAAATTGGAACAACTGAAAGGTTTATACTTGATTATTCAAACAGCAAGTAATACTTGATTTAAAAAATAATAATAAGAATGCCGACAAGATAATCATTTGGAGTTGCCTAATCCATGATGCCTTAAGATGAAGAGGTTCTTACATGTTGATTAGCCGTGTATGATTATTGTAAATGAACTCATTAGTAAAGATGGTAACTATTAAGGCACTCATTGTCCTGACATGTATTATATATTGCTTTGTCTAATGATGCCTAGCTCATATGCAACTGTACTTTTTGTTTTTATTGGTAAATAGTATTAGGATAATTCCAAATACTGATAGACCGTGCCCCTACTATATAATTAACTTGGTTGCAAGGGACAGACTGAATAAGAATGACATATAGCTCATATGCAGTGGCGAAACCACAGCCAAGCAAAGCTTACCCCCTTGGGCTTCGAAACAATGAGATTAACTCCTTCAATGTAGAAAAAATGGCTTTTTCCAACTAAAAACATTTGTTATGAGAATACTAGGTTTATGGGCTTTCAGAGATGAAGATGATCATTAATAACTACTACGTTTAGTTTGTCTCGAAGACAAAGCCCCATTATATATTCAAGCTAATAAAAGTTTTTATTGTTTTTCTAGAATTTTTTCTTTGGTCTAAAAACATGGTGTTGCAATACACACATGCACATATTTGATTATTTATTTACTTGTATATGAAAGTCAAAATGCATTGTTAAGAAGTTAGACCTTCAAAACAAAACTCATTTTTTAGACGGAGGGAGTACCGCGTATGGCTTCTATGAAGCTGCAAACAGTTTCCTGCCATGGGGCTATCTGAATTCACCAAAATTAGAAAGCAATTTTTAAGGAGAAAGAATACCTTTTCAATACTTTGTAACAAGATTGATGGGTTCTCAAAGAACGGGACAAGCAGTTTCAAGTTGCGTGAATACAGATCCTTACCTGAATAAATGACACCCAATTAGAAAATTACTCTTGCACATATGAAGATAAGATGCAATATAAACTCTGAAAAACAATAAGGAAGCAAAGTATAAAAGACGCACGTCTTCTTACCTTTAAACTTAATAGTTGGATCTTCAAAGATACAATCTTCTGCATAAATTGCAGAAGTGAAAATTCCTAGATCCAATGAAAATAATATTATTAGTTCACATTGGCTTACCATGTAAATAGCACAACCATATAAACTGACGCAAAGTAGTAATGCAAATAAAAGCAGATCTTTCTCCAAGTAGTTCACGTAGATCAATCATTCTACAAATTATAAGGGAGTAGTCCTTTCAAAAAGAAAAAGTTAGTTAACATATTCATGTACATGTAAAGAAAAAACAAACAAACACCTTAGTTTTATACACTCTTACAGGAGTCATTAGGAAACCTAGGTGGCATTTAGTTCATGGAATAACGCCAGTGGAAATGGAATGGTCAACAGGAATGAATTCCATGGGAGTGGGGATGGGAGCAAAAATGGTCAACTTTCATGTTTGGTTTGCACGGAATGGAATGGAATGTACATTCCACCCCAAAGTCCAAAGTGATTTTATGTCTGGCACGTGGGAAAATTGATGGAAATGGAATGAAATCCGAAAAATTTACGAAATTACCTGATAAATGAGTATTTAACTCATTTCTTCGGTATCTTTTAGGCTTAACGTTTGCTAATTTTCGAGGTTTTTGTAGTCCAACAGTAGTTTTTAGTGTTGTTTTGTAGTTCCAGGGATTTAAGGGGCCAAGCATGCAAATTCAGATGATTTTGGAGTTAATTTGGAAGTTGAGGGCCTCTGTGTAAATTTAAAAGTTGAAAGCTAAATGGTGAAAAGCTGGATAGTGCATTAGTGCGAGTTAAAAGCACAAATGCGCAGCATTGTTATCCCATGCATGATTTTTGAGCAAATTCCAGAGAAATGAGCACTAAGGCAATATGCTGAGGTGCCAACCATGAGCGTTGAGGCGTAGATTTGGGGTGTGCAGATGCTACTCGGCGGATTTTCAAGGTTGGGAGAGCAAGGACGCATCGTGGTTGCGCTAGGGCCCTAAAACCCGAACCTTACGGCAGTTTCAGAGTTTTGGCAAGTTGTAACTCCTTTTTTTCCTTCCTGGGTTGTTGCAGTTTGTACATAGTAGGGTAATATAACCCTTTTAGTTTAGATTTGGGGTTGGCACTTGTGAGATTCTCTCTCATTTTTGTTTTCCAAGTAAGAAAGGAAATTATTCAAGAACAAATTCAAGGTGTTGTAATGAAAATCATGAGGAACTAAACCTATTATCTAGGAATCAGAGATCACCTTTTCAAAGTTTTATGTCTTGAATTAATTCTTTTAATCAATTCAATATTCTTGTTCTTCCCGAGTTGCTCTACATCGAATCTTTTCTAATTATTTATGTGAGATGCATCTATAATTGTCTAGATTTATATGGGTACGATGAACTGAACGACTATAATTCATAAGTCATACATGTTGCCATCTTTTGGGTAGATGAAATCCTATTGATTCATAATCCGTCGTAGGATAGGATTTTGGTTCATTGTGCTCTCATATGCTCTATGGGTTTGATTGTTGTATGTAACAGACCAAGGGAGTATGACAATTAGAAGCACTAAAATTGCAAATTGTGACCCAAGTACACCAATCTTTACCCCTAGAACGAACCCTTGAATTGAACTGATACTTCAGACCCAAAAGACATAGAACTGAGATAATTGGTGAATCTCAATTCCTAGGCTTTCCCAACCTTGACTTTTCACCAATCAACAGCAACAATTTACTTAGTTTAGTTTCTTGTTATTTAGTTTAGTTTAATTAATTCAAAATCTTTGTTCTTTAATTTTTTGTTTTATTCAGAATGGTTAGATTTAATTTAATAAGAGAGTGGAAAGGGACGAAAGTGAATCTTCGGATTTTGAACAAGAACTACTTGATCTAGAAGAAGAAGAAAAACCTACAATGAATGTCACTGTTCCTACAACCCCTCCTATGAAGGATTATGCTCGTCCTAGAGTTGATCGTTCACCCTCTTGTATTGTCTTTCCTACAGATGCTAGGAATTATGAGTTGAAGAGTCTCCATTTTAACATGCTTTTGTCCTTTCATGGGATGGACTGTGAGAGCCCTTTAACTTTCATCCGTGACTATAACTCAAATGTCCAAAATTTCCCCCTGGAAAATTTAACTGAAAAACATTTGTGAATTGCGAATGAGATGCTTCCAGTACATTCTAAAAGATGCAGCAAAACATGGTCACGTCATTGACTCTAGGTACACTGAACACTTGGGATGAGGTTTACAATACTTCCATTAACAAATACTACCCTCGTCCCATTTTGTTTGAAATGAGGAAAAAACTCCTGAAGAAACCAAAGCATTATTTGAGATGCTTGTGCTAACTCCCATCATGATTGTTCATTGCACTTATTAAATCAATCATTTTATGATGACTAATTCAAAACTATCAAGCAATGGTAGACAACGTAGTAGTTGAAGCTATGGGAGAGACAACTATTAAAGAAACCAAAGCATTATTTGAGATGCATGTGCTAACTCCCAACAAAAAAGCACAAGTAAGGCAATAAGTACATATGAGGTGAATTTCAATAATGAAATGGCCATGCAAATCGCGAAGACAACTAAGAAATTGGATTCACTTGTTTCTGCTATGGCTAGTTCTAAAGCTCCTATTGTTAACAAACCATGTGCTATTTGTGGAATTCATAGTCATGTTACTGACATGTGACGTTCGGAAGAACAATTTCCTATGGAACAGGTTAATTCCATGAATTCCTACCCACCAAGGGTCCGCAATGATCCTTATTCAAATACATACAACCCTGGTTGAAATCATCCAAACTTTTAGTGGAGCAACCAGAATCAACCACAACATCAGCCTCCACCTCCACCGCAAGCAGCTTTCCAACCGAAAAACCCTTTTTGAAAGAGACACCTTGTAGTTTTATACAGGTGAGTCAATGAATCAGTGGGAGAATGAGCAGAGGCATGGTTAGATGGAGCAAAGGCAAGAACATATGGAGGAGAGGCATGCACAGCATCTAGCTGCATTGAGAAAGATAAGAGGTACAGGTAGGGCAGATTGCAAAATCTTTGCAAGGCCACACACCGGACACTTTCCCAAGTCTAACCCGAGCAAAGGCAATCATAACGCTTCGCAGTGGAAAGGTAATAGGTGAAGACATACCCTCCAAACCTATCTCTGATAATGCAAGTGATATAATGAATGGTATGGGGGAAACAAAAAAGAGGACCATCCTCTTGAAAAACCAAAGCCACCTTCCCCCAAACCATATGCGCCACCTGTTCTGTTTCTTGGTCGTTTGATGAAGAGCAAGATAGACAAGCAATATTCTGAAATGTATGATATGTTTTTTAGTTCATGTGATAAAGAATTTGATCTTATGTGAAGTACTTTAAGGATCTAAACACCGGTGACCACGAAATGCAAATATGAGCAAAATGAAAAGGTTATAATCCTGAGAATGTCAGCACCGTTCTCCAATAAATTGGGTTTTATTGGAGATCAATTGATATTGTCTGTTGATTTTGTTGTGCTAGATATAGACAAACAATTAAATTAGCTATAATCATGAAGTGTCTATTCTTCTTGGCTGATCCTTTATTCTACGGCTAACACTATCATCAATGTGAGAAATGGAAAACTATCCATCACTGTTATGGATGACTGTTGAGATTTCTGTTTTTGATGCAATGAAAATGCCTGATGGTATAGATGCATGTTTTTCTGTGGATGAGTTAGATTCAATCATTCCTGAAACTTTTGTTCATGAACACACCACAGATAAACTTGATTTAGTGCTCAATGGGTGTGAGAATAGGGAAGATGAGGAAACAAATGAAATAATGGCAATTTATGATAGGCTGAAGATCAAATTCCTGCTAATGTTCCCTTTGATCATTTAGGGCATTTTAATCCAAAACTTGTTTAATCAATCGTGTCTCCCCCTAAAGTGGATTTGAAACCATTAAATATGCTTGGGATAAGTGTCACTTTAACTATGATTATTGCGGCTGATCTAACATGTGAACAAAAAGAAAAGTTGCCAAGTGTTTTGCGTGCACACAAAGCACCAATAGGTTGGATTCTAGCCAATATCAAGTGAAGTACCCCTGCACAAGATTAATCTTGAAGAAGGTGCCAAGCCTTCTAGAGAACATCAAACAAGACTCAACCCTCACATGGAGGAAGTAGTGAGAGCCAAAGTGCTCAAGCTACTTGATGTGGGTAATGTGTACCCAATAGCTGATAGCAAGTGGGTGAGTCCGGTCTAAGTGGTGCCCAAGAAATTGGGTTAGGGTTAGCATCTCATTCTTAGACTTATCAAAAATGCAATGTTATTCATTGTATTAAAACTTGATTTTTGGTTTTCCTATGGTTGGTATCTTTGTTTGCTCGCAACCTTCCCATTCTGTGGAGATCTCAATAGCTTTTGCAAACGGCCTTGGGTAGTTATTATCATAGCCGTCCTACATCAAACTTCTCAAAATGTTGCACAAGCTTTGAAGACCAAAACATTTCTTCTGATCTAAACCATATCTGAGCTTCACCACAATCCGACCGTACATAATGCAGGACATGCATATAGCCGCATCACTCTAGATATGTTAAACGAAGTGCAACTGAATTCGTTTATACCAAATGCATTAACAAATTTTACAGTGTACGTAGAATGCATGTAAACATTTTGCTACAGCCCGAATTCAATTCACACAGTGGTCTTTCCAAATAAATTGGTGATATTTACTTGCGGAAGAAGCAAGAGAGACCACTAACGGCTTTGCTGCAAGCAAAAAGCCTATTTAATTTTGGGTTACAGAGGAGGCCCACCATTATTACTCTTCGGTAAGACTAGTAAAGTTTTAATTAAACTATAATCGGAGTATGCAAGAGATTACTCAGCTAAAAGCATTAGAAATAATTGCTTGGAAAATATTAGATCGAGTTAAGTTCACACCTAGTTAGTTTTGTTACTTTCGGTACTGAAATAATTCATCATAAATTCTGCAACGATGAAAAACTGTGTCCTGTGAAACTTATACGTGAGTGAGATGTAAGGTTCGGCAGGTTTGAGCGAAAAGTTTTGCCACATGGAGATGCGTATAAGGTTGTGTAGTTAAGAAAGTAAAGGAAAAATGAAACAGAAAATAGTTCTGGTAAAGGAGCACCGAATGGACAAATCTTGGATCTGTTGATATTCTAAACACTAAGTTATGACAGCAGGTGAGTGCTCAAGAAATTTATTGCATGAAATCCAAGTAACAGAAATAGCTCAGCTCGAAGAAAATAGATCAATATATCCACACAAACATGTTTTAGTTAAATCAGAAGGATTTCAAAACTTCATAACACAAAAATTAATAAGATTAATCAAGAAGCATTACAAATGGCAAATTAACTCCTAATCTTTACTAACTAGCAGCTATTCTTAAACATCAATAAGTTATTCTTTTACTTTTGCATCACCATGGCAAAGGCTTCTCATCCAATGAAAAAGAAAAATGAATGCGAAAAGGTACCTGTAACAAAATAAGCATTCTCATAGTCTGACTTTAGGATCATTAGAATATCATCAATGCCTGAAACAGCTGGTCCATCTTCATGTTCATAAGACGCCAATCTGCAAATTGCTATGAAAAATAATGATATTTAAGGAACTGAACATATTGGCCATTACAGCGATTTGCGTATAATGCTTCCTAGGAGCATCACCTAATCGCTTGGTATATAAACTTTTCTAAAAAAATCATTTTACTGCAATACTATTTTCTTTAAGATATGATACACTAATTAGTTTCAGAAACTATATTTTTCAGGAAACATAACCTCAAAAACAGCCAGATGAAGTAGAAGTTATCCCATGGGCCGATCACCCCATGTCAGTATATTGATGTGGTGTGAGACGCCCATGCCCTAATAATCCTTGGGTCCGGTGGTTGTAAAGACTTTATAACTAGCTTAGATTTAAGGTGTTACTTTGTTTTGATTGGAGAAATAATCCCACCATGCCCGTACATCTTAATGTTAAATATTATGGTACACGCACTACTGAATTTTCCCATGTGTACTCTCATTATCTACACTGATCACATTTAGCCCAAAGGGCGGAAATAAACGATTATTCTAGCAAAACCATACGTGCAATCAAGGAAACTAAATTAAAATTAGGATCATGGAAAAGAATTTTAAAAATTTAGAGGTATAGGAGAAGAATTGCCTAACCAAAATGATCAAATGAATATAAATTATAAATATTCTCTACTGTTGTTGAATTTAAGATATTTGTTACTCCCGCCGTCCCAAAAAAGTGTCCCCTATTCTATTTTGGGACATCACAAAATAAGTGTCCCCTTTCCCTTTTCAGAAAGATTTTAAAACTCAAATGTCTATAATACCCTTTTAATAGTGAGATAAGGAAAATATGACTCCCGTTGATTTGATACAGCTAAAAAACAATTTGAGGGTATTGCAGGAAAAGCACGTCGAACCATATACTTTCTTAAAACCTGTGTAAAGTCAATATGGAACACTTACTTTGAGATGGAGGGAGTACAACTCAAAAGTCAATTTCGATTAAATAATAAATATTTTGCAGGTCCAGTTTGAGAGGTGCAACCCATAATTATAAGCAATAGTCATCTCAAAGTGGACGACTACCATAGTTAATCCTCAAACTTTGTATATATGAAACTGGAAAAACTAAAATATATCACTAAATACAGGCATCTCCTCATGATCTGAAAATAACAGTTGGAGACAATGGCTAATGCGGGGATGATGAATCGCTAACGAATGTAGCATAAGGATCGATTGGATGTTGCAGATACTCTTTTCACTTAGATGTTACCAACAGGCTTGATTTTAATTCGAAGAAAGGCTGCACCATTGATCCTCTACTCTCCTGATGATACTCACTCTACTACCCTTAATGCGAGCCTGCAAGGATCTGGGCACAGGACTCAGCTAAGATGGATAGGTCATCAGAATGTCGACAGCTACCTTTCAACTGTGAGGATGAAATAGAAACTCAACTTTCATTTAATCTTTCTTCTTGGGGAGTGGCTTTTTGAATTGTCTGATATCTTAACGAAATAACAAAAATCCCATTTGTGTCCTAATTTACTTTATTTCTTCTTTTGATAAGAAACAATAGAAGATTTTCTTAATAAGAGGGAATAACCAATAGGTTACAAACTCAGCAGCTTACTCCATCCACGTAATAAAATCCAGAACAAAGAGTGTGCATGCTTAGCTAACTCATGTGCCACTCAATTTCCAATCCTTCTAGCTAAGGAGAAATCACATGACTGCAAAGACATACAAAGTCACCTAGCATCTACAATATTCCCAAATAAAGAACATTCCTCCAACACACTATTAATACCCGATACGATAGAGTCACTTCCCAAAACCCAACGTCTAAAGCGAATTGCATAGCTTCAACCACGGTGAATGTCTCAGCAATGAGCCCCTCGGGAGCATCAAAAACCGATTGTTTTGATAACCCAGCCAAAAAGTCATCATCACCATTTTTCCTGATACCCACAGCTAGCATGCCCACAAAAGTTGCACCATCAGAATTTACCTTAAACTTTCCCAAGGCTGTGGGAACCCAGCGTAAGGAGATTTTATTTGTTACTGGCAAGCTAGTTTTTTGTTAATGTACGATGATGTTGATGGGTATCTACTAATTATAAATAATAAAACTCAACTCACCTTAAGTCCCAATCACTTGGGTCTGGCTACATGAATCCTTCTCTATCATTCAACTCGATCCAAAGCTAGGTCATAACAAATTTATAAAATTATCAAGTTCCAGTTCCCAGTGCGATAAATGGCAGCCATAACAAACAGTTGACTTCAGGGGCAGTTTCCTCATTCTATCATTCCCTCATTCCATTCCCTTTCCTGTTCACACGAATGAAACCTCTTGACAAAATGTAATGCCCCTTAATTGTCCCCCACCCACCTGCACCCCCAATTCGCGCACCAAATGAGCACATACCCATTCCATGTCCATTTCTATTCCTGTTCCATTTCTTGCCATGTCGCTCCCTCCAAACAAACAAAACACTACTAAATTAATTCATTAACCTCAATGGATCTCATCGACTTCATCCCAACAAAGGTTTCCACTATCCAATGGAATCACGTGATAAGGTCAGAATTTGCATCCAACAGAAATGAAATTCTAGTCATACACTCTAAATCAAATTCAAATCCAACAAAATCCCAGAAGGGTCCAATAATATTACTCTCATGCTCTAAAACAATATATAATTCCCACATAGATGCCAAACTACAGGAAGTTGAAATCGAAATCAAAAGATTCTAAAAACTAACAAAAATACGACACTACTTACTTATTATCAGTAGCGCTGGAGGATGAGAAGAGTCTTAGGAACTCTGTCGCTCCGCTAACTGCAATCCTCTAGAGCTGCGGCGTCCGTTTATCTTCCTTGTTGGAATCGGGAGCACCGGAGCAGCAACGTAATCTATCAACTCTCTGCTATAAGCCTATAACAAACAATTGTTTACTGTTATTTTGATGAGCAACAATGCTCTTCTTTTTGGTTCTATCATAGTTCAAATAACATGGAAAAGAGTCGCCGTCGATTCACGAAACAAAGCTACGCTTACCCTGCGATTGTGAGGTAGAAGCAGCGCCGATGGCAATCGGGAGTGGCACAAAATTCCCGCCATCTCTCTCTCTCTCTGAATCTGCTTTTTAAATTTTGATTTAATCTGAACCCAGTCCGGATTGAAAGCCGAACCTTACAAATATTTGAGGTTTCGTTAATTTTCTACGAGCAAGCCTTTGACTTAACACTCAAATCCAACCACGATTTAATCCATAAAATGATTTAAATATCTTTTTAATATTGAGAAATAAATACTCATCTATAATGCATATTTACATATGTTTATAAAACATCCGCTGCATCTTAACAGATGTTTGACGAAACATCCGTTAGTGTATAGCAGATGTTTTATAAAACATCCGTAAATATATAGCGGATGTTTTGTCCGAAATCGAAAAAAATACAAATCATTGATTTTTTGTTCGTAAGTGAAAAGAAAAAATAATCTGAATCAAAATCAATCAAATTCTCATGTGATATCATGCTTTAACAATAGAAATCGAATCAACAACGACACGTAATCAAAATTACGTGAAGGGGGGAGGGAGGGAAGGGGTAGTATAGTTTAAATGCGAAAGGTAGTGAAATAATTTTGCATTTTAAATAATATTACGTTTAGGGATTTTGATATTATATTAAGGTATTCTGTATTAATCTTTCTTTTGTTTTAAAAAGTCATGTTTAACTTGAAATATAAATTATAAACAAATAATTAATATTATTATAAATATTAGGATATCATAAAATCTATATATATATATATATAATTAACTGCCACGTGGCGGCTTTCTGTGAAAAACTAAATTTTAAAAAGGGATTTTGTGATGCCACGTGTCACCATTAAAATAGTAAATGTTTTTTATTTTTTTTCAAAATTGATTTTTAAAGATAAAAATCTTAAATCTAATTAGAAAAGATAAAAATCTTAAAACTAATTTGATTTTATCCAGTTTAATTTATACAAGTTTAATTTGACCGAAACTCTTCAATTTTCATCTCTTTTCATTTTCATACTATTTAATTAATACAAATTATTCACAAGATAATTTTATATTATTTGTTCTTCTACTAATATATATATATATATATATATATATATATATATTATTAATTATTAATTACTAATCTATTAATTATATATTAACTATTATTTAAATAAAGTCCCCTGCCGTATTCTTTGTGTTGAATGCATAAAGTTTTAAACGAATTATATGCTTCAACGTGTCAACTTCTTGTGAAGTTGTGAAATTTTTTTTTTCTTTTTCTTTGCTGCCAAAAAAATGGGATAGATTTTAAAACTGGTGCCTCCTTTATTAATGGTAAAAAAAATTAAATTTTTTTGCCAAAATCGGTTAGTACGAGATAGATTTTTATCACATTTGATTTAGACGTGTTTCACTTGATTAAAACTCCAACTTTTTATGATAAAAGTGTTTTTTTTTTTTTTTGCAAATAGATTTTATCAATTCTCATATATTTAATCTTTCAATTACATATTCATATGATCAATTTTGAATATTTACCTTATTTTTCGTTGTTTTCATATTATTTTAATTAAAAAATTTAACTATTTATTACAAGTTTAGAAAATCATCTTATTATAAATAATTTTTACACAAAAAAAAACTATTAAAACCGTGCATACGGTACTATATATGTATTTATAGTATTATTTTAAACCAGATATATTTTAAAACTGCTACATCTTTTATACATGGTAAAAGTTTCTATAACTATTACTAAAACAGAAGCCGATGCTGCCACGTGGCGGCTTTTTATGAAAAACTAAATTTTAAAAAGGGAGTTTGTGATACCACAGTGTCATCATTAAAATTGTAAATGTTTTTATGTTTTTTTTCAAAATTGATTAATTAAAGATAAAAATCTTAAATCTAATTAAATAAAATAAAAATCTTAAAACTAATTTGATTTTATCTTGTTTAATTTATACAAGTTGCATTTGACCGAAACTCTTCAATTTTCATCTCTTTTCATTTTCATACTATTTAATTAATACAAATTATTCACAAGATAATTTTATATTATTTGTTCTTCTACTAATATATATATATATATAATTACTAATCTATTAATTATGTATTAACTATTATTTAAATAGAAGTCGCTGCTGTCACATGACGACTTTGTGTTGAATGCATAAAGTTTTAAACGAATTATATGCTTCGACGTGTCAACTTCTTGTGAAGTTGTGGATTTTTTTTTCTTTTTCTTTGCTGCCAAAAATTAAAATCGGATAGATTTGAAAACTGGTGCCTCCTTTATAAATGGTAAAAAAAATTATTTTTTTTTTGCCAAAATCGGTTAGTACGAGATAGATTTAGACGTGTTTCACTTGATTAAGACTCCAAATTTTAATGGTAAAAATGTTTTTTTGCGAATAGATTTTATCAATGCTCATAGATTTAATCTTTCAATTACATATTCATATGATCAATTTTGAATATTTACCTTATTTTTCGTTGTTTTCATATTATTTTAATTAAAAATTTTAACTATTTATTACAAGTTTAGAAAATCATCTTATTATAAATAATTTTTACACAAAAAAATATTAAAACTATGCATACGGTACTATATATGTATTTATAGTATTATTTTAAACCGGATATATTTTAAAACTGCTACATCCTTTATACATGGTAAAAGTTTCTACAATTATTACTAAAACAGAAGTCGCTGCTGCCACGTGGCAGCTTTCTGTGAAAAACTAAATTTTAAAAAGGGATTTTGTGATGTCACGTGTCACCATTAAAATAGTAAATGTTTTTTTATTTTTTTTACAAAATTGATTAATTAAAGATAAAAATCTTAAATCTAATTAGATAAGATAAAAATCTTAAAACTAATTTGATTTTATCATGTTTAATTTATACAAGTTGCATTTGACCGAAACTCTTCAATTTTCATCTCTTTTCATTTTCATACTATTTAATTAATACAAATTATTCACAAGATAATTTTATATTATTTGTTCTTCTACTAATATATATATATATATATATATATATATATATATATATATATTAATTATTAATTATTAATTATTAATTACTAATCTATTAATTATATATTAACTATTATTTAAATAGAAGTCGTTGCTGCCACATGACGACTTTGTGTTGAATGCATAAAGTTTTAAACGAATTATATGCTTCAACATGTCAACTTCTTGTGAAGTTGTGAATTTTTTTTTCTTTTTCTTTGCTGCCAAAAATTAAAACCGGATAGATTTTAAAACTGATGCCTCCTTTATAAATGGTAAAAAATTATTATTATTATTATTTTGCCAAAATCGGTTAGTACGAGATAGATTTTTATCACATTTGATTTAAATGTGTTTCACTTGATTAAGACTCCAAATTTTAATGGTAAAAGTGTTTTTTTGCGAATAGATTTTATCAATGCTCATAGATTTAATCTTTCAATTACATATTCATATGATCAATTTTGAATATTTACCTTATTTTTCGTTGTTTTCATATTTTTTAATGAAAAAATTTAACTATTTATTACAAGTTAATCATCTTATTATAAATAATTTTTACACAAAAAAAAAAACTATTAAAATCGTGTATACAGTACTATATATGTATTTATAGTATTCTTTTAAGCCGGATATATTTTAAAACTGCTACCTCCTTTATGCATGGTAAAAGTTTTTTTTAACCATTTTTTATGCCAAAATCGGTTAATACCAGATATATTTTATCACATTTGATTTAAACACGTTTCACTTGATTATGACTCCAAATTTTCATGGTAAGTTTTTTTGGTGAATAGATTTTTCATGTGTGTATATATATATATATATATATATATATATATATATATATATATCACATTTGATTTAAACGTATTTCATTTGATTATGACTCTAAATTTTCATGGTAAAAGTTTTTTTGGCGGATAGATTTTATCAATTCTCATAGGTTTTAATCTTTCAATTACATATTCATATGATCAATATTGAATATTTACCTTATTTTTCATTTATTTTCAAAATGTTAACTATTTATTACAAGAAATTGTCAACTTCTTGTGAAGTTGTGATTTTTTTTTCTTTTTCTTTGTTGCCAAAAATTAAAACCGGATAGATTTTAAAATTGATGCCTCCTTTATAAATGGTAAAAAAAATTATTTTTTTTTTTGCCAAAATCGGTTAGTACGACATAGATTTTTATCACATTTGATTTAGACATGTTTCACTTGATTAAGACTCCAAATTTAATGGTAAAAGTGTTTTTTTGCGAATAGATTTTATCAATTCTCATAGATTTAATCTTTTAATTACATATTCATATGATCAATTTTGAATATTTACTTTATTTTTCGTTGTTTTCATATTATTTTAATTTAAAAAATTAACTATTTATTACAAGTTTAGAAAATCAACTTAGTATAAATAATTTTTACACAAAAAAACTATTAAAACCGTGCATACAGTACTATATATGTATTTATAGTATTATTTTAAACCGGATATATTTTAAAATTGCTACCTCCTTTATACATGGTAAAAGTTTTTCTTTTACCATTTTTTATGCCGAAATCGGTTAATACCGGATATATTTCATCACATTTGATTTAAACACGTTTCACTTGATTATGACTCCAAATTTTCATGGTAAGTTTTTTTGGTGAATAGATTTTTCATGTGAATATTTATATATATATATATATATATATATATATATATATATATATATATATATGTGTGTGTGTGTGTGTGTGTGTGTGTGTGTGTGTATCACATTTGATTTATACATCGGAAAAGTTTTTTTTACCATTTTTCTGCAAAAATTAGTTAATGTCGGATATATTTTATCACATTTGATTTAAACGTATTTCTCTTGATTATGACTATAAATTTTCATGGTAAAAGTTTTTTTAGCGGATAGATTTTATCAATTCTCATAGGTTTTAATCTTTCAATTACATATTCATATGATCAATTGTGAATATTTACCTTATTTTTCATTTTTTTTTCAAAATTTTAACTATTTATTACAAGTTTAGAAACTAATCTTATTATAAACAACTTTTTCAAAAAAACAAAAAAAAAAACTACTAAACGAATGGAAAGAAAAGTCAAAATTCCTTGTATTTGTGCTTTTGAACTATTCACCTCGAATGCATCGAATAGGTGAAAAAGGCCTAAATCGCACTGATTAGAACCACAAGGAGAAAAACCTTTACTTAACATTCATGAACTCACCCACCCAAATAGAAAATTGATTCTCATTTCCATGCCTTTCCAAATAGGCAGCCATGCTAGAAATAGAATTGAGAATGCAAATGGATTGACAACTAAAGACTAGCAGTCTTTAATAGCATATGATCGATTCAATTTGGTCAAGTACGGAAAGAGTAGCAATCTGAAGTACTATAAGAGGAAAAATAATGTCAAGTTTGGTAATTGAAGAAGGTTGAAGAAGGCTGCCGGACCACCACCATTGACGGTGGTAGCCGGAGGTGAGAGAGAAAAGAGAGGCATTCTCAAGCAATCTAGGAGAGAAAGAAAAATAGAAACACATTATTATTGAATTGATTAACTAAAAACTATTACATGAGATATTTATATCTAAGGTAAAAAGAATCTATTGGGCTAACAATGCAAATTGGCCCAATTGGGCTTACATAAGTTTGATCTATTTCTTTAACACTTCCCCTCAACTCGTACACCCAACTTTATGAAGTGTACGAGTTGGAGAGATACAAACAAATGAGCCTTTATGAAAAATGTGCCTCTTTGGGCTTAAATCAAATGTGCCAGTTTGGGCCTAGATCAAATGTGCAATAATTGGGCTAAATTGCCTCTTTGTGCATGAATCAAAGAGATGTTTTTGGTGATATTTTTTCTAATATTAAGAAGGCGGAAGATGAAGTTCAACGCTTGGAATTTCTTTTTGAAGCTTCTAGATCTCCCGAGGATAGAGCTTCTATGGCTCAAGCTCATGCTAATCTTAAATATGCTCTTAAAAATGAAGAGCTTTATTGGCGACAAAAGGCCAAAGTTAAATGGATTAAAGAAGGAGAGTGAAACTCTAAATTATTTCATGCTTCAGTTAAGCAGACTCGTAGGAAGCTTCACATCCACTCTATTTCTGGTGCTGATGGGCAAGTTATTTCTAGTGATGCAGCTATTCGGGATCAGGCTGTGAATCATTTAAATCCCAACTTCAGGCCATTCCTACGACGAATAATGACATGCTTTTATCTATTCCTTCTCTCGTTACGGGTGTCATGAACCATTCTCTTACTGCTGACCCTACCTTAGAAGAGGTTAAGGCTACTGTTTTCTCGTTAAATGGTGATAGTGCAGCGGGTCCGGATGGCTTTTATGGATTATTTTTTTCCCACTGTTGGGACATTATTGGATCTGATCTTCATGCTGCTATCTTGGAATTCTTTTCTGGGTTTTCTCTTCCTCGCAGTTGGACTAGTACTCTTATTGTCTCTATTCCCAAGATTGATAATCCTTCGTCTTTTGGCGATTTCAGACCTATCAGTCTGTGCAACTTTAATAATAAGGTGCTCTCTAAGCTTCTAGCCACTCGGCTTGCAGGCATTCTCCTAGATCTGATCTCTCTTAACCAAAGTGGGTTTGTCAAAGGGTGTATTATTCAAGACAGCATTCTTCTGGCCCAAGAATTAATGACAAACTTGAACAAGAAAGTTGCTGGATCTAATATAATTTTAAAGCTGGATATGTCCAAGGCCTTCGATAAAGTTGACTGGTTTTACCTTATTAAGGTTCTCCGTCGTTTTGGTTTTTGTGAGACTTTTATTGATATGATTTGGTGGCTCATATCCGAAAACTGGTTTTCAGTGCTAATTAATGGATCTCCATCGGGCTTCTTTCATTCTTCTCGAGGGCTACGTCAAGGTGATCCTACTTCTCCAACTCTTTTTATTCTTGCTGCTGAAGTTCTCAGCCGTAGCCTTAACGAGTTACAGTCTTCTAATTCTCGAGTTGCTTATTCCTCTTCAAGTGGCTGCCCGATAATTTCCCACTTATCTTTTGTGGATGATATCATCATTTTCTGTAATGGCAATTCTCAATCCCTCTCCAAACATCAGAATCTTCTATCTGATTATGAGCAGATATCGGGGCAAGCTATTAACTACAACAAATGCAGTTTTACTGTTTCTGCCAAGTTGCCTTCGGCCCGTATTCAGGCTATTGCTTCCTGTTTAGAATATGCTCGGAAAGATTTCCCATTAATATATTTGGGATGCCCTTTATTTTGTGGCCGCAAGTTGAAATGCTACTTTGATCCTCTCATATTGAAAATTCGTTCTCGAATAGACTCGTGGGTTAGTCTTTTTCTATCTGCTGCTGGAAGGATCACTCTCATCAACTCCATTCTTCATTCCATCACAGCCTATCAGCTTGCCGCTCTTGATCCCCCTAAATCTGTTCTCCGTTTGGTTGAACGTATGTTGGCTAATTTCTTTTGGGGCCAAGTGGATCATCATCAGCGCCTTCATTGGATTTCTTGGACCCAAGTTTGCTCCCCCATTTCAGAAGGTGGGGCTGGAATCCGATCATTACAAGACATGTCTCGTGCCTTTGTTGCAAGTATTTGGTGGCGATTTCGTACACACACCACTCTTTGGTCCAGATTTCTTATGGCTAAATATTGTCATCACCTTCATCCAGTTCAGGCCTCTTCTAAAGGCTCTCATATTTGGTGTCGTTTGCTTGCCATTCGCTCGTTTGTTGAGGATCACTTACAGTGGCTTGTAGGAAAAGGAAACTGTTCTCCCTGGTATGATAAATGGCTGGATGAAGGTCTTATTTCTAGACCCAATCAGCTTCTTGTTTCCTCGGTTCGTGATCTCTTCTTGGATGATTCTTCATTAAATCCAGCTATTGCGGCCTGTTTATCTTCATCAGATATTTCTGCATTCACTTGAGAAGCATATCCATGTTGGACTCTTTCTTCCTCAGGCCGTTTCTCGATTTCTTCAGCTTGGCAGCATATTCGGGTTTCTCAACCAAGTCTGTTGACTCCTAAATTCTATTGGCATCGTAATCTTCCAAATCATATAAGTGTTTTTATGTGGCGGCTTTAATATGATTCTGACCACCAACCAAAAACCAAGATTGTCACAAGCAAGGGAGAGGCATTGGAGGCATGTAGATCAAGGTTCGAGGGTTCATATGAGCATGGATCGAGGTTCAAGGGTTCTAAAATGCATAGAGTATGATTGGAAGATTCAAGAGTTCTATACAAACTTAATTCGTGGATTTATTGGAGATTCAGGCTATTACAATGGCTACTCTACAAATTCAAACATACGTTGTGAAGCCTTAGATTTCATGGATGATGCCTTAAAGACTCGATAAATGTTCGTTAATGTCATACAATGACTTTGGAAGCTTTTAACGTGTAAATGAAGACTTTAGGGGGGCCAAAATGCAACTTTGAAAATTAGGCCTTTACAAAAAACGGGATTTGTATATTTTCTTTATTTTGGAGGATTTATTTCTTAAATAGATTAGGTAACTTACCTAATTGTTGCCTACATAGATTACGTAAGTTGAGTAGTTTCCTAAGTGGATTTTAGGTAGTTTCCTAAGTTGATTCTAAGTAGTTTCCTTAGTTGATTCTACTCAGTTTTCCTTTTACTTTTAGGTTTAGGATTCACAACCCATATAAATAATGGTTGTGGCTTATTGTTTTGTAGACAACTTTATGATTATTGATTAATATAGTTTTTGAGTGTTTTTCAAAACCTCCTTATTCTTCATTGAACTTGTGATTATTTGGTGAGAGGCTAAGTAATCGAAACCCGAACTTATCAATAGGATATTCATCCCTATTGTGGCGTTCTTCATTATACCAAGGTTCGTGTTCGTCTCGTAATTGGATCGCGGAGTACCTCGTTCAATAACGGATCGTAGCATTGGGTCAATGTGTCACAATCCATCAATTCATTGACGTTCTTCGCTTGCCATGCTGCGTGCTCTTTGATTCCTCCATCGCGAGTACGCGTCTAGGAATCATATCATTTGGTATCAGAGCAAAGGTTCGTTTCCACAATCTATCTTACTTTAAATTGTTCTTATTTTGATCATCAATTTGTTTCTCTTCCTACTTTGAATTAGGGTCTTCAATCCTAATTTGTTCTTTTTCGATTTCTTTGTTTTTGTTGTTTTAAAGCCCTAATATTCTAGGGTTATAAATTCAAAAAAAATTAAAAAATTACTGTTCACCGTTCACTGTTCACGTCGCCACTGTTCATGCCGGAGTTACTGTTCACGCGCGGAGTTACTGTTCACGGGTACTGTTCATATAAAAAAAAATGATGTTTTAATTTATTTTGGACAGCTTAGTTACAAAAAAAAAAAAAAAAAGTCTTCGGACAAAAAAAAAAGATCCGAATAAAAAAATACATAAAATTTCAGATTAAAAAAAAGAAATCTGAAATTAAAAAAAAAAGTATTGCTAGTTGCCGAAAAATTTGTGATTGATAATTGCTAGTTGGTGCGAATTGAGAAACTTCAAGTATAACTTTCATCTTTGTTCGAGAATAAATATCGAATCTTCTTATATAATTGATCGTTGAGCTAATCATCCTTGAAATTATACTCTTAATTTTCTTTTCTCTACACGTGATTCTTATTGATTAAGTTTCTTGGTTTTGCTTGCTTTGTTAATCACTATTTAATTGTTTAGTTCTTTTAGAACTTGGAGGAATTGAAAGTGAGGGAGAGTAGGTAAACACGAGAGGAGTGACATTAATTGAGTGATACACGTAAGGGAGTGGGTGAGGTGATTTTGCTAATAAAATTTCTTGCAGGTACACGATGTCTAAAATAAGTGAGAATGATGTTCCTACCTTTGATATGAGACTTTATATGGAAGGTTTTGTGACAGATTTGCATAAAACTATGAGGGAGCAAAAGGAGGATCTAATGGAGGAGATTGAGAAAATTCGTAGTTAACGAAAGAAAAAAACAAGAGAGGGAGGTAATGAACCTAATGAAGTGCGAAGACGTAGAATCGATGAAAAAATTAATTTTGAGAAATATTGGGAGGATCTTTGGTTGGAAATTAAGAACTCAAAACTAAAAGAAGTGGAGGTAAATAAGGGAGACAAAAATTCTTCTAAACCTTTACCAATTGGTGATGAGAGACAAAACAATATGGTAGTTAGGAGGATGTTAGAATTGAGAGTTCCAAGTGTTGAAGAGATTGAAAAGGAGAAAATATTCTTTACTAAGTGCAAAGTGCAAGAGCGAGTTTGAGGGGTGATCATCGATGGAAATAGTTGTACTAATGTTGCTAGTGTGACTATGGTTGAGAAATTAGGGTTACCTACAACCAATCATCCTAAACCTTATAAGTTACAATGCTTGAATGGAGGAGGTATGTTGAGGGTGAACAAGCAGGTGCTTGTGAAGTTCAAGATTAGAAGATATGAAGATGAGGTGATGTGGTGCCAATACGACAAACTCATTTATTGCTAGGGCGACCTTGGCAAGTTGAGAGGAGTGTTACTTATGATGGCAACACAAAAAGACATTCTTTTGTGCATGATCAAATAACCATTAAACTTGTACTATTGACTCCAACACAAGCTTATGAGAATTTTATGATGTTAAGTTCAATAGCTAGTGAAGAGAGAAAGGCTAGTGAGGAAAAGAATATAGAGAAGCCTTTAAAAAAGGAGAGCTTGAGAGAAAATAAAGAGAGTTTGACTAGAGAACAAAGTGAGGAGTGTGAGATAGCCAAGAAAAAGGAGAGCTCAAGTGAAAATAATGAGAGTTTGGCTAGAGATAAAAGTGATTTTTGTGAGATAGCCAAGAAAAAGGAGAGCTTGTGTGAAAACAAGAGTGAGAGGCCGGTTTTAGAGACTAGTGAAAGATGTGAGATAGCCGGGCAAAAGGAGAGGAAAGTTAGTGTGTGTGAGAAAAAGAAAGAGTGTGAGAAAGAGAAAGAAATTGAGGCAAATTTTCATACTAATCAAGTTAATGTTGTATTGCCAAAGTCTATTGTTTCTTTTTCACAAACTTTTCAAGAGGCACCACCAAAAGAAATTGTGAGATTCAAGATGGAATACCAACAAGGTAAGGAAATTATTGTAGATCCTACATTTTCTCAAAGGTATGATCTTAATCTTTCTTGGAAGAATAAGTTGTGTGGTGAATTGTTACATGTTAAGCACCATGACATTGATAATAAGCTCAATAGAGTTGTTGTTGAGTTTGGACAATTGACTAGATTTGTGGACACTTGTGTCATGGGTAAAATTGTTATGCCACCTAAATTATTGCATGTTAAACACCATAACTTTGGTGAAAAATTCAGAATTCCTAGAAGTGTTGCTTTAAAAAATTTGATTATTGTGGTGAATGCCTTATTTATGAGAAAGATTGTTAGACCACTTGACATGTGTAAAAAGTTTCCATTGCAAGATTTTGTTAGTCATTATGGTCTAAGTGATTGGATGAAATATGGTGCATACATTGGTGATGACTTAAATTTGACATTGCATAAACCTAATCATTCGTATGTGGATCCATTCATGGATGTTACATTGATTGTTAATATGGTAGGATTGAATTGTGCATTGCAAGATGGAAAGAAAATTATGAATTTTGCATTAGGGATTTCTATGTTTCACCAAGATGTGAGTTCTAAACTTGTGATTATACATGATGTTTCAATGATGAATTATTTTGTTGCATGTCATAAGATTGTTGAAGTTTCCCATGATGCGTTGATGTTTCATAAATTTATGGATTGCATGATATATATAAAGCTTTACCTTCTTTGTTAGATCTAATTCTTCATAAGCATGTTAAACCTTGGAAAGGTGATGAAAATCATATTGCTGATGATTATAAGCATGTTTTAACACATGATCTGAATTTTGAGCATAAAGGTTGTTTATCCTTGAGATTGCACTCTGGTTGTTTATCATTGCATGATTCATTATTGATAAATATGGATATGCAAAAGATGAAAGTTTTTAGGTTGATCTTTAAACTAGGTGAAATCAATTGTTTGTTTCAAATCGAAGAATTAAGTAAGTTGATGAGCGAAAGATTTGATTATGGTAGTATCTTGTCTTATATAATCATTTTATTGATTTGCATGATTTATTGTATATGCTTTGGATTGCATATAGTTGTGATGTTGAGCATGGTTGTGCGAAAAAGAGGATTTACTAGGTTAATGTTTAAACATGGTGATTGTGGTTGTATAAAGAATTTTCATGAGGGAACATCAAGTTGTGATAACTTCATGAGTGAGATTATAAACATTGATGGATTTACTTGTCATGACGGATTTGGATACGTGAGTTGGTATGCCATATTGCATATTATCTTATTATACTTATTGATATTCCTTACGATGGATTTACTTGTCATTGACACTCTTTATGATGATCTCGTTGTGTTTAATGCTGCATATGTGATGTTGTCATTCATGGACAGTCGCCGAGTAATGCAAGTGAGATATGTTAGATTGGTATTTGAACCTGGTGATAGGGTTAGGATGTGTTTAATGGTGGGACACGTTCTTACACCAAGAGATGTTTGTACTAAATTGTTGCATAACTCATTGTGTGCTAACAATGTTTTTCATGTGGTAGTGCATAGTTTTGTCGTATTACTTCTACAGTTAAAGGAGGAAATCTTGGTGGAGTACCAAAGTGTACCGATGGAAAGTCAAGCGCGAATGGTCTTTGATCCCGGTGATTGGAGATACATGGACTTGCATGGAATGGTTTGTAAATATGGAGAGTTTGAGCGAATCGACAACATGAAATCATATGGTAAGCATAATTTTAGAGAGTATATCTTGGTTACTAAATTGTGTCTATGTGATGTAGGTCTTGATTTGAGGACAAATCCTTTTCAAGAGAGAGGTAATGATATGATTCTGACCACCAACCAAAAACCAAGATTGTCACAAGCAAGGGAGAGGCATTGGAAGCATGTAGATCAAGGTTCGAGGGTTCATATGAGCATGGATTGAGGTTCAAGGGTTCTAAAATGCATAGAGTATGATTGGAAGATTCAAGAGTTCTATACAAACTTAATTCGTGGATTTATTGGAGATTCAGGCTATTACAATGGCTACTCTACAAATTCAAACATACGTTGTGAAGCCTTAGATTTCATGGATGGTGCCTTAAAGACTCGAGAAATGTTCGTTAATGTCATACAATGACTTTGGAAGCTTTTAACGGGTAAATGAAGACTTTAGGGGGCCAAAATGCAACTTTGAAAATTAGGCCTTTACAAAAAACGGGATTTGCATATTTTCTTTATTTTGGAGGATTTATGTTTCTTAAATAGATTAGGTAACTTACCTAATTGTTGCCTACATAGATTAGGTAAGTTGAGTAATTTCCTAAGTGGATTTTAGGTAGTTTCCTAAGTTGATTCTAAGTAGTTTCTTTAGTTGATTCTACTTAGTTTTCCTTTTACTTTTAGGTTTAGGATTCACAACCCATATAAATAATGGTTGTGGCTTATTGTTTTGTAGACAACTTTATGATTATTGATTAATATAGTTTTTGAGTGTTTTTCAAAACCTCCTTGTTCTTCATTGAACTTGTGATTATTTGGTGAGAGGCTAAGTAATCGAAACCCGAACTTATCAATAGGATATTCATCCCTATTGTGGCGTTCTTCATTATACCAAGGTTCGTGTTCGTCTCGTAATTGGATCGCGGAGTACCTCATTCAATAACGGATCGTAGCATTGGGTCAAGGTGTCACAATCCATCAATTCATTGACGTTCTTCGCTTGCCATGCTGCGTGCTCTTTGATTCCTCCATCGCGAGTACGCGTCTAGGAATCATATCAGGCTTTTCCATCGTAAGCTTCCTGTTGATGAAGGTCTCTTTCATCGGGGATTTCAGATGGCTTCTAGGTGTTATTGTTGCACTTCGGGTAACCTAGAAACTTTCTCTCATGTCTTTCTTCATTCGCCTTCTGCTGATTTCATCTGGACCAGATTCAGTTCTGAATACAATGTCAAGTTATGCTCATTCTCCATTTCTCAAATCTGTCTTTCTTGGTGGCTGCTTCACAAGCAATCTTTGGCCTATATTGTTCTCCCTTCTCTCATTTTGTGGCATCTATGGAAGAACAAAAATTCCTTCTTTTTTGAAGGTCATGGTCTCTCTCCTTCGGCTTTAATTGTAGCTATTCGTAAAGATCTTTCGGCTGTTATGGACGCCCATGTTTCTCGGCCAAAGCCTGTCATTTTGGATAACTCCCGGATCCAGATTATTCATTGGATTCATCCCCCGTCTTCTCTGGTTAAGCTCAACACTGATGGGGCCTCTCGTGGCAATCCGGGCATTAGTGGGGGTGGTGGTATCATCCGTAATTCTTCCGGTGATTTCTTGTATGCTTTTTCCACGTTCTATGCTTCTTCTACCAATACTATTGCAGAAGCTCTAGCCCTTCTTGAGGGTGTCCAATGGCTTGAAGGTGTTGGATTTAATGGAGCTATAGTTAAGCTGGACTCCAAAGTTCTAGTTGGTTGTCTCACTGCCGATCACTCTTTCCCTTGGAAATGTTGGTCCACTCTTCATCGCATCAAGGCCATTCAAAGAGAACTTGCTCTTGATATTCGTCACTGCTATAGGGAAGCTAATAGCGTAGCTGATCAGCTGGCAAATCATGGATGTGATTCATTATCCTCGACTCATTTTCTTAATGTTCGTGACTTGCCTAGCCGTATTCGTGGCTTTATTATCCTGGACAAAAATGACACTCCTTATATTCGGAATAGGAAGTCTTAATTTTAGGCTTTTATTTTTGTTCAGTTTGATTTGTATTTCCCTTTCGAGGTCAGGCTCCTCCGTCCTCCCATATATAAGGGCAAGGCTGGTTGTCCCCCTCAAGTTTATTCTTTTTTTCCTTATTAATAAAATCTAGCAGGGTGCCGCCCCTGTTTCTCTAAAAAAAATGTGCCACTCTTGGGCTAAATTGCCTTTTTGGGCCTGAATCAAATATGACACTTTGGGCTGAATTGGTGAAATTTCTTGGGATTGTTGCTAAAGATGTTGGTGGAGGAGGAATCTATGAGAAGCTAATTGATGCTGCTTTTCCGACAGTTCTTGATCTCCTTCTTCACAAAGGAGCACCTTTTGTTCTCCTCTGTTGAATTGGAATCCAAATCATTGGAGGAGCGTTGCTTGTGATTTGCATGATTTTCTTGTTGGTCTTTTAGTTGTTGTTGTTGTTCAAGACTAGAGTCATCCAGGGATCGAGTTTTCAGCTTTGAGGGGTATCCTTGAAACCCAATCCTTCAAGAATATTGGCGATATTCTTCCTCGTATTTTTCTCTTTAGATAGTGTACGAGAATTCATATTCGTCTTCTCCTTGTTCTTCTTGGTTTGAGAATGAGGGCTGTTGGACCTTGATGAAATTGAGATCTGGAATGGGTCGTAGGACTGGAATGGGAAAGATGAAGGAGATGATGGGTTTCTTGGAGAGACAGAGTGATTTGATTATGATTGTATGATTGAGTCAGGAAACATAATCTTGCAATCGTTGTTGTTGTTGGGTGTCAGGAATAAATTTGTTGTTGTGAAACGTAATCTTGAAATCATTGTTGTTGCTGGGCGGCGAAGGTGACAAGCGAGCCCTAATTCCTTGGATAAGGATACGTAGGTAGCCTATTTCAGTAGGCACGACCATCGCAGCGCTTGTTTGTTTGCTTCGTGTGAATTACGTTTGGTCTGATTCCTTGGATAAGGATACGTAGGCACGACCATCGCAGCGCTTGTTTGTTTGCTTCGTGTGAACTACGTTTGGTCTGATTCCTTGAATAAGGATAAGTAGGCAGCCTATTTCGGTAGGCACGACCATCGCAGCATGCTTGTTCTGGCTAGGCCCGAACTACGTTTGGTCTGATTTCCTTTATTAAGGGATATGTAGGCAGCCTAAATTAGTAGGTCCGACCATTAGAGCATTTAATTTGCATATCTGCTTAAAAACTACGATAACCTGCTATAACCGACTAAATATGTCTAGGATATGGATGTTTGGTTAGCATTATAAATTGTTGCATTATAACAGCTACTTATTGCATCTCTCCCCCGTATTAATTGCGCGAAATTGGAGAGTCTATTTCTTATCAACGATGTTCGTCTACTCAGTAAGCTTCGGGTTACCCGTAGACTCCATCGTTGAGGGGCCTCAGAGCACCCCACTTCGCACTCGGTATGTAACTCTAGCATGCAATATCAAGACCTATTAAAACTTAACAAATGTCAAGTTACATGGATTGAAAATGCAAAAGACAAAGCAGGATGCGTAAAATAGTAAAATACAGGGGCTAAAGCGTCAAAAATGGAGCTGAAAATGAATAGTTGGTGCTACCTGTAGACACCCCAATTTCGTACCCCTGATATGTGACTCTGACATGTGATATCAAGAACTGTTCAAAATTAACAAATGTCAAGTTACAGGAGTCGAAAATGCGAAAGACAAAGCATGATACGCAAAACAGTGAATTGTGAGGGGTAAAAGTGCCAAAAATGGAAGTTGAATAGGGACATGGCGCGGCCTAAAAGAGGATTGGGCGCCACGCCATGCCAAGGTGTTGTCGGCGCCAAGTGAGCTACAGTAGCTCTCAGACTTAACGCATTGTGCAACTGGAGAAGGCCGTTGTATAACTGATCGAAGCTCGCTGAGGGAATTTATAATTCCCGATGAGTCCTCCTTTCCACTTATAAATAAAGGCACTGGGCTCCCCTTCAGACACACCATTTTCGTTCGCGAAGAAACGCTGAAGGAATTTCTCCGCGTCTCAACAACGCCGAGTTTTAGAGAGAGAAGTGAGATAGGTGTGTGTAGCCCACCAAAGCTTCCAAACCCCGTCCAAACTCCGCCAAAACACAAATCAACGGGTTATATGTGATCCCCTAGCCTTTTAGTTAGGTATCCACCTTACTTCTCCGGCCCAAAATCCAAAAAGTAAGCCGTTACTCTGCCCGAGTAATGAGCTGAAATACACAAAAAGTAAGCCGTTATTTCGCCCAACCAAAAAGGCTAAAACCATCCGAAATAAGTCGTCACTCTGCCCGAGTGAACGAGCCAAAGTCATCCAGAATAAGCAGTCATTCTGCCCAAATCACAACAACAACAACAACAAAAAAGACTCCCTCTCCCTAAAGGACAAAGCGAGCACACTATCGCTCTAAAAGGTAATAGCCTTTAAGGGCGTTTTTTATTTATTTATTTATTCATTTATTTATAAAGTTATTATTTAAATCCGGCCCAATGTAGCCAATATAAGCCGTTGTGCTGCCCGGATTAGATTAGGAAATATTATGTAAAAGAGCCATTATAATGGCCAAATATTTTTAAATACATTTGTAATTATTGTAAGGAAATGGCTGCAAGTCCGTAAATAATGTAGCCACGGATGTATTTGTTTTATTTTCCTGTCATTTAATACTTTATTTATTTGCTAAATAAATATAACAATAAGCATATTTTAGCCAAAAACTATTTTTGAGACCGAAAGGGCGAGTTGGGTGCCTAGCACCTTCCCAACTCGTAACTTAGCCTCCGAACCCGTTTTCTATCTCTGGTTTTCTTTTATTTTTTCTGGTTTTGCTTTATTTTTGCCTTAAAATAAAGATAGCGACTCTAAAACTTTTTGGATCCAGTGGGGCCTCGCAGCACTCCTTCCTTGCACTTTTCTGTTTTTCCCTAAAAAATGGAGAATGAGAATGGAAGGGTGGTGTATTCCCATATCCTGGTATCCCCTAAACAAGGGATAACTTGATGTGGGAAACGCAAAGCTCCCATAGTGATCCGAAATGGTCCATAAGACTATTTTTAATAAAATCCATAGTGGGGGCGTCGCAACATCCTTTTTTGCACTTTTCCGTTTTCCCCTAAAAAGGGGAAAATGAGAATGAAAGGGTGATGTATTCTCATATCCTGGTATCCCCTAAAAAAGGGATAACTTGATGCAGGAAACTCAAAGTTCCCATATTGGATAAAAAATCCACTAAAGGCAACCGAGGCGCATTCCAACGCGCTATCTTAGACAGCACTCCTCTCGCACTTTTGATTTCGTCTTCCCCTAAACAAGGGAGGGTGGAACGAGAACAGTGGATGTCTCGCATCTGCACGTACGCGCACCCCTATCCAAGGGCGCGCGGAGCGCGGGCGTAGTCCCGGGAACCCACAGTGGCGACTCTGCTGGGAAGTTGTTTTATTTTAAATAAAATGGAGGGCTAGACTTATAAAACAAAAACTTTTTTTGTTTTTCTTTGTTTCTGGCTAAATTATGCTTGTTATATTAATTTATGCATTTGAATATTACGTTCTTATACATCCGTGCCTATATTTGTGGATATGATCCTTCATCTTGCAGCAGTTTCGTTCCGATAACTGTTACAGATATATATATATATATATATATATATATATATATATATATATATATATATATATATATATATATATATATATATACTATATATATGTTTACAATAAAAATTCCGGGCAGCACAATAAAAGGGCCGGAGCTTTATTTTTAATATTGCTTTATTTTCGGCTCTATTTTACTATTTCTTTCTGTTTAATTACTCCCTTTTATTATTCTGCTTAATTTGTACATATTTGCATTCATTCTGCCATTTTATTTTCGGGACATAAGACCAAATTTGTAATTAATAGGAATAGATAGTTTCCCCACTTTTCTTTCTATTTCTTAATATGGTGTGCTTGCTTGCTTGCGCTCAAATTAAAAGGCCAAGAAAATCCACACGTAACAGCAAGATAGGCCATATATGTTATATTTTTCTGTTTATATATCTGTAAATAAATAAAGACTTTACTGCTTTTTAGGTACCGCACACACGTGCACACATATAGGATTATTCCGAACTGTTACCTGTAGACACCCCAATTTCGTACCCCTGGTATGTGATATGACATAAAATATCAAAACCTCTTAAAACATTAACAAATGTCAAGTTACAGTGTCAAAAGTGCAAAAGAACAAGACATGATGCGAAAAAGGATGAACTGCAGGTGTTTAAAGTGCAAAAAATGAAAGATGTTGAAAATTAGGCGCCACCCACATCAAAATTGGGCATGGCACCCAATTTCCTTGGCTGCGCCCAATTTTGGGCTTTGCTGCGCCCAGTTTCTTCAGCGACGCACTGCTCATTTGCCGTAATGTGCAATTTCTCCCGCACTGTGTACAAGCCAATCAATGCACGAAGAAGGAATTTTGATTCCCAGCATGTCCTCAATTCCTCCTATAAATACAGGCCCCCGGCTCCTCATTCAACACACCTTTTCTTCGAAAAAAATTCTCCGCGTTCTCGTTACACTGGAGAAATAGAGAGCGAAGTGAGATAGTGAGCGATCACCTCAAAAAGCCTCGAAACCCTGCCAAACCTCTTCCAAACACAAAACCAACCGGTAGAAGTGAGCCTTAGCCCTCCAGCTAGGTATCCACCCTATTTCCCTGGTCCAAAAATCGTTGAAAGAGCGCTTGCTCTGCCTCGATTTAAAGGCCAACTCAATGAAATAAGCCCTTATTCTGCCCGATTTTCGCCTACCTCAAGCCAACAAACAACCAAACACAAACAGTTCTCTGCCCAAATCCCGTGGCCAAAAGTAACTTTCGGAAGCAGCCACTCTGCCCGAATCTTCACAATACTTCACAACACACAACAACAAAAAAAGACTCCCTCTCCCTGAAGGACAGAGCGAGCACACCCTAGGCCGTCAGTAAGTTTTATTTTAAAGTCTTTCATTTGTAAAAGTATTATTTCCAATCCGGCCCAATGTAGATATATAAGCAGTTGTGCTGCCCGGATTTAGTTAGGAAATAGTACTAAATATAGCCGTTATTATGGCCAAATATTTTCAAGTATATTTGTGATTATTTGTAAAGGGACAGTTGCAAGTCTGTAAATAATGTAGACATAATTGATGTATTTGTAGGCAGTTAATGCTTTATTTATCTGTTAAATAAATATAACAAAAAACATACTTTAGCCAAAAACTGTTTTGAGACCGAAAGGGCGAGTTGGGTGCCTAGCACCTTCCCAACTTATAACTTAGCCTCCGAACCCGTTTTCATTATCTCTGGTTTTATTTTTGGTTTTGCTTTATTTATTCCTTAAAATAAAGATGGGGACTCTAAAACATTTTGGATCCAGTGGGGCCTCGCAACATCTTTCTTTGCACTTTTCCGTTTTCCCCTAAAAAAGGGAGAATGAGAATGGAAAGGTGATGTATTCCTATATCCTTTTTTTTTAGGAAACAGGGACGGTACCCTGCTAGATTTTATTAATAAGGAAAAAGATACAAACTTGAGGGGAACAACCAGCCAAGCCCTTATAAATGGGAGGACAGAGGAGCCTTACCTCGAAAAAGAGATACAAAGCAAAAAAACAAGTTAAGTAATTCTAACATAAGGTGTGTTACAAGCATTTAGCAAAATAAGACCACGATTAGAGTGAGGGATGTCAGAAAAAGAATGGAAGTCCAAATCAGAGCATGAATCACAAGCTAGATTGGCCAAACTGTCAGCAACTTTGTTTGACTCTCTAAAGCAATGCATAAATTGGAAACGCCCCGAAGCTTGACACCAGAGAATAGCACGGATGATATAGGAGTGAATCCAAGGAAATTTAAAGCCTTTGGAAAGGCACTCAAATAAAACCTTAGAATCCGTTTCAATAATTGCATCAATGTAACCATGGTCGTGAAGCCATTTCACACCAATATAAAGAGCACAAACTTCCGCAGCCATATTCGAACAATTATCAAAAAAATGAGAGAAAGCATAGATACACCGACCCTGATAATCGCGAACTATGCCTCCACCGCCGCTCGGACCAGGATTACCCCTGCTAGCACCATCAGTATTGAGCTTCACACAACCCAAAGGAGGCTTAGACCAAGCAACTTGGGAGACCAAAACTTGTCTCCTCCAGCCATGTTTTATAGAAGGGTTGTTGATATCAAGAATATGATAATTGGCCACTTGCAAAACATTTATAAAATCAACAAGAATGTTGTTGATGACAATAGATATAGGAGCCCGATTGTTATCAAAAACAACACTATTGCGAAATCTCCAAAGATGCCAAAATATGATAGAGGGGAGTAAAGTAAATGTGATAGCCTTACTATGGAACCACCAAGAAAAGCATCGCTGTTGAATCGTACCAGGAAGAGAGGAGATTCTAAAGAGCCTATGAAAATGCAGCCAAATAGAGGAAGCAGTGGAACTTGAGAGAAAAATATGCCCAAATGACTCCTCACAACTTTGATCGCAACAGCAGCATTTCGAAGCTAGGGAAAAACCTTTTTGACGGAGGCCCTCATCTAGAGGGAGTTTGTGACGAAACAAACGCCACATAAAGACACTGATATGTCTAGGCAAAGCCTTATGCCAAATGAAGCTATAAGATAGTTGAGATGGACATGCCGACCTGACCAAAGAGAGCGCAGACAATAGAGAAAAACTGCCAGAAGAAGAAGCCGACCAGTATGGGCAATCATCATTATCATCGAGAGAAACTAATTGAGCTTTAATGCGTTGCAAGTCAGGTAAAGGCAGAGAAGATTGATCGAGATTAATAATGAGATCTCTAACGGTAGAAATATTGCAATCAGGAGGTCTGCCAATATGAGAGCCAAAAACCCATTTATCAAACCAAGGGGAGCACAAACCTTTGCCAATAATCCAGAAGATATTGGGATCAGTGATGCCACGCATTCTGAACATACGTTTCCAAGCATGAGAGCCTTTAACAGTTGCTTGAGTAATCTGAGAAGGATGGAGATTTGGACAATAACGAGCTTTGAGAAAAGAAGACCAAAGATTAGAAGATGTGCGAAACCGCCACCAAAGTTTAATACCATAAGCTTTGGAGATATCTGACATGGAGTACACACCAATACCCCCTTCAGCAGTAGGTCTACAACAATTACTCCAAGAAATCCAATGGCATTTATTCTTTCCATCAATATTGCCCCAGAAAAAATTAGAACACAGCTTATCTATAAGAGAGCAAACCGAAGCCGGGGGTTCGAGAGAAGCGATCAAATAGCTGGACATAGAATGGAGAACATGATTAATGAGAGTGATCCGACCGGTTGAATTAAGTAAGCTCCCAGCCCAAGAAGAAATTCGGTTATTCAAACTGTTGACAAGCTTATCAAAATAGTGCCTTTTCTTCCGACCAAAATAAAGCCGACATCCAAGATAAGTGATAGGAAGCTGACCAGCCGAAAAACCCAATTCCGAAGCAGCTTCAAATTCTTTAATAACGTTCTTGTGTTGGAGAATAGAAGACTTGCTGCCATTACAGAAGATAATAAAATCGTCGGCAAATGCGAGATGAGAGATAATCGGGCAGCCACTTATGGTGGAGTAGATGGAAGAGGAAACTTGATGCTGCAATAAATTTAGACGACGACTAAAATAATCAGCTGAAATTATAAAGAGGCTCGGAGAAAGGGGATCACCTTGCCGTAGGCCGCGGGAAGAGGAAAAATAGCCATTAGAGACTCCATTTAGTAAGACTGAGAACCAATTATCTGAAATTAGGCGCCATATAAGATCAATAAAAACCTCATGGAAGCCAAATTGACGAAGAGCATTGATAAGAAAAAGCCATGAAACACGATCGAAGGCTTTAGCCATATCAAGTTTAAGAACAGCATTTGATCCAGACACCTTTTTACCCAAGAAACACATCATCTCCTGAGCAAGTAAAATATTATCTTGAATTGTACGCCCTTTGACAAAAGCACTCGATTTCTCGAAATTATAAGAGGGAGAATACCAAAGAAGCCGCGAAGAGAGAATCTTGGAAATAACCTTAGAACAGAAATTACATAAACTGATGGGTCTAAGATCCCTGAAAGATGAAGGCTTATCGACTTTTGGAATAGCCACTAGAAGGGCACTAGACCAAGATCTCGGGAGGGAGAATCCAGAGAAAAATTCTATAATAGCTTCGCAAAAATTCTCACCAATAATATCCCAACAGGAAGAAAAGAACTTGCCAGTGAAGCCATCGGGACCCGCAGCGCTATCACCATTCAAAGCATGAACAGCCTTCTTGATTTCAGGAATGGTGGGAGGAGCAATAAGCTGAGAATTCCAATCATCAGAAATAAGACGAGGAATAATGTCCAAAGAGGGGAAAGAATAAGAAAAAACTTTAGCCTGAAGTTGCTCCGAGAAATATTTAACAGCCTCGTGTTTTATAGTCTGATCTGTATCAAGAAGATTACCATCTAGATCTTGAATACTATTAATAAACAAACGTCGATGAGTCTGCTTGACCGAAGCATGGAAGAGTTTAGTGTTGCCTTGCCCCTCTTTGAGCCACTTAATTTTTGATTTTTGCTTCCAAAAATCTTCTTCACATTTAAGGCGAGAACGAAGAGAAGCTTGAGCCGCCATAAGATTCTCGCGATTAATGGGAGAAGCATTAAGTTCGAAAAGTAATTCTTTTTCTAGAACATCATCTTCAGCTTTGCGGAGATTTTCAAATATGTTACCAAAAACAGTGGAGTTCCACACTTTCAAGGCAGTTTTAACATTTCTAAGTTTGATGGAGAAACGAACCATAGGCCGGCCATCAACATGAATACCCCAAGCAGAAGAAACCACCTCTTTAAAAGTGGCATGAGAAACCCAAACATTGAGAAAACGGAAAGCTGAAGGACCCCGAGAAGCGATGCTAGAGACTGAAGTAAGAAGCGGAGAATGATCTGAACAAGTTCTGTTTAGATGTTGAACATTAGTATTCTGAAATTTATCCAACCACTCTGCATTGCATAAAACTCTATCAATACGTTCATGAATCGTAGCAGAGCCCTCTCGCTTATTCCACCACGTAAAATCACTTCCTGAGTATCCCAAATCAGACAAACCAGTCACAGATAAACAGGCATGGAAATCCAAGGCTCCAAGACGGTCCCAACCCACTCCACCAGATTTTTCATGAGGGTGGAGAATGATATTAAAATCACCTCCAACTAACCAAGGAGCATTCTGTGAGGACGAGCCCAAATAAATTAAATCATCCCATAATTCCTTTCTTTCTTCCAAAGAACACTTGGCGTAAACACAAGTAAGAAGAGCATGGAAAGGCCAAGAATAATGCTGAAACTGGATGGTAACTTGCTGCGAAGAACTGTTAACTAAATGACAGGTAAATGAAGACTTAACAAAAATCCAAATGGAACTGGAAGCATTAGATGCAGAAAACCTGAAGTGCAGACGACGATTAAGGAGAACTACTTTGTCCATATTCAACATCGGTTCAAAAACAACAATAATAGATATTTTGTGCAGACGAACTAACTGCTTAAGTCGACAAACTGAAGGCTCATTACCTATTCCACGAATATTCCAAAAAAGGATTGTTGTAGCCATAAAAATAATTAAGAGGAATGAGCATCAGAAGGCTTGGCAGCCTTAGATCTAGTGAGTCGGCTTGCTGGAGGTATCGGAGGTTTCGACTTCAAAGTGACATGAGACGGGGAAGTCTCAAGATTTAGAGCATGAAGACTGGTAGGTTCAGGTTCATCACTTTCCAAAACATTCAGCACGGCAAAACGGTTGGGAGAAATAGGAACTGCAGTATTAGTAATCTCCACAGCAATGGTTGTACTATCAAAAGGAGCTGGCTCCCGAGCATTGGGTTCTGGGATATCATGAGAGCTATTGATACCATCCTTGGTGACTGTAAACGCCTCCTCCAGAGTCGCGGTAGCACTAGTACTGTGATCAGGATTTATCGGGGGTGGTGGAACGGATTTATTAATAGCTTCTGTCACTACTACATCAGGTTCGTCCAAAACATTCTCAGTTCCTTCATTAGGGTTTGAATTAGGGTTTGCATGGGCATTAGCAGCCTGTTGGCCTTCAGCACTAGGCATCTTCTTAGGGGTCCAACGTTGGCGTGGAGGATTAATCTGTTGGTTGGACGAAGAAGTGTGTTGGGGGTTGGGCTTATGAGGCTCAACTGTTTGTTTAATAGGCTCAGAATTTGGAACATCAGGAGATTTAATCTTGCAAGATAGATCACTATGCCCTTGACGATAACAATGGGAACAATACAGCGGCTTGTTTTCAGCCTCTATTGGCTGCCAGAAACTTGGATAAACATTGCCACAATCAACCCATATCCGAGACGGGCAAGGGAGAAGTAAATCAATCTCCACACAGATTCGGGCAACACTAGGACGAGATAAATTGATTGTAGGCTGATCTAACATGAGGGGCTTTCCAAATAAAGAGGCAATAGAGAATAGAGCAGATTTATTAAAAAGATGGATAGGCATCCCTGGCAATGAAAACCAAACTGGGGCAATGGAACTCTCAATATCCGGCCGAAAGTTAGGCCACCACTTGAAGACACGCATTGGATAGCGGCCTAGGTACCATTGGTCTTTAATCCACAGCCTTTGGAAGTCTTCATTGTTATGAACCTGGATGAGGATATGCTTGGAGTCCAAATGGCCAATGGAAAAAGCGGCCTTGAGCCCTATCGTGCTGAAGTACTTTCGGGTAGCATCCATGGATGGTCTTCCATGCGAAAACTTGCCAACTAAGGTATAGCGGAATGGGGCAGCAAGGGCATCGATAATGTCTGGAGAGAGTTTAAGAGACGGTTCCCCTTTATACGAAGAGGGAGGGATGGTGAAAACAGGAGGAGAAGGAGAAGAGGAAGAGCTTAGGGCTGCTGCAAAGGTTTTAGGCTAAGAAGAGGGATCCGGCGGAGCCGCGGAGCCGGAGGAACCTCGTCCATAGCCGCCAGAAAGGAGAAAAAAACCTAACAAGCGAGGCTCAAAAGAATCGCACCTTGAGTGTGTATTCGTATGTCCTGGTATCCCCTAAACAAGGGATAACTTGACGTAGAAAACCCAAAGCACCCATAGTGATCCGAGATAGGCCATAAGGCTATTTTTATAAAATCCATAGTGGGGGCGCTGCAACATTCCTTCCTTGCACTTTCACGTTTTCCTCTAAAAAAAAGGGAGAATGGGAATAGAAGGGTGATACATTCTTATATCCTGGTATCCCCTAAAAAAAGGGATAACTTGACATAGAAAACTCAAAGCTCCCATATTGGATCAAAATCCACTAAAGGCAACCGAGGCGCATTCCAACGCGCTATTCGACAAAGACTCCTCCTCGCACTTTTGATTTCGTCCTCCCTAGAAAAGGGAGGGTGGAACGAGAGCAGTGGATGTCCCCGCATCCGCACGTACGCACACCCCTATCCAAGGGCGCGCGAGGTGCGGGAGCAATTTTCCTGGGAACCCACAGTGGCGACTCTATTGGGGAGATCATTTTTATTTTAATAAATAAAAATGGAGGGCTAGACTCAGTAACCAAAACTTTTTTTCTTTTGTTTCTGGCTAACGTTTGCTTGTTATATTAATTTAAACACTTGAATATTGCGTTCCTTTAACATCCGTGTATATTTGTGGATATGATCTTCCATCTTGCAGCAGTTTCATTTCAAACACTATTACGGATATACTTGAAAATATTCGTATTTTTCAAAAAAAAAAATTTGCAAAAAAAAAAAAAAAAAAAAAAATATATATATATATATATATATATATATATATATATATATATATATATATATGCAATACTTTATGTGTAATAATTTTCGGGCAGTACAACAAAAAGGGCCGGGCTTTATTTTAAAATCTCTTCATTTTCAAACCTTATATTATTTTATTACGCTTTTATTTTCATTCCGCATTATATATATATATATATATATATATATATATATATATATATATATATATATATATGCATTCATTCTGTCATTTTATTTTGGGGATTATGACCAATTTGTAATTAATAAAGATAGATAGATTCCTCGCTTTTCTTTCTATTTCTTGATGGTATGCTTGCTTGCTCGCGCTCAAATTAAAAAGCCAAGAAAGTCCATAAATAACAAAGAAACATGTCATATCTGTTTTATTTTCGCTTTCTATATCTGAAAAAAACCTCTTTTTTGCTTTTTAGATACCGCACACACGCACATGCATATAAATATATTCGAATGCTACCCTACACCATGGCCGGCCTATCCCCCGCATAAACCAACGTTAGATCGCATATAGATTTTCGTGACACTTCAAAGACCGACCGGCTTTTTGCATTTTAAATTGTGGGTCGCCCCTAGTTAAAAAAATGCAAGTCAAAAAAAATATGTGCAAGTCAAAAAAAAAAGTGCAAAGTCAAAAAAATGCACAAGTCGAAAAAAATCTGAAGTCAAAAAAATATCTTGATTTATTATTTTCTAATGCTCGACCTAGACCATTTCGAATGGTGGATCCCTGGAAAGAGTATAGGCCCTTCGCTCGATCATTCCGATCTCGGGAGTCGAAAGGTGTGGAATACGTTGGTCCTATACTGCGGAAAGAATCCACTATTCCAGGAAAGTCCTGAGACTGTCAAAATTAAGAGGTGCTTATCCGGTCAATTTGTAGGGAAAATAATAAATAATAAAATATACTAATAAAGGCACGCCAGTACTCCAAGCCCAAAGCCTTCACCACCTTTCGGCCTTACGATACCTCTAAACCCATTTTCCTCGTAAACTTGGCCGAATTTGGAAAGGCGAGACAAGATCGCCGGTTGATACTGAAACGAGTGCAAATCGTAACAGAGGGTATCGTAAATGACGATAGGCGTAAACAGTTCAGAGGGTACGGATCCGCAAGTATGGCGGTAGAAAGTGAAACGATCGCTATGGGTATAGATCACAGAGGCTCCGGTATGCTCGACTCAAAGCAATGCAAAGAGGTGGCTAGACCAAAATTTGGGTGCAACCTGATCGTATAATGAGCCAAATGGCTAATCTGCACAAAGCTTGATATCTAGTGGTGAGGTAATCTCTTCCCCTCAGCAATCCCCAAGAAGCATCAACCTCACATATGCCTCCAAATCCAAACCCTCGGCCAAACACTAACCCACCAAACAACTGTACTCCAAATCCTAACCCTCCACCTAACTCCCTACTACTGCAAATGTCAATCCTTACCCATCCTACCCTCCATATCCTATCTCAAACACCAACATTCCCTGCAGTCCAAGCCGACCTCCCTTTTCCCATAATCAACCCACTCCAAAACACCACATATGGATCCCCAAAGCTATAACCCGTCAAAGCCAAGTTACTACCTACTTACCTTCCGATGATCCCGGCCTCCCACCGAAACCATCCAAAATCCACCAAATTACACTACCCAAAATCCATATCCCGCCAATAACCCACCATTTCCCAAAACCCAGATCCCGCCAATAATCTACCAACCCAAAATCTCTATCCACCCCATAATCCTTATATCGCTCAAAATCCATATCCAGCCCAAAACCCATATCCAGCTCAAAATCCTTACCCAACTCAAAATCCCTATCCAACCCAAAATCCACCAGCTTATATTGCTCAAAACCCATATCCAGCTCATAATCCATACCCAGCTCAAAATCCGACCCAGAATCCATACCCCACCCAAAATCCTTACCAAGCACCACAAATTTAAATTAACCCAACCTTTCCCTAATCCTCGCCAAGATATACCTAAAACTAACTCCCCCAGCCACCAAAATGGAGGCTGACATGGAAAACATGAAAACCATGATGCTCAAACTTCTCAACCAAGGGGAATTTTCTACGCGGGCACTGACATTACAACCTAAGATGCGCATTCAAAATTCAAAATGCCCGACATAGAAAAGTTTGATGGGACCGATGCCCTATATCCCATCTAAAATCATATTCTATCGGGCATGCAACAGGGGAAGCTTTGAAGCTATGGCTTCCACTTTCACCTCACCCTAGTAGGGGTCGCTAAGAAATGGCCGATGTTGTCGATCAGCACTCAATACCTCGGGACCGGATAGCCGATGAATTCCTTGAAAGGTATAAAGACAACACTAACCCAGAAAATAAAAGAGACATCGAGTCATGCACCCAAAGGGAGAAAGAAACATGTGCTGAGTTCGCAGTCAGATGGAAAAGAAAGTTGGCCCAAACTTTTGATAGACCTGATCCAGCTGAGTCATGCCGGATGTTCATCAAAAACCTCCAGCCCATATACATGGAACACATGCGGTATCTCCCTTACAGCAGCTTTAAAGAAGTAGTGGAAATAGGAGTTTGTATTGATGAAGATATACCCACCGGCAATTAAAAGTCAATACACCTTCTAGTTCTTTCCGATACTCTAAAGGAAAGACACACCAAAGACCAAATTACCGTCAACATGGTAGGGATGCATCGGCCACTTACTTTTCCTACCCAAAGCTATAGCGCCACTCCATGGTCCTATGGACCAGATAGGTCTGTCAACTCAGTTGGAGGGAATAATGACCCAAACAGGAATTTCAGAGGCCAGAACAGGGTCAATCGGTACTATGACAGATTGCAAGCTTCCCAGTCTGTGATATTACAGGGCTAATGGCCGAGGAGTATGAAGCCTTTGGAAAACTACAGCCACCAAACCCCTCGCCGACAATTGGAACCATACTCGCATTGTGAATATCATCGCTAAAGCTGGTCACCTCACCGATGATGCTACACACTCAAGAATGCTATCCTAATTTGATAGATGACAAGGTAATTGAAAAGCCTCCTCTGACCAAATACCAATTAACCCTCTACCTCAAATCAACATGATTGAGGTTGATGAAAAAATCACGTGCCCAAGTTCGAAAAATTAGCCACCCATTACCATATATCCTCATTCCCTTCTCTCCATCTACATCCATAAAAGAGCCTAGCTGCAATATGCTCTCTTGGGACACTATCATGGTAGCCAAAATACCGCAACATCGAAAAGCCACTTGGGTCGGGGATGTTAGCCACCTTACTAGATCCAAATGAACCTACCAACCAAACCCGAAAAGGTGACCACTCAGCAAAGACTAAGAGACGACATCGGGGCTAAGGAGGTGGAAGATATCCTTTAGCTCAGATGAAGAAAACTCAGGCCAACATTTCCATCTGGGGCTTACTTTGGGCTTCAAAAACCCATCGAGACACACTGGCTAAATCTCTAAGCCAGGCAGTCATTCCTATCGAAACCTCCCCGAATGAGCTTACTCAGATGATCGGAAACATTCACTTTGGAAATGTCATAATATTTACTGATCTAGATCTGCCCAAGGAAGGGGCCGACCACATTGATGCTATTCATATCAATGGAATAATGGAAAAAGGGTTCCCCGAAGTTCGATAGACAATGGGTCCTCTCTCGAATGTATGTCCCGCCAAAGACCTTAGCCAAATTGGGAACAAAAATATCGGAACTCACTCCTTCCTCACAAACAGTAAAGGCATATGACAACACCAGTCGATGTGTCTTAAGGGTGGTCACTCTAATGCTGACTATTGGGCCACTAACCATGCCGGTCGAATTCCAAGTCTTGGATATACCAGCCACTTTCAGCCTGTTATTGGGACGCCCTTGGATCCATGGGGTAAAAGGGGTAGCTTCTTCATTACACCAACGTGTCAAATTCATCTACGATGACCACATAGTAATTATTCTGGCTGACAAGATACGGGTATCTTCCTCAGTGGTTTTGAGGTTATCCCTCAAGTTGTGGTCAATGCCCTTGAATACGGTCGAGAAACCGACATCACTGGAAAGAAACCCACATCCCTAGGAAACATGGTCCCTTTAAACATGTTCCTTAAAATGAATTATATGCCCGGCCCGGTCTTGGGAAGTGTAAAACCAACAGGCTTGTCAATCTAGTACAGATGAACTTAAGGAATGTATCCCTCCCTGGCCTAGATACACGCCTACCCCAAATGAGGTAGCCGCCTGTCATGAAACAAAAACGTGAGAAAAGAAAGGCGTAAAAAGGAAAAGCTGCCCTACACACATCCCTCTCCAACCATACGTAAAAACCTTAAATGGTTACTTCAAGGAAAGGGAAATAGAAGCCTCATCTCATGCTCCCTCGAGCCTGATAGACCAAAATGGGAAAAGATGCCCTGTTGGGAAATTTTTGAAGATGTCGGCCTTCTCACGCACGAATGGAACAGTCATCCTAGAGCCCTCAGATTAGCACCGCATATAAAATCGCCACTTTTGAAAAACACTTGGTCTATAGATCGTGGTGACTATTCTCTGGTCTTATTTGATGATGACGGCCCGGGAGACAAATTTCTTGGGTATGATAGACTGAGGCACCGAGTATGCAAAGCTCCCTCGATGAGTTCGAGCTTCTCATTGCTAAGCCTCTGTGTAATTGGTACACTACAACCGCCCGCTCTGACTCCCGCTAACTGGTAGACCGCTTCGATATACCATCCCCTCTTCCTTCTCCTAGCTTTACAGATTGGTCATCTACCGATCCGCCTCCAATAATGAGGATCTCAAACCCCAGTCCTCAATAATGTAATAAGCCCCGCTGCCAGCTTGCTATTAATGATAATATGAATGTCTTTGCTTATTCCTTAGTTGCACTATTACATTAAAAGACACATTAAATAGTCATAATAATGAGTCATTTAATGAAATGACCCAAAAGATAAAAAATATTTGTTTGAGCTTGTAAAGAAGTCGAGCAACAGAACAACATCACTTAGCAAAGAAGCTAGAATTAAGACTTGTCAATCATCAATCTGGGTCAACAATCAAGTCAAAGAAATCAAAATCGACAACTACCGCAAGGCTCAAAGGGTAACGCTCATCGACCTCCTCAAAGAATTCAGATATCTTCGCCTCGGTCCTACGAAGATATGCTGTGGCTAGATTCACCCATAGTCGAACAATCGATCCCCATATATCCTGATGTTCGACCAATCGCTTAAGCTCCGCCCGAATCAAACTGTAATGGTCACTACAAGTCAAAGAAGAAATTATGAAGCAAATTCCATGTCAACTCTTCATTCGGGTAGTTGAATACTCGATCCGGGTCGTCCAACATAGTGATCGCTCAAGCCCAACTGAAGGTCCGACTTGGCGTAGACTTCGCGACCTCAACAAGGCACGCCTAAAGATGACTTCCCGCCACCAATATTGATATTGTGGTAGACGCCGCTAAGTTACTCACAAAATTAGATCCTTCGTCGACTTGCATGCTCGGCTACAATCAAATTAAAATGGCAGTAAGACCAAGAAAATACTTCATTCACCACTCCTTGGGGACCTATTGCTATACTGTCATACCATTTTGTATTCAAAATGCCGCTGTATTTATCAAAGCTGGCTGCCACCACTCTCTTCCACGACATGATCCACAAGTGAGATCAAGGTCTACGCCGACGAAATGATCGTACACTCCAAATGACGCCAACGTTCTCATATCGAGACCTTCAAAAATTCTTCGAAAGGTTAAGAAAGATCGATGAAACTCAACCCCACCAATGCACATTTGGGGTCACCAAAGTCCTCGGGATTCTTAGTGACCGAGCAGGCACGGGATCGAGCCAAAGAAAGATCAAAGCTATTATGGAAATGCCACGCCCAAAAACTCAACAAGTCAAAGGTTTCTAGGCCGACTACGATATCACCGCCATCGACAACCGACTAACACATGTGCCCCTCTTCAAGCTCCTAAAGAGAAATATCGACTAAGTCCGGGACGAGAAATGCCACTAAGCTCACCAAATAAAAGCCTACCTCACCAATCCCCGCTAGCTCCACCCCATACACATAAACCTCTCCTCATATACTTAACGTCACATTAACACGCCAAGAGGAGCCATGCTTGCCCAAGAAAAGAAAGACTCCTACATCGAAAACGCCATATACTTCATAAGTAGGAAGTCGCAAGGAAGCGCTCAATTATTCAAGACCGAGAAAAGTCTACTGCCTAGTCCGACAACTCAAAGGCTCAAAACTTATCTCAGGACGATCCATCAAGCTCATATCCAGATGGACCCTATAAATACATATCTTCGCACCATCACTTTCCAACCAACCGCTAAGTGGGCTTCCTTCTCAACGAAGTTTGACATAACATATGTCACGCTCAAATCTATCAAATGTTGAAGATCACTTACCGATCTACCTTCAAAACCGAAGATGCTATCCAGCCCACCTCTGCATTAAGGTGTCTTGGAAATCACTAACCACAACACCACCGGTGATGTTCTTTGACGGAGCCGCAAACAAAAAAGGCTTTGGCATAAGGATATTACTCATTGACTGCAGATTCTCACACCCACCGGCCATAAGATTGAGCTCTGAGTGCTCCAACAACACCACCGAATACGGCTCCGCATTGCCGGGCCTCGAAGAGGCTCTCCAAAGGAAGGCCAAAAATCTCAAGTCCTTGGAGACTCGCCTGATCATAAACCAAGTCGGGCGGAAGTGGAAACCCAAGATCCCTAAGGTAAACTTTATCATGCCAAATTAACAGACTTGCCGCTTGGTTTGATTCCATCTCATTCCAATTACTTCGTGACGTAAATCAATTTGCCGAGATTGCCACCCTAGCATCAC
>CM028378.1:93360818-93411422 GCA_013146195.2 Codonopsis lanceolata | reverse complement strand
GGATTTTGGAGGCTGAAATTGCGATGTGTTGTCACACATGATTGGCGGTTGCGGTCTTGATGTTGTAGTCCACTAGTTGTTGCTTCATCCATAGGAGTTGAGAAGCAACAGTAGCTTAAACAATGTATTAAACTACGTGGTTGAGTTTGCAAGCGATCCTTGTTTCTTGCAAGACCATGAGACAAGTCTATTTCCAAGGAATTGACAAGTCCCACTTGGTGCTTCTTACGCTCACTTTGCGTTGCATAATCGCATCGAGTATCGACTAGATCGAAATTGTTGTTTTTGAATACCATATGCCTAGATTTGTTGTTTTGAAACATATCGATGATACGTTTGGCGACAAGCAAATGTGACTCCTTTGGATCTGCACGAAATCTAGCACAAACACAAGCGACAAACATAATGTCAAGTCTACTAGCGATAAGGTAAAGAAGTGAACCTATGATTCCTCGGTACTTGGTCATGTTCTCTTGCTTTCCCTTCTCATCTTTGTCAAGATGGCGGTCGGTAGACATTGGAGTTTCAATCCTTTAGCTGAATCAAGGCCGAACTTCTTGATTAGTTCCTTTGCATATTTGGTTTGGTGATGAAGATTCCGTCGGAGTGCATTGTATCTGATCTAGAAAGTAGGTAAGTTCACCCATCATGCTCATCTCGAACTTGCTTTGCATCGGCTTCTCGAATCTTTTACAGAGCTTTGGTTAGTTGATCCAAAGATGATGTCGATCCACATAGATTTGTACGAGAAGAGAATGGCCTTTGTGCTTGAGGATGAATAAAGTAGTGTCTATTCTTCCTCTCACGAATCCTTGTTCTATTAAGAACTTGGATAGAGTTTCATACCAAGCTCTAGGAGCTTGCTTCGAAGTAGAGAGCTTTCTTGAGTCGGTAGCGTGATCGGTTGTGCGAAATGACAAATCACGGAGGTTGTTCCATATCTGATTTCTTGAAGATCACCATTCGGAAAGGCACTCTTTACATCCATCGATACACTTTGAAGTTCATGAGCGAGGCATAGGCTAGAAAGATTCGATTGCCTCTAGTCTAGCAACGGGAGCAAAAGTTTCATCAAAGTCAATTCCTTCTTCTGTCGGTAGTGCAGCAGTCTAGCTTTGTTTACGGTGACATTTCTTCTTCATCTCTTTTGTTTAGAAAACCCACTTGGTGCCGATGGTGGATGATCGGTCGGTCTTTGAACTAAGCTCCACACCTTACATCTTTCAAGCTGGTTCAACTCTTCTTGCATAGCTTCAATCCGGTTATGATCTTCGATAGCTTCATCAATCTTCTTTGGTTCGAGTTCGGATACAAATGCATAAGCAAACATAGTCTCTTCTCGAACTTTATTTCTCGTCTGAACTCGTGTTGAGATCACCAATGATTTGAGAGATGGGATGATCTCTTGCTTCAATAACGGATTGGAGGAAGATCACTTACGGTGGGTTCTTCCCTTAAGAATTCGGAGTAGGTTGAGAAGGAGATTCACCAAAATCTGGTTCGAGAAGAGATAGGATCTTCAAAACCTTCATTTTACGGTGAACAAGAAGGATGAGTGATCTGTAAAGGTGCTTGGGGTAAAAGCAGAAGAGATGGGTTCGAGGGTCAATGAAGAGTTGTATCGGTGCCGGCGAGTTCTCGTCTACGGTGAAGGGTTAAGCGGTACTTGTGGGTTCTCGGTTGCCGTTTTCGATGAGGAGTGGAAGTAGATGCTTTATTTGTACTGTCTCATCATTATCGAGAATCATTAGCAACGTTCGGAGCCTTTCTAGGCTCTAACAAGTCATATTCATCAAAAGAAACATGCCTGATTCTAAAATTTTTAAATTAGATTTCTTGAAAATGCGAAATGCTTTTGAATGTTTGGAATACCCAGAAAAATTCCTTCGTCGATTTTGCATCAAATTTTCCTCTATATTCTTTTCCATTATAAAGAATAAAACATTTACTGTAGAAGATTTTAAGAAATCCTATGTTGGGGATCTTCCTCTCCATATTTCATATGGAGTTTTATTATGAAACTTGTTTACGGGGGATCGTTACGAGTAAAACATGCGTGTTGGCGGCTTACGCGAAATACTTAGGAAGTTTAGCACGCGGCATTGTTCTTCTTTGCTTCAATGTTGTTCTTCCGTTCGGCTACACCGTTTTGTTGAGAATGCGGCGGCGAGAAGGTTGTCGATCCGGTGGTCATCGCGGTACTTTCTACACCATTGTTCTTGAATTCGATGTGGTTGTCGATCTTATGTCGCTATGTCTTCAAGCTTTTGAGTTTGAAGTCTTAAAAAAAGCGATGACTAGATCGTTTCATCTTTAGATGTCATTGTTTCAATCAAGTGAATCTAGAGTAGTCATCAACTACTACAAGTGTATACTTGTCTCTGAAATCTTGGTTGTTGATTGGTCCAAAGAGATCCATATGCGAGTTGAAGAGGTACGTTTGTTGATAATCGAGACTTTCTTTTGAAGGAAGACTTGGAAAGTTTTCCTAGTTGGCAAGCTTTACAACACGTCATGGTCGGCGGACACCGTAGGTAGACCTTTGACAAGCCCGTTTTTGGAGAGCTTGGAGGTGTGCTGAAGTTGAGGTGGTGAGGCAGCTTGTGCCATAGCCATTTGTTGTCCGACGTTGTTAGCTACTAGGCAAAGGCTTGAGAATCTCCTAGAAGATTTAAGTCAACGACATAGACATTTCCTTGTCTATTGCCGGTCGTATGTAGAGCGGGATTCATTGTCTTTGATGAGGCAGGTTGGAGTTGAATTGGCATAGAGTCCTTTGTCGCAAGGATATGCTCGACAAATTGTGCTTTAGGCCACTCACTAGAGAGACTTTGTTGATGGAGAGACTTCCTCTAGTGATTGAGCCATATCCAATTGTTTTCCTCTTGCATTATCTCAGAAAATAACGATGGGTCCTTTTTGCTATATACGTAAGAAGACTTACGTTTCTGTCATGTGTCTTGACCCAGCTGTCTAGGTACCGAGATGTCTTTGTTTTCTAATTCTATAGCCATGAAGCATTCTGAAAAAATTAAAGTAAGCGGTACCCTTTATTTTCTTTCGGGTCCTAAGTTAGCAACCTTTTGGAACCCATACACCTTGACCTTGAGAGAACTAGGTCTCTCGGATCTTGGGGTGAACCTTAGCGGGCATTACGGTGCCGGATGGCCTGACAATTGCAAGAATGACATAAATGGAAATTCCATAGAGAAGCGTTAGTGTCTTCAAGCGAAGAGTGCTTATGATCATTCCTTTTCTTGACATCCATTCTTGGTTCGACTTGCTTGTTGATGGTAGACTTAATTGGTTTCTTTTGAATCTTCTAGGTAGGTTACCAACGGACTTAGCTTTAGCTTTTACGTTGATTACCTTTTCGGGAGGATTTGGTAGAATACCTTTAAGTTTACCTTCAACGGTAAAGAGCCTTGCTGTTTCATAGACAAACTTGATAGTTACCGGTAGAGGTTTAGTAGGTCTACCGGCGGACTTTGCCTTAGCATAGTTGTTGCCGGCGAGACTTCACTTTCTCTAGATTACCTTTTCGGGTTTCTCATTTGAGTCGTCATTTTGGCTTCTTTACGAACTTTGGGGTAACGTAGGGAACACTTGAATAACCAAGGCCTTGTTTCCCTATATTTCCAAATGTACGTTTAGAAAGATATATCATTAGCGTCTCGGAGGATTCACCTTTCTCTATGATTGAAGAGATTGTCGGAAGAGGCATCTGAATATCCTATGCCGGTTTATCATTACTAGATTTTTGGCTTGAAAGGATTTCTTGAATGCATCCTTGGAGTGTTCGAGAGTCAATTGTCTTTTGCAAGGAAATTTTCTCTAGGTCAAGTCCTTTGATGTGCTTTCGATAGACAATCAATTTTGTCATAAAGGAATTTGTTTTCTTCCTTGACTTGATACTCTCTTGTTGGCCGCTATTGAGAGTTTGAATCTCATTTGCCATCATAGATTTCAGTATGTAAGTTTCTCACAGTTCTTTTGCAAGTTTAACATAGGATACTCTAAAGGAATTAAATTCTTCAAGCATATCTTGATTATCCTTGAGAGTTCTTCCTTAGTGAAGCTGTCCTTGTTGGTTTCATTTTCTAAAGGACTAGGTGAAACTTTGACTTCATTTAAATCATAGGTAGGACTGAATCATGAGCTATTAAGCATATGTTAGCTTGCTCACAATCCTCTTCCTCCTCTTCGAATCGGTCTCAAACCATGTAGCAACTTTTGTTTGTCTTCTATGTCCTCGGCCAACATACCTTTTTGTTTTTGAAATTTTCTAGAGGAGGGTTTTGGTATGCTTCAAATTTTGGCTTAGGACATTTTGAGGCAAAATGACCGGGTTTTCTATAGTTGTAACACACAAGCTCTTCCTTAGATGAGCTTTCACCATTCTTTACGAAAGATTGTTGGTGAGTGTTCTTCCTTCCATATTTTGAATTTTTTGAAAAGCGTTTACAAACATGGCAAATTGTTCATCGAGATAAAAATCATTTTCACAGGGAAGTGGAAGGTTTGGTTTCAACGATGATTTCTTCTTGGACCATGGTGGAGGATGATTACATTGTTTGTCTTGCTCTAGAGCTTGATTAACTTCAAGTTCATAAACCTTCAAACTTGCGTAGAGACTACGAAGAGTCATCTCGTTTAAGTTCTTGGATTCTTTCATAGCGTGGTCTTAACATGCCATAAGCTACCTAGAGAGCCTAGAAACCTCATGTTCATTTCCTTTTTATCATACGTTTTACCAAGAGAAAAGCAGCTATTTATTACCTCACTTGAAGCGATCGTATGCTTGTCTCAAGGTTTCCTTAAGATCCTTTTTGAAAGAATCAAAGCTAGCTGGATGTATGTATATTTTACATTATCTCTTGTGTCTTGGTCTCCTTCCAAGTATTCTCACAGAGCTTCCACATCTCTTTGCGGTTGTACATCGAATCACTTCTTGGTATGTGCTTGTGTCTAGAGAGCTGGTGATTATGTTGATTGCTTTCTTTGTCAAGTTCTACCCGCTTTCTATCATCCTCTGTCCATTGATTCTTCTTTAGGTACTACGGGATTCCAGCAGATGGAGGCTAGAAGATTTGGCTTCATTGGTACGTGTTGACCTGCGGTAACACCTTTCATAATCTGTTGTCAATAGAGTTCATAAATCTCATTACTTTATCCTTCCATATCAAAAATGTCCTTCGTCCAATATTGGGACGTGGTTAGCATTAGATGTAGGCGGCATGTAGTGTGTTTGTGCCATTATATCGTATCTCAGTTTAATCTTGGAAAAACTTGTTTTCAAAGTAAGGCTCGATACCAATTGTGGGTCCCAATGGGCACAATAAGCTAGAAGAAGGGGGGTTGAATAGCTTATTAAACACTTAAAACTTTAATAAATTCTTTGAAGGATACTTGCAATCTATTAAAGAGAATGAAGTAGCGGAAGACCTTCAAGATAGTTGTTCAGTGCGCCGATAAGGACTAGGTAGACCTTTTACAAGATACTTAAGTTACGTTGTAAATGGATAAAGATAATCAAAGTAATGACTAGATCAAATGACAAACAAGCAGATAAGAAATAACACAAGTATTTTGGGATGGTTCACACTATAAAAGTGCTACGTCCACCACGAGCGATCAACCTTGGATTTAAATAGTGCACTATGTTTTCCACTAGATCAATTAAAAAGAATATCCCTAATGGATCGTGTACAAAATATTGACTTGTGTTTGGGGTCTATGGAATTAAATATCTCGTAAATACAAGATATTTAATTAGATGCTAAGTATAGTAAATGAATGTAAACAACAAGAAGTTAAAACAATAAGTGTTGATGGCGACTTCTTGTTATTGACGAGACTTCTAGATCTGTTGAGGATCTCTTGATTGCAGTGGTAAGATTAGGAGTTATGAAGTTTCAAAGCAATCCTTTAAGTGTTCGATTGATTACGTACGGTGCTTCTTCTTGTTTCAGTCTTGATGGCGGCATTTATAGCGGCACTTCAAAAGATCCGTTGGAGAAGGCGAATACTTCAACGACTCTTTTCAACAATGCATTAAATGCAAGGTACATCGATCGAAAGTTTTCGTCTTCACAGATATCTAGAGCGAGGAATGATTTACGAGATCTTCAAAAAGGTGGGCGATTTAGGTGTCGAATCGAGAGTTGTTGAGAAAAGTAGGAGGCGATGCGCTTTTCTGCTTTCATTGTTCGGGCGAAAAGTCTTCTGCTTTTCGGAAAGTTGCTTTCGGCGGCTTGATATGTCAGAGAATGTCTTGGATTAATTCAAATAATGATTAGGATAAGTTTGAATTAATCCAATGAGTCATTACGGATAGGACACGTCATAGAAGATTAGGTGGACACGAGGTCTACCGTTTGTGGGCTTTATAGGTCTTCAGATAAAGCTTGTGGAGAGGTCTTCATTGAACTTGTAAAGTCCTATAAAAACTATACTAGGCAAAGTTCTATACCAGTTGCCACGCTAATCGTCTGCGACCCGATTAGCCAGCGGAAATATAAAACTAAATGTAATGAAGCGGCAGAGATATAAATCTAACATAAGAATCAACACCCCCACCGAAGGGGAGGAGACGATATGAAGCTCATCGCGAGTAAACTTCAGCGGGGAGCATAAGCATGCCGGCGTTGTGTATAACTATTGCGAGTAAACTTCGGCGAGGGAGCATAAGCGATGACGGCGTGTGTACAACTCAACCATGCGAGTAAACTTCAGCGGGGACAATATAAAGCTCGAGCCATGCGAGTAAACTCTCAGCGGGGAGGCGTAAGCGCGTAGTTGATGCAGTGAAGTGTACAACTCAACCGCGAGTAAACTCGAGCGGGAGGACAATATGAAGCTAAGCCGCGAGTAAACTTGAGCGGGGAGCATAAGCACATGCAGGCGCTGTATACAACTCAACCGCGAGTAAACTCGAGCGGGAGGACAATATGAAACTTAGCCGCAAGTAAATGGCTTCGAGCGGGAAGCATGCTTGAGCTTGAGCAACGGTGTACAGCAGGCTAAACTTGTTGAATCTTGCCTAAATTAAATTTGCTTAAAATCATTATACTTTTATTTAGTTAGAGCTTATAATTTGTTTGGTAAAGAAAAATTGGTAAGCTTGCAGTATAATATTGTCAGCTACTCAGAAGCAGCTAACCCTCGTTTTTAAGTGTCAGCTTCCTTAATTTTTATCTTTCACACAAGATCCCTATGATCTTGTAAGAAGTACTTCCAAATTTTTGATACATTTCAAATTCAAATGTGTTTCTAACGGACTGCACTTCAAGATCATATATATATATATATATATATATATATATATATATATATATATATATATATATATATATATATATATATATATACCCATAGGAACCTCTTGAAGAAATAACTGAAGCATTCATACTCTCAAAAGCAGATTACTCACTTAAAATGCCTCAGCCTTAAACTTTAGCGAGATAGACCCCATTGTTATTTCTTTTCTAGTTATTGTTTTGACAATCACATTCTTGATTTCTCCTTACATCTTTCATATTCTTTGAGAATCAGCTGATTGTCTCACGAGTGTGATTGTTTCCAATCATACTCCATAAAACACCGGTCTTTGTTGTACACTGATCCATTAGTGATCATCTAGATTATTAATAATATTAGTGTACTTCAAAAATTCAAGTTTAACCAACTTGGTAGTGGGCGAATAGCAGTTTTTCATGAACAACTTCAATTGCTTTGTCATTAATTGCCGCTTCGGCTTTTACAACCGCTCTAACACTTAAGAAGTCTTAATCTACTTAAGTGTCAGCCATTTACTTATTTGTGTATAAATTGTTCTTCAGAACCTTCCTTGTATCTTGTGATCTATTTTTCAAAACATTTAATTGTGCCAACTAGCTGACCACTATTTTCGTTTCAGCCTACAACGTCATCTTCTTGAAACCATCAGCAAGCTGACACCATATCACAAAATTACACATTTCCGCTGCAACTTTTAAAAGTCTTTCAAAACTACCCTCAAAGTTTTAAAAGACTATTCACCCCCCTCTAACCTTATTAGTTGCCAACTGGACTTACAATTGGTATTAGAGTTTGACTTTTTGAAATTTATTTTCCAAGTTTAACAACTTGAAAGCTCGATCATGGCAGCTACAAAAGCTTTTCAATCAAATAATGTTACTCAAGTACCTATTTTCGATGAAGATCACTTTGACATTTGGAAAGAAATAATTACAAGATATATGAACAATATTGATAAACGATTGATGAAATGTGTAAGAGGTGGTCCTATGCAACCTATGAATATCAAAACTAAAGTTGGTAAATCTTCTACTGCAGACGATGACACCATAAATCCTCTTGCTTCTACTATTGAAGAATATGTCCTCAAACCTCAATCTGAATGGACCGAGGAAGATAAAATTATGGATGGACTAGATGCTAGATCTATTCACATTCTATCAAGTGCCGTTCTAGATGAAAATTATAAACAAATATACGACTGTGTTACTGCCAAAGAAATATGAGATGCTCTCGTTGAATACGTTGAAGGAGATCAAAACACCAGTGATAACAAACTCTTTGATTGCATACAAGAGTTTGATGCATTCAAAAAGGATCCAAAAGAATAATTTAAGAATGTTTATGATAGATTTCTTGAGGTAAGTAATAGATGTTCTTCCCTTGGTAAAGTTTATAGCATGAAAGATTTAAATATGTGTTTTCTTAGTAGCTTGGGAAGTAGATGGCATGTTAAGGTCACTGTCATAAAGAAAACAAGAGATTTGAACAAAACTCATATATGTAGTCTTGTTGCAAGTCTAAAAATTTATGAAAAGGAAGTTCTCAAAACTTAAGAAATTGAGAAATTTTTTAAAGGTATCTCTCTGCAAGCTCAAGAAGAGACACCAAAAATTTCTACATCCCTGTCAGATGATGACTTTAATGAAGATGAATTTGCAGCCTTTGCTAGGAAATTTCAAAAGTTTAAATCTTTCAAAAAGAACTTTTGATGTATGCAAAAAACGCAAATCGGGCAAGAATATCCGGCCGTATCAAGTAATAAAGTGTACCTAAGTACGAGTTATCGATCTCATATGGAATGCACGTAATTCTCACTCCAACTAAATACCAAAATTAAGCTAACTAATTATATTTGAGAGAAAAGAAAATGAATTAAAATCTAAAAATATAAACAACCTAGAAATCAATTAAATCTACATTACTGCGGAGGTGGTTTGGCAACAACAAATCAAGATAAAAATATAGGAGTGCAATATTTCTAGTATAGTCGGTGTTTAATTTAATCCTCTTTTTACTTTTCTTTAACTCAAGTCTTGGTAGTCGGGCCGTATTATAGTATTCACTACGGGCTCTCGCAACGTATAGAAAATCTAGCTACAACTCCTAGCTACGGGCTCTCACTTTTTATAACATAGGAGAAAATAACTGCATATCAAAACAAGCACCCGATGACTATCTACGCACGATCTCCTCTCGGTCTCACGCAATGCAAACAATTATTGTGATTTTCAGAATTAATGGGGGGGGGGTTCTCATATCTTATCCTATAATTCTAATGATCATCCAATGGTTCGCTACACCATTAAAAGCGTGAAGAACACACAATAATAACCAAGCGCATGAGTAATACTTCGCAAAAAGAAATTCTCTAAATTTTTCTATATATCATGTTGGTAGCCGAGACAAATAAAATTGGTTAACTACGGGCTCTTGCATCTTATAATCAACCCTAACCTCCCCGACCTCGCGAATGCCTAAGGTGGTTCGATCGCGTCTCAAACCTAGTCTTACAATGGCTATCGGTGTGTCACAAAACACCAACTATTAAATTGATTGATCCGAAATATTTCTAAAATCATTTAATTAATGGTCAAATAAGCTGAAGGATGTGAGAGCGAATGGGCTAGATGGGCGGGCAGATGAAGCGAAATTAAGTCGGATGCCTGATCCGTGAAGGGAGGATGCGGGCCGGCTGTTGTGGATATGGCAATGACGGCAACTGGACGACAACACATCAAGGTAGAATCTGGAAATGGCACCGGCCTCTCCTACAATTCTAGAAGTTACTCCGGTGCCCCTGGCTTCTTCAGAAAGGCTGCCGAAGGTCCTTCCATTCCCAGGCTTTGCATATTGATCCTTTGTTAGCTCAGTTAGCCTCTGTTAACTCTAATTTCCCTTTGATCTCTTAACGGACTTAACAGACTTTATCCAAATAATTTCCAATTCGACTTTAAAGCCTAGAATTGCATCGAACTTTATGCTAAACACCATATAATTGCTTGATTATGCTTGGAAACCTACATTAAGCACAAAAACACAAATAATAATATTTTTAAAGCATAATTAACTCAAAAATAGCATAAAATAGAAGAAAATTCCCAGGAAAATTCGTGGAAATCTTGTGTTCATCAACTTCCAAAAACCTTCTACAAACTTTCAAAGATCTTTCTCAAATATTCAAAAACCTTCCTCAAGTTTTCAAAGACCTTCTCCTTCAAACTTTCAAAAGTCTTACTTCAAAAGCAATGAAGATAAAGATGAAAAAAGAAAAATTGTTGTGTTTCGATTGCAGAAAACCTGGTCATTTTGCTTCAAACTGTCCTTCTACCTGTGAGTGCCCTGTTTTTAACCTTTCCCCCCGTTACTGAAAAGCGGGTGGTTTCGAACCTTTTAAGCGCATGGAATACGCCCGGCTTCAATTGTGGACTCGAAAAATGTGTTACAGAGTTGCTATCTTTATTTTAAGGATAAACAAAGAAAAACCAAAAATACCAGATTTGTAAAAGGTTTAGAGGCTATGTGACGAGTTGGGAAAGGGTTAGGCACCAAACTTGCCCTTTTGGACTCAAAATAGGTCTTTTGGCTAAATATGCTCTTTTTTATAACATTAACAATTTAAATTATATATATATATATATATATATATATATATATATATATATATATATATATATATATATATATATATATATATGATAAAAGAAATAACGAAACTTACATTAGTCTTTGCAAATATATTTTATAAAAATTTCGCCATAATAATGGCTTATTTTAGTGCTATTTGTTATAGAATTTTGGGCAGTATGACTGCTTATTTCGTGATATATTACTATTTTAAATAGCACTTTTTAAAGATAAAATAAATAAAACTTTAAGGTACCTACCTCTTGAAGCGTGTAGGTTTTATCCTGTACCAAACCTCTTTCTGGTAGGCTTTTGAGTGTGCTCGCTCTGTCCTTCAGGGAGAGAGAGTCTTTTTGCTTTTGTTGTTGCTGGATTTCGGGTAACTTAACTGCTCTTTTTTGTTGTTTTCGCCTCGGGATCTAGACAGCACAACAGCTTGCTTTTGCTTGCTTGCTTTGTGTGATTTTTGCTGCTTGCTTGTCTTTTGCTGTCGTTTAGTCTGAAATCGGGTAGATATAGACACCCCAATTTTGTACCTCTGGTATGTAACATAGACATGCGATATCAAGACCTGTTGAAACTTAACAAATGTCAAGTTACAGGGTTTAAAAATCCAAAAGACAAAGCAGGATGTGTAAAACAGTAAAATGCAGGGGCCAAGGTGTCAAAAAGAGGCTAAAGATTGAAGCCCAGGCGCTGCCACAAAGCAAGATGGGTGCGGCACCCAGACTCCATGGTGTCCGCGCCAGGATCCTCAACAGTGCACTCCGTCATAACGTATTGCACAAGCCTTCAAGCGCGCGGTACAAGCTGGTGAAGCACGAGATGAAAATCAGAAATCCCAACGGTGTCCCTCCTCTCACCTATAAATAGAGGTGCCCGGGCTTCAGTAATTCACACACCAGACACACAGTCACACACAGAGAAAACGTTGTGCGTTTGTTTTACGCAATGAGCGATCGTGAGTTTCCCCTCCTATAAAGCCTTGAAGCTTTGCCAAATCTTCTCCAAACACAAAACCAACCGGTCAAAGTGAGCCTTAACCCCCCAGCTAGGTTTCCACCCTATTTCCCCGGTCCAAAATTCCCAAAAAGAGCAGTTGCTCTCCCCGAATCCAGAGGCCAAATCTGCCAGAAGCAAGCAGTTGCTTTCCCCGATTTCCGCTAGCAGCAAGCAAACAACACCAAAACGCAAGAAGTTGTTCCGCCTTGGCTTGACGGTGCCGAAGAACTTTCTAGCGCTTAATCCGCCGTAATCACAAAGAACAACAAAAGACTCTCTCTCCCGGAAGGACAGAGCGAGCGCACCAACGCTCTTAAAGGTGAGCCTTTAAGGGTTTTAAAAAAATCTATTTTCATCCGGCCCAATGTAAAAAATATAAGCCGTTGTGCTGCTCGGATCTATGTAGAAAATAGCATTAAAAAGAGCCATTATTATGGCCAAATATTTTGAAATATATTTGTAATTACTAGATGGAGATAGCTGCAAGTCTGTAAATAATGTAGACATTGATATATTTGCTTTTAATGCTTTATTTATTTGCTAGATAAATATAACAAAAAACATACTTTAGCCAAAAACTGTTTTGAGACCGAAAGGGTGAGTTGGGTGCCTAGAACCTTCCCAACTCTTAACTTAGCCTCCGAACCCTTTTTACAATCTCTGGTTTATTTTGGTTTTTCTTTGTTTCTTCCTTAAAATAAAGATAGCGACTCTGTCAAAACATTTTGGATCACAGTGAGGCCCGCAACATCCTTTCTTACACTTTTTTGTTTTCCCATGAACAAGGGAGAATGAGAATGAAAGGATGATGCATTTCCTGTATCTTGTTTTCCCCTAAACAAGGGAGGATGAGATGTGGGGAGCCCAAAGCACTCATAGCGATCCAAAATAAACCTAAGGTCATGGTGAGGCTCGCAACATCCTTTTTTGCACTTTCATGTTTCCTCTAAACAAGGGACGATGGGAATAAAAGGGTGATGCATTTTCTGTACCTCGTCTTCCCCTAAACAAGGGAGGGTGAGATACGGAGAAACCCCAGACACTCATAATGATTTTAGGCGATTTTCGAAAAGTCCATAGTGAGGCAGGGCGTGTTCCCATGCGCTCTCGCAACATCCTTTCTTGCACTTTTCTGTTTTCCCCTAAACAAGGGACGATGGGAATGAAAGGGTGATGCATTTTATGTATCTTATTTTCCCCTAAACAAGGGAGGGTGAGATACGGAGAAACCTAAAGCTCTCATAATGGACCAAAAATCACTCGGTGACCGAGGCGTATTCCACTCGCTTCTTGACAACACCCTTTCTGTATTTTAAATTCCGTCTTCCCTTAAACAAGGGAGGGTGGAATGGAAACCGTGGTATCCTTCTGCATGTCGCGTTCCCCTTGAAGAGGGAGCGGGGCGCGGGAGATCCTGAGGCACCCACAGTAGAGCAACTGCTTGTTTCGGCTAGATTTGACGTCTGGATTCAGGCAGGGCAACTGCTCTTTTTAGGTTTTTTGAACCGGTGAAATAGGGCGAAAACCTAGTTGGGTAGCTAGGGTTTACTTTGGCCTGAGAGTTTTAGTGTTTAGGGGAATATTTGGCAGCCTGACGGAGCTTCAGGGTTGGATGGGAAATAACCTCGACGTTCTCTCCGTAAACTGTAAGAGTTTTCTCTCTTTCGTAAATTGTGCATTCTCCTCTGTTTTCACTGCCCGGGGCCTTCTATTTATAGGCTGAGGCTGAGCTTCCTTCGTGGTTAAGGTTAAGCCAGATATTTTCTTCCGTGTTTTAATGGCTTGTACCGTGCGTTTAAGGAGTTACACCAAAAGGTAACTGTAGCAGTGTATAGGGACCTGTGGGCGCAGTCGTGGAGCTTTCTTGGCGCCGCCTATAGAGGCTGTGGGTGTGGCGCCCATAGTGGGTATAGGCCGCACACTCTTCCTTTTTTCTTTTGTTTTTGGCACTTACGCCCCCTGGAATTCACTGTTTATGCATTCTTTTTTTCTTTTGCATGTTCAACCATGCAACTTGACATCCGTTAGTCCTTTTAACAAGTCTTGATATTTTATGGCATGTCATAAAACAGAGGTACGAAATTGGGGTGTCTACACTACCAAAAATGAACATTACAAAAGAACTCCCATAAATTTTGAAAAACAAAAGGGTTTAGTTGCTAAAGATCAAAATCTTACAACATGGATTGAAAAAGATTCTAAATATGAATCTGCTGATTTTGTGCAAGAAACAAACCTTTGTCTTGTTGCAGAATCAACTGTGTATAATTCAGAAAATGATTTCCCTAGTCCAAATTATTCAAATGAGTCTGATAATGAGCTCCCAAGCTCACCTATCAAAAGCCCCAAGCTGACAAAGGTCATCAAACCTGATCAGCTTGTGGTAAAGAAAATAGGAAATAGTTTTTATGGACAAGGGATCATAAGTTAGCCAGAAAGAAAAGTCAGGACAACCTCTCCAAGGACTGCTGACACAAAAAACAAGCAAAATGTCAAAAAGGCAGGAGGAGAAGGCTACTGACATAAGTGTTGATGATCTACTGAAACAAATGCAAGAAATGTATTCCAAGTTTGAAACACTTAAAAGAATTCATGTTTCTTTATATGGTGACTTCAAATGAATTTCTGATGAAAACTATGAACTTCAAAAGATCAATGAGCTTTATAAAGTACAACAAAATGAAATGCTGCAACTTAAAAGCATCAATGAAAAACATGAGATTCAAACAAAAATCTCAGATGCCCAGATTGCTGATCTTGTAGAAAGGAATCTTTGACTGATCAATGTTGTTGATACCTATTCAAAATGAAAATTTGTTGTTGAGAACATCATCAGTCAACAGAAAAATCATAAAGATCAACATGGTCTTGGATACTCAAAAGGTGATGGAAAATGTGAGATCAGACAGCCAAATGGTGAACCTAAGATTCTGCTAAAAAAGAACAAGGGATTAATGTATAATGTTGTACCTTTCAAATATCCCAAAAATATGAATCAGCATAAAGTCCATTAACAAAAAGGATAAGCTGAACAATGACAGTTGTCAACCTTCTGTTCATAATTCTCACAAAATGTCAGCAGCCACAACAGCTGACAGATGTCAGTCAACTGACAAAAGAGGAGGAATTAGAAGGAAGACAATTGACAAGTTTAAGCCAATCAATTTTGTTGCTGCTAAGACTTCTAAGCTAAGTCAAAATGAATCAAAGAAGTTGTTACGACCCGACCCGGATTTCAACACAAAATCCCAAGGTCGTGCCGCTGAAAGTTGCATAAGAAGAAGACAAACACTTGTTAAACAGTAATGCGTGTTGAACAGTCGAGCTAACAAGCTCTAAACATGAACATAAAGTCGTACTAAAATACGGGTTTACAAAAATCGAATATGCGGAAGCAATAAAGAAATGAAGTCCCGAGCTATGAAGCTGGAAACCGAAGTTAAAGAAATCAAGAGAGACATTATCTCTCAATGGGGAAAAACAAAACTCGTTTGCCGTAACATTGTAGATGCTGAACAAACCATCGGCACTCCAGGCCGACGTTTCAACAAGAACCAACCTGATAACAATTACGCACGGTTAAAGTATACCGGGGATTAACCAACAACTATAACAATTTAGAATAAAGAAATGCCCCAAAGACTGGAGACAATCGAAATAAATACTAAAACCATTTAACAAGGCACGACACAACACGTCGGCCCAAGAAAGAACCAGTACAAATACCCAAGTATCTACCCGACCGTAAAGTCTAGATAACTTTAGAAAATCGTTCTCATAAGAATAGCAAAGTACATAATATATGTGACGATGCTAAAAAGAAATAGGACTCCACAAGCTATTACTCAGGGAAGTCTGCCGCTACTAGCATGAACCACATGATCTAATCTGGATCTATCAATCAGATGCGCTCGCTACGCTATTTATCTACTCGACCTCAAGCGCTACCAATTTACTGCAACTAGAAAACAAAGTACGGAGTGAGTCATAATGACCCAGTACGCTACTACAAAAGATATGTAACATATAATTATGTAACATAAAAATAATCAAGGTGTCATTTTACAAATGACAGAAAACCCGTGAAGAGGCGTCGTATCGTTTTGATACTCCACAAGATAACCATTTCTTCTTACTTACTAAACTGTCCAAATGAACCAGGGTGTAATTCCCTGTTCAAACATAAATCAAATGAATTAGAATGTAATTCCCATAAAAGCATCTTATGCAAGTATATGTAATTATATATATACTAATCAAACTATTAATAGATTCATTAAGTATAGGTGTGCATATTTATATATATACACGTCAAGTCTTTCATAGCATCATCAAGTAGAAGTATGTATATCTAAATATATACATATCATATCGTTCATAGAATCATTAAGTACAAGTATGTACACTTACAGTTATACACCTCAAGTATTTCAATAATACACAATCAAGATAAACACGGTCCATTGGATCTCATGTTCAATTAACACTTTGTTATCACATAAGTGCCCATAGTAAGCCACATAAGGGATATAGAAGGTACCAAATCATTGTCATTGTGTCGTTCCTGCAATCACAACCGTTAAACTGTTTCATTCTGTCAGATGTACGTGATTGATACATCGACATACCGAGGGATACTCGGGCCAATTTAGCATAATCCATGCGCTCTATTGGTTACAACAATGTGCTAACTTCCCCACTGTGGTCAACAGTGGAGGGTGTGTGAATTGACTCCGGTACGGCGATACATAGCAATCACGAATCCCATAACTCGTGAAGACGATGCATCCTCCCACCATCAACACATGAAATCAAACAATACCAGCTGGACTTACATGCAATGCACAAGTAGATGTTTACTTGCCAATTCTCAAGTAGATATAATGATCTACTAAACTCATACGATTATGTACATTGTTACAATAATCACAAAACCACAATAGGAGCTCAATTGAGTCTCTAGATCACAAGTGTCAAGCATGCACACTTAAATCAATCAAAGCTCCAAAAGCTAGTGACTAGTCGAATGGATTATAAATGGCGTAGGATCACACCACGATCCTCGTAAGGTTCAATTGTTCCTTAAGCTCGACTTCGTTGAGTCTTTACTACAATTCCAACCAAATATGGTATAAATTCTATATGCATTTCTAGCCCTTCTATGTTCTTGTTTAAGGAATAGCTAGGTTCTCACTCCATTTAGGAACCCTAGTTCACGTATCAATAAGTCAAGTAGAAGATAGAAGCCTAAGTTGATTAATATCAAATCAAGCCCTAGTTCAATTTAAGTTCATAATCCCACCTATTAGTGGAATCCAAATTTCATTGCAAGTTAACAACACAATAGTAGAACATGCTTGAAGGCAAGAAACACTATATGCTTTATAAGTCATATTCATCAAGTATGGAGAATCAATCCTTAACAGGTTCAAATATTACAAATCACTCGGCGCAGCAATCTTCATAATTGCATTAAAAATTCCTCTCAACACAAAATGTACTGAATCTTACTTATTCAGAAAGTAGACTCTTTAAACTATAACTTAGCCTTTTAAATCACTTCATTCAGTCTTGTATTCATCAATCTATGATCATATCAAGATCAAGCTAATAGTCTGTTTTTCTATTATGATTATTCTGCACAGTCAACTTATAAATTTGACAATTAATTCCTCACAACTCCAAATTTCATGAATTTTATATATTCAGAAACTATACTTTTGGAACTATAATTTAACACTTTAAAGTACTCTATTTGGACATGTATTCTTCAGAATACAGTCACCTCAATTTCATGTTAAAAATCTGGTTCTCTGTTGTGACTCATTCTTCTTAGTCAACTTGTAAATTCAACCATGAATTGCTCACAACTCAAAATGAGTGGATTATTGTCTAGTATGAAACTAGACTCTTGAAACTATATTTTTCCATTTTAAAACTCTCCAATTGGATTTGTATTCATCAATTTATAATCACATAAAGATCATGTTAATAACCAGTTCCCATTGTTCAGACTCACTGTCGCAGCCATGGTTCATGATTCATTAAAAATACTTCCCGAACTCCAAAATTTATGAAAATTTACAGAGAAGCACTTAACATACACATGACCAACATATAATATTTTTAGGCAATTCCATGTAGTAGATTAGTACCAATAGTTTTCGGAAAACAACCCAAAATTTGGATTGAATCTGTGAGATTTCTTCTTAATTGGTGAAATCCTAAACTAGTCATCTCATTGAAGTCTCCAATTCCAACAAGTCCATGAACATTAGTTGTTCCAAGTAATGTTTAGAACACTTTTAATGCTATACACAAACCCAATTTATTAAGTGTAGAGGGCAACCCCAAAATTATTCAGATTTTAACCCTAACGTGAAAAATTCTTTAAAGTTAACAATTGCAATGAGTTCCTTCACAAGAATTACTCCTAAGCACAATTAGAACCACATTCATGCTTTACCCAAACCCAAATTAATAACTTAACAAATCATCCCGATAATTTCCAGATTTATAACTTGTTGAAATGAAGATTTCTACTTCACAAGAAGTTTTCCTAAGCATGTATACTACAACTATTATGAAGGGAGTATGTCATTATATTGAACATACAAATTTTCAGGGATTGGTAGCATACCTTAAGCCTAGAAAAGACTGAGAAAAATGAAAACAAACCAAGGATTAGTAGTCTCCTCGTCGATAGCTACGATTGGGTGGTCTCGAATCCAAAATCGGGTGGCCGGATCCATGAAATCACAAAACACACACTAATCTCACCAAGAATCTCCCACACACAAGCTCTCATCAATGGTGGCTGTAAATATCTAAGGTAGGAGGTGTAATGAGTGGAGAAAATCAGATATTTCAAGTCACAAAGGTTAGGGAGTGAATGGAAAACAAGTGTCAAGCCCTTATAGGTCAATTTTTAAGTGAGATTAAGTCCCTAATTGAGGACTTAGTGCTAAAATTTTAACTTAGGATTAATCCACTCTAATTAATGTCTAATTAAGGTCTCAAGTCAGATTTAGTGAAATTCATTAAGGGTCTCCTAGTAAATCCAATAAACAAGGCAAAACTCAAATTTCTGAAAATACCGAAAACAAATTATTCAGTCAATTTTAAAAATGCGCATGTACTGAAATACAAGTCCAAAAATTACACAATATGTATGGTTAGAAAGATATTGAAGTCTAGTTTCTAACGCATCAAACGGATTTCAATTCTGAGTTGTCTACAGAAAACTATGACCAAATTACTACAGCCCTATTATGGCCAAGGTGAGAACACAAGTCACACCGGAAATGAGACACGAGTGTGTTCAAACTTAAACACAACCAAACAAAAAAATACCAAGCTAATCCCCAAGGTCCCCCAAGTCATCCAGGGCCAAACCTAGGATAAGAATAATACTAACCGAGTAATACGACAATAAACACAACGGTACGAACTAGTACGACAACACGATAACTAAAATCGCGAATCGGGAAATCAAACTTACGACGACAACTATTATGAATGTCGTGGCCATGTGTAAACTTGTGAACATGGTTATTATGAATGATAATGCATCCGAGCAAGCACACCAAGACCTAGGATCTCTCAAAGATCACGAGCAAGGACGAAGTACGTAAACGTTCTACCAAGTCAAGTACTTAAGGATTCGGGGTCTCACAAAAGTCACCTCTAATGACTGATAAACCTGGTTATCACAAATGTAAAGTTTGTTCTACTTTTGGTCATCAGTCTCATGAATGCTTATTTAGATTTAAACCTACTGACAAAGTCAAAATGCCTAAATTCAGGCAAGTAAGGCTACCAAAGAAAACTAACCTTTTGGACCCAAAGATATAAAGGGCACCATGATTTAAATATTCATATTTCAGGTATGCTTAATGGCAGATGATAAACCAACTAACATATGGATATTAGACAGTGGATGCTCTAGACACATGACTGGGTCAAACTCGTTACTAACATTATCTCAGCCAAAGGACCTGAAGTCATTTTTGGAGACAACTCAAAAGGTAAAACTATAGGTTATGGATCCATTATCAGAGGATCTGTAAAAATTGAAAATGTCTCTTTGGTACAAGGTTTGAAACATAATCTCCTAAGTATTTCACAATTCTGTGATAAAGGTATGAATTGTACTTTCTCTACTACTCATTGCTTTATCAAAAATAGCATCACAAATAAAGTTTTACTTACTGGTTCTAGAAAGAGAAATGCATTGGCTATTGATCTATTTGCTTTAAATAATAGTTCTCAAATATGCTTAGTAGCAAACAATTCTTCAAAAACTTCATGGCTTTGGCATAAAAGGCTCTCACATTTAAATTTTAAATATCTTTCTAAACTTTCAAAAGGAAATCTAGTGAATGGTCTGCCATCAGTCAATTTTCCCACTAACAAAAAATGTGAAGCATGTATTTTAGGAAAAATAACAAAAGCTTCTTTTAAATCCAAACCATGTATTTCAACCAAAAGAATTCTTGAACTACTTCATATGGATTTGTTTGGTCCTATTACAACTGCAAGTTTAGGTGGAAACCGATATACTCTAGTGGTTGTAGATGATTACTCAAGGTACACATGGGTTGAAATGATGCAATTCAAGGAAGAAACTTATGATATTCTCATTACCTTGTTCAGAAATCTTCAAACTCAAAAAGAGTGTTAAATTATAAGTGTAAGATCAGACAATGGTACAGAATACAAAAACCTTGGCATGGATACATACTGTGATGATCATGACATTGATCATAATTTCTCAGCAGTAAGAACACTTCAGCAAAATGGTGTAGCTGAAAGGAAGAACATGACATTGATTGAAGCAGGTAAAACAATACTAGCTGAAGTAAAGCTGCCAAAGTATTTTTGGGCAGAAGCTATCAACACAGCTTGCTTTACTCAAAATAGATCTCTCATCAACAAGTTTCGTGAAAAGACTCCGTATGAATTATGGAGAGGTAGAACACCCAACATAGCATACTTTAAAATGTTTGGGTGCAAGTGCTACATTCATTACAATGGTAGTGACCACATAGGTAAATTCGATAAAAAAGCTGATGAAGGTATTTGTGTTGGCTATGCTAAACATATTAAGACCTATAGAGTTTATAATAGAAAGACTCAAATAATTGTTGAATCTATGCATATTACATTTGATGAATTCAATTTACTCGAGTCTACTGAGACTCATGATGTTACTGACAATTTTGAGATTTTTGAGACAGGAAACAATGGTAGCTCAACTCAAAATAATCCATCATCTTCCATTTCTCCAGTTGATATCTCAGATATTCTAAATGAACATCAGCAGGCTGACAACACTTGGCCAGCTGATAATCTAAATCATTCATCAAATCCTGTCATAGCTGACCGGCTGACACATATCCTACTGAAACTCTTCAGTCAGCTGACACTCCATCATCCTCACCTTTGCAAATTGACAATCTCTCTCCTTTCCCCTCAAACACTGAACCTCTCCCAGATCTTCCTAGGGAAATCAGAGAAGCTAAACATCATCCAGTTTCAAACATCATTGGTGATCCCTTTGCTGGTCTAAGAACAAGAAACAATTCCAGAAATGAAACTCTTGACTCACATGCTTTTGTTTCCTCCATTGAACCCAAAAAGATTGATAAAGCTTTTGAGGATCCCCAATGGATTGAGGCCATGTAAGAAGAACTTTTGAAAGATGTCAAGTTTGGCAGCTTGTTCCAAGACCATCAAATCAACAAGTTATTGGAACTAAATGGGTGTTTAGGAACAAGTTGGATGAAGAAGGAAATTTCACTAGAAGCAAAGCTAGGTTGGTAGCCCAAGGCTATAGACAGGAGGAGGGCATTGACTATGATCAAACATTTTCTCCGGTTACATGACTGGAAGCTATCAGATTATTCCTTGTTTTTGCAACTTTCAAAGACTTTAAAGTCTATCAAATGGATGTGAAAAGTGCATTTCTAAATGGTGATCTACAAGAACAAGTCTTTGTTGAACAACCTCCTAGATTTCTTGATATCAAAAAGAAGGACCATGCGTACGAGCTAAGAAAGACTCTCTGTGGTCTCAAACAAGCTCCAAGAGCATGGTATGAAACTCTATCCAAATTTCTCATGGAAAAAGGATTTCAGAGAGGTAAAATTGATACTACTCTTTTCTCCTCGAAGCACAAAGGTAATATCTTACTAGTTCAAATTTATGTTGATGATATTATTTTTGGTTCTACTAATGATGTTTTGTGTAAAAGATTTGAGAATCTTATGAAGGGAAAATTTGAAATGAGCATGATGGGAGAACTTACATACTTCAGAGGTTTGCAAATCAAGAAAACTGAAGAAGGAGTCTTTATTGATCAATCCAAAAACACTAAAGAGCTCATCAAGAAATACAACTTACAAGAGGCAAATTGAGCAAGCACTCCAATGGGAGTTGAATGTCATTGATGAAAGAGGTAAACCTGTCAATACAACTGAGTATAGAAGTATAGTTGGATCTCTCTTATATTTAACTGCGAGTAGACCAGACATTATGCTTGTTGTGCGTATATATGCTCGTTTTCAAGCAAATACTAAAGAATCTCACATGATTGCTACAAAAAGAATTATCAGATACTTGATTCATACTGAAAAATTTGGTATTTGGTATCCAAGAGACTCTTCTTTTAATTTAATTGGATATTCTGTTGACCTTGCAGCTTGTAGGGTAAACAAAAAGAGCATCAATGGAACATGTCAGTTTCTTGGTAACAGGTTGATATCTTGGGCATGCAAAAAGCAAGCATCAGTCTCCACCTCAACTACAGAAGCTGAATACATTGCTGGTGGTAGTTGCTGTTCACAAATTTTTTGAATGAAACAACAGCTATTGGACTATGAAATGTAAATGGGAACATGTCCTATTTATTGTCATAATTCATTTGTAATTTCTATTTCAAAAAATCCAGTCATGTATTTTAAAACTAAACATATAGACATAAGATATCACTTCCTAAAAGATCTTGTTGAAAAAGGTAATGTTCAGCTAGATTATGTTCCTACAGAATTTCAATTAGTTGACATATTTACAAAAGCTCTAAAATCTGATAGATTTGAATTTCTTAGAGGAGAATTGGGAATGCTTATAATGTCATAGAAAGATATATTCTGTATTTCTAACCATTGCAGACACAATTGATCAGCTGACAAAGAAATTCAGTGATGATTTTTAACTTGTCAGTCAGCCCTCATCAGCTGACATATTTCATCAGCTAACCTCAATAGCTGACAACCATATGCCTTTTATAACTGTCTGGGCTTTAGCTTCTAGATAAATCTTTAGCTGACACACTTCAGTCAATAGCTGACATTACTTAGCTGACAAAAAGTTAACAGTTGTCACGTCTCAGCTATATCTTAGCTGACAAACAGATGGCAAAACAGTGACTGACCTCATAGTCACTGTTCAGGTAGCTTCTAAACCCTAATCGAAGCTGATCGTATCTCAACTACGATTTCTATCAAATTCAAATATTTATAAATTTATTCATTTATTTCCCGCCTTTTTATTTCTCCTCGGAACTCGCGAAGCTTCCTTGAGAAGCCAAAACGACTCTCCCACTATCTCACTAACACTGGCGGTTGATATGACGTGTTTACACAAAAATAGCTTATCATTATGGCAACATGACCTCTATCATAAATCAATATAAAACATCACCTTTTTATCTTAAAAACCAAAATTCGGTGTACTTATTCACTGCACGTCATATCTTTGCTTTTAAAACCCACTCCCAAAATTCTTTATACGTACCCGTACTTATAAAAATTTCTAAAAAAATATTAATACCACACCTTTGTCTTAAATACTTTAAACTCTTCCTATATATACACTCCTAACAAGATAGAATCCTCACTTCATTTTCTATCTCCAGTCTCTCTTCTCCAACCTCTCTTCTTCAAAACCCTAAAAATAACTGGTATTTTCTCATCACCATCTACGTGCTTCTTCTCTCTCTTCTAACTCTATCTCTAACATTTTCTTTGTGTTTATTTTAGGAAAAACGGCAAACAATACTGCTCTAGGATGTATTTTAGATGTTCTTTCACTTAGCTTCGAACCTCTAGGGATCGAGCTACTTCATCTATTGACCGCTACTGGACTGATTCCTCTACTAACTTTCAACATTCGTAATTACAGCTGCCAGTTAACAGAGGAATTCTTTATGTCCATGGTGGAAAATCCTTCTGACCCCTTCTCTCTTGCTGGGTCTATCAGAGGGGTGCCTATTGTCTTTGATTCAAAGTCCATTACAACGGCCTTTCCAAATCTCTCAGATGATGGTTCAACCATCTACACCATTCTAAAAGAAACACAACAGGCTGGATGGAATACTATGCGTGGAGAAGTTCATGTTGAGCTTGCCTTTGACAAGCACAAGAATCGTTTTGCTCCTCTTTACTATGCCCTAGCCACAGTTTTAGATAAATGTCTTCTTATTAAGTCTGGTGGGCATGATAAGATTACTGAGCCTCAGCTGTTCCTTATGGAAGGCATTGTGGAAAACTTCGAAATCAACTAGGGGGCTGTCCTTGTGGAATGTGTGAAGACAAACATAGCCAAATAGAAAGATAACATGGCTACTGGAAATCCAAGGCTAACCCATCATCTTATTATCAATCATTTTCTTCGATCTCTTCCTACTCTTCAACATCGTTTTCTTGCTATTGGGGACATGGAAAAGTCAGAATCAGGAAATATATGGCTGCAAATGTCAAGAGAGCAAATGTATCTAGCCACTTTGGTTAAGAAATCTCCACTACTCAATCAAGATGAAGACCTCAAAGGACCAGGACCCAGGCTCTAACTACCACTTCTACCAGCTAGCCAGTTGAAGTTGGTCAGCCAGCTGATGATGCTGAGCAAGCTGAAGGTGGTCAACTAGCTCTTGCACAATTAACTGACAACATTCCCCCTATTCTTGTGTCCAGAAGAACAAGAAGAAGAAGACTGATTGCAGCTGCTGATTCAGCTGAAGATGAGCCTACTCAAGATGCACAAACTCCCTCTTTGCCTCCTCGAACGAAAAGACAGAGAAGAAATCCTGATCTTAATCCAGGTAACTTTATTCCATTCACTCCTACTCCAGAAATTCCTATCACTGATCTTGCATCAAACTCTCCTCCCTCAAATCCTCGTTCTCCAAACACAGCCCCCATAAAATTCTTTCCTCTTATTCGAAATCCCACATTTCATCCATGGCATTCCTACTATGATGTCAGTCTTAAGCCCATTCCAAAGGACTGGGTCTTTCCCATAGATCATCTACCATACTTTGTGCAATTCCTTCTTTCTTTTCATGAAGAAAAGAAAGATGAAAAACCTTCCGTCAACCCTATCAAATATATTGATCATAATCTCAAGAGGAGACCATATGTTCTGTACCCAGCAACCCCAAACTTGACTCAAGAAGATCTCATTGCAAACTATGGCAAGTACTTCGATCCTCTCCCTTTACTCTAGAATAGGTTTTATTTATCAAATGACTGTTTTGTTCAAAATGAGCTCATATTTCTCGCCTGGACCATCTATAACAAAGTGCATCATCTACCTGTACTAACCCATAATGGCCCCTATCTTATTGGAAGGCCTGCATTGCCTAAAGATGATTAGGTAAATCAAGACTGGGAACAGCCGTCAGTTGACCCTGCTAAACTAACATGAATTCAGAAAGCAGCCAACAAATATGTGTAGGATGGTGTTAATTCTGCCAATCTGGCTTACATTGAGCTCCACAGATCAATGGCCTTCATGCAAGGAGGAGCTTCTGCCTCTGCAGCCTTCCCAGATGCATTCACAAGTGAACCACCTCCTTTAATCACTGATCTTTTGATTCCTTCAGCTCCTTCCTTGGTAACTTTTCCTCCTGTCACTCCTATTTTACCAACCATCATACCTACTGTACCACCTATTGTTACTCATGTTGTCACATATACCTTAACACCCATTACAATACCAGTTTTTATTCCATCAGTTGAAGCCTCATCATCAGTCATTCCAGTTCCTGCCAATGTTCCTGTACCAGCTGTTGTGTCAGCCACTCTTCTGGCAGCTGATCCACCAACTGATATTGTCACTTCTTTAGTGCCAGCAGATGTTGTGCCTCTTTCTGTTGAGCCTCCTACTCATGCGACTGCTGATCAGACTGCTCATCCATATGCAGCTTCTCCTCTGCATATTTTTCCTGACTTATCTCTCTACTCGACTGTTCTAATGTTAGTCGGTCTTCACACTGCAGCTTAGACTGATCTCTTTTCAACTGATGAATCTGACCATTAGTCATTTGAAGAAATTACTGAAGATTCTTCCATGGTCTCCTCATCCAGCTCCTCCAAATCTACCTCCATTGATGAGGCACTACTTTCTCCATCTCAATTGGCTCTCAAAAAGGCAAGGAAGCAATAGGCTATTATCACTCAAGCCCTTCAGCAACCCACTGGCAAAAAGACAATCTTTCTTAATGAGTTACCCGAGTTAGAACATGACCCTAATTCTCCTGTTCCTGCCTATCATATGTCTACTTTCTTTCCAGCTGACATTGAAGATGAAGGAATTCAAACATTCCAATTATTCTCAGATGCTCCAGGACCTTCTCACTCACCTGCCACTGAGACTGCTGATCCTTTCCACCTGTTACTCTCTCTGATTCTGCCAAGCTGGACCTGCTCTACATTTATTATCTTTAAATGAAAGCAGCTTACAAGCATCATACCAATCAGCTTGCCACCCTCCAACAACATGTTTCATATCTTCTTCCCAATCTCGTGCAGATAATCACAGCTAAAGTTCAGACTGCTATTGCTACTGGTGCATCTCATGAGCGTCATATGGATGATTGGTGATCCATCTTACTTTACCAAAAGGAATGAGTAAATCGTACTTTTAATGCTAAAGCTACCATGCTTCAAACTATTCAGGAGGAGAAGAAATAGAGAGCTCATGTTGATGATTTCCTTGCTGAGAACAAAATTCTTAGACAAAGATTGGGTCTCAAACCATCTCAATCAGTTAATGCAGAACCTGAAGCTGACAAGGGACCTGAAGTTGACAAGGAACATGAAGCCTCTCTTGTTGATGTTGGTACATCATCTATTGCTCCAGCTGACAAGCCAGCTGAAGGATTCACATTAGCAAACAAATGATCAAACTCTCTCAAACTTTTTAAACTCATTTTGAAGATACTTGTTTTACTTGTAGCAGACAATTACTTACCTTCTGGTTTTAATTTCAGCAGTTTAAATTATATCTTATCTACTTGGCTTACTAACATTTATTTTGCAGGATTATAAGTTATATATCTTCCTCTCTGCTTTAAGTGAATGGTCTTAAACAATAGGAGGAGATTGTTGAATCTTGCCTAAATTAAATTTTCTTAAAATCATTATACTTTTATTTAGTTAGAACTTATAATTTGTTTGGTAAAGAAAAATTGGTCAGCATGCAGTATAATATTGTCAACTACTCAGAAGCAGTTGACAATTACCTGTTTTGGGTTATGATAGATCTTACTGCTTTTTATCTTTCACACAGGATTCCTATGATCTTGTAAGAAGATACTTCCAAATTTTTGGTACATTTCAAATTCAAATGTGTTTCTAATGGATTGCACTTCAAGATCATCTATATATATACCCACAGGAACCTCTTGAAGAAATAACTGAAGCATTCATACTCTCAAAAGCAGATTACTCACTTAAAGTGCCTCAGCCTTAAACTTTAGCTAGATAGACCTCATTGTTATTTATTTTCTAGTTATTGTTTTGACAATCACGTTCTTGATTTCTCCTTACATCTTTCATATTCTTTGAGAATCAGTTGATTGTCTCACGAGTGTGATTGTTTCCAATCATACTCCATAAAACACCAATCTTTGTTGTACACTGATCCATTAGTGATTATCTAGATTATTAATAATATTAGTGCACTTCAAAAATTCAAGTTTGACCAACTTGGTAGTGGACGTAGCAGTTTTTACTGTGAACAACTTCAATTGCTTTGTCTGTTAATTCGTCAGTTCAGTTCTTACAAACTGCTCTAACACTTAACAAGTCTTAATCTACTTAAGTATCAGCCAGTTCTTTACATAAATCGTTTACTTATTAGTTTTTATAAATTGTTATTCAGAACCTTCCTTGTATTTTGTGATCTATTTTTCAAAGCATTTAATTGTGTTAGCTAGCTGACCACTATTTTTGTTTCAGCCTACAACGTCAGCTTCTTTAAACCATCAACTAGTTGACACCATATCAGCTGACTGACAAAATTACACATTTTTGCTGCAACTTTTAAAAGTCTTTCAAAACTACCCTCAAAGTTTTAAAAGGTTATTCACCCCCCTCTAGCCTTATTAGTTGCCAACTGGACTTACACAACTCAACCGCGAGTAAACTCAAGCGGGAGGACAATATGAAGCTCAGCAGCGAGTAAACTCGAGTGAGGAGCATAAACGCAGGCAGGCACTGATCATCTGGTCGTGAGTTTTGCGAGCAGAGAGTGCATGTATGCATAGAACAAAATCTGAGAAAAGTGTAGCTCGGGCACAATAATAACGTGCTCCGGCACAAAATATAGTGTGGCTCTCGGGAAGGAGCATATCATGCTTGCCCTTCCTTGGTGTAACCCCCCTACTTCTCGAATGCAAAAGTTTATCTTTAAGTCGAGTAGTATCACTGGTAAATACTGTTTGGTCTCGTAGTGTGTTCGAACATAGTGGAGTTGTTGGGGAAAGCCTAGGCTCTGTTGACATGTACTTAATAGCTGACACCTTAGGAGCATCATTAATGAATCAAATATATTCTCCCACGAAATATAATTGTACCAAGTTTCATGCATTTAATTTATTCGAGCAAGAAAGTAATCACATTTCCACGCTTCACGACCAAAAAATAAGTAATATAATTACTTTGATTCAAAAGAAAATAAATCATGTTGTCTCGTGCCCAGTGTCAATTGAGTAAATAATTCAAGGTATAATGAACATATTTAATGCAATTTTATATGACATGAATGTTTGTCATAATATCATTTATTGTTCGTCATAATGGGTGATTTGAGCACATTCAATTTACTTTATGCTAAATAGTAAATGTCACGAGTAATTATCCCAAAATTAAATAATCCATTATGCACCTCTCACCCCCATAATTATAATAATCAATTGTGTGTATATATATATATTTTTATTATTGATTATTTTACACTACAGGGGCAAGCATAATAATTGTTAATGACCCGCCTGGAGTTTAGCGATCAATAGGAATACAAAAGTAGGCACAAGTATTTAACATCATATAATTATGTGAAGCATTGGTTAGTTTCATGTTAATGAGTTGTTGCTCAGTCGAAATAACACAAGAATCATTCATAGCAATAAGTGTGAGTGCGATGAGTAAATATAAAACTCACATGACTAGAATCAAATATGAACAAATTGTGCATATGAATACATCATGTTATATCATATTGTCATAAATGGGTGATCATTTTTTTCTTTTTTCATGCATGACCGGGGATTATTAAAAATCATAAGGCACGTAAGGGTAATGATAAATATATGGTCGCGCAAAACATATTTAACTGCATATATCGTTGTAGTACACCGTAGCATGCATCATTATAGTCGGTACTTCAACTTAATTACAACATTTTAATTTACAATTAAAGCTATTACAACAATGTTAATATTGTATTCTATTTTGCATTTAATTCACGTTTAGCATGCTTTTATTATTAGCATATTGATGACGATATAATGGGTATCATTTTAAACTACCTTTTAATGCTGTAATTTTCAAAGCCAAATAAACGGCCTGCATCCAAGAGTATAAAATATTGTAAAGCAAAACTTATGACCATGTGTGTAAATCAACATAAAACTAAGGGTGTAGCTGGAAAAGAACACCTGATTGTGGGCATCAAGGGTAACATCAGCAGAGAGTATGATTACCAAATGCCATTATGCACGTCATGTCATTTTGGATCACCATACCAGCGTATAAGGCAGTGGAGTCATCAGCAACCTCAAGCAGCGGGTGATAGCGCGCTCTAACTCCAATCGAGGTGACTTCGGTGGCGTTGTACTCGCTGCTTCAATGTGCATCTGATGGTGGTGTTACTTCTCTATTTCTGATTCTCGAAAGTAATTCTAAAATGATCTCCTTCTTCCGCCCATACGTCTCGTTGGGAAGAGCCATCTCTGACTGCAGGGCTTAACTGGTGCGTGATTAGAGGTACTGCCTACAACATCTTTGCTGGCGGTTGTGGGAGTGTTAGAGCTTCGATGACGATGGCTCTGTTTCTCGTGTCGGCTTGCTCGTCTGGCCAAGGCGAATCCACATGTGTCGTTAGTTTGGTGTTGGTTATCATCAAATATATTAATAACTTGATTCCCAACACCCATCAAACGTATTCATAACTCGTTTCCCAACAATGGAACCAACTGATGTATCCAAAAAAGCATCATACCGGGGGTGCCGAAGGTAACGGTGGACGTGGATCGTCGGAGTTACCGTCCGGCGGCCATGTTGTCGTTGGTGGTGGATATCTGGCTATATTATCTGTAAAATAAACATCGTGAGTCAGCGGGGAGGGCCCCCGCCAAAAACCCTCTGGCATGTTTATCAGTACACTGAGTATGAAAGAGAGGGCGCGTGCTGCGTAGCCCCCAAGAAAAAAGAGAGAGAGAGAGACCTTCCCTATGGACTAGTGGGGTTATTTATGCCTGGATAGAATGGACCTAGCTTGTGGACTATCTGCCCGGCCCAAGCCTTCTAACATTATGTAAAATATACTGGGTCATTATATGAGACCCACACGCCATTGAGGCAGATCCAAAATATACACATCAATAATTATCATGCTGCTTTTCTTTTTCATTGGTTTTCAAATGATCTTATTTCAAAATTTCCTTTTTAGGAAACTCTTTTTATCGATTTACTTTTACTTTTTTTATCTTTATATTTTTAATATAGGTCGCGTACATATTAATTTTAAAGAAAACTATATATTACACTAAAATTTAAAATATACTCAAGTTAATTGATTTTTGTCGATGAATGTTTCCAGGATAAGATCAATCAAATGATAATTACTCCCTCCGTTCCGGGCAAATAGTCCTCGTTTGAAAGTCAATTTTTTTTAAAAAATAACACTTTTAGTATTCCATTAGTAATAAAATAACACTTTTTTGTCTTAATTTTTGAAAGTGAATTCTCTATGTGAAATATTTCAAAATAGAATAGTGAACTATTTGTCCGAAACGGAGGGAATATTTAGGAAACAAAAAGTTGGCAAAACCCCTCTTTGAGCCACCGAACTTTTCAAAAACTTTCATGCGGCCACCGAAAGTTTAAAATTTTCATTCTTGCAACTGTACATTAGTTAGGCTGCAAACGAGCCCATTTTTTGGATGGACGTTAGGTTCGGCCGTTAAATTATGCCATTACCTATTTTGCCCTTCTAATTTTTTTTTTGTTATATTAGAAATACAAAGGGGTCTAACTGGAAAAATAATTATGTATGTCATTTGTAAAAAGAGAATGGGTCAAAGTATAAATAAAAAGAAAACTAAACAATACTGGAAAATTGGAATACCTATACCCGCCGCCCGCCACCCCCTCCCCCTCCTTCCACCCATCTTCGTCTTCCTTTTCTCTAGGTGAACTGTCTTCATTGTCGTCGACCAAGCCACACTCATGGTCGAACCAACAACGGTAGATATTACCACTACAAGATCAACATTGACATTAAAGACGAGTTCCCTGCAAGAGCATACACGACACCCAATCCACCAAAATGTAAAAGGTCATTCTCACACCTCTGGAAAACCTGGCAAGTCATGCTACTTTTTGAAACAACATTCTCCCTACCTTTAGGGCTCACACAACGCATCATACCAATCAGTCCAACCACTACGATTTCCTCTGACAGCTTCAACCCCGATTGGATGCCTAACTATCAAGGCCAAAGAAGCTACCGCTCCTTCTGCAACACCTTCAGATCTGGGTTTGGATTTACACGAGTTTCAAAAAATAGAGTCATAGTAAAAGAGGATGGAATTCTCAACTACAACTCTCCACTCTAGAAGCTTCATTTCTCTGTCGAAAAAAATTCTGAAAGCTAGAAAAAGATACGAAGGAATGACCAACTCTATTTGTACCCAAGTGAAACTTTGAAAGGAGCTCTGTCCCCAAATGTGCTTTTCTTCTTCCTTTCCGATGCTTTCTTTGTCGTCCGGGTGTCACATCCTGCCATAATCTAATCTAACTATAGAGCCAACAGCCGCTAAACCGATTGGTGTAATACAAGAAAGATAAATTGAAATGAGGAACTCAAAACAGAAAAACCAGTGACACGTACACTCAATTCGGCTGAAAGCCATGAAACTGGAAGCAAGGTCTGCCAAGAGATCACTTTTCCGTCCTCTGTTGCTAAAATAAAAATAGAGCAGTTCGTGAATACTGGGTTTTGAAGAGAGATTCAGATCTGAGTTTGAATTCGATTTTAGATTTGGGTTTTAAATGAAAGATTCAGATCTAGATTTCGATCTTCAAACTCGATATTGATGTTGAAGACGATGAAGTTGCCATTTGCGATATGTAATTCTCTCTCTCTCTCTCTCTCTCTCTCTCTCTCTCTCTCTCTCTCTCTCTTCAAGGTCTTCGAATTGGGGCCACCGAGAAGGAGCTGATTATTGTAGACATCCTGGAGCAGATCTGCAGCTACGATGTTGTCGTCGGCGACAAAGGGACCGAGAGAGGAGAGATCTTCTAAGTGTTTAGCAATTGGATCCCTCTAGATTTATAATATTATACAAAGTTTTAGCATTGACAAGAGGTAAAATAGATATTCGACATAACTTAACGGTTAAATCTAACATCCATCCAAAAAATGGGCTCACTTCCAGCCTAACTAATGTACAGTGGAAAGAATGAAAATTTTAAACTTTCAGTGGCTGCATTACAAGTTTTTGAAAAAATGGGTGACTCAAAGAGGGGTTTTGCCAAAGAAGTATTAAAGAGATATCTACATGAACGATCTCTTTTTCTGTAAGTGATCCATGTGTTGAACTTCTTGTTTTTCATTTTAAAAACGATGAACTTGGCAGGCATACATGTGTGTACATTTCTATTTTATTTTATAAGGAAAATTATTCAAATAACCATAGTACTATTTGTAGGTAACCAATTTGATTAATTACATTACAATATCTCAAATATGACCAATGTACTCAGTAATTTGGTGCGATGTGGTCCTTACCATCAATGCCTCATCTAATTTTGTAACGAATCTGTTGACGTGCATTAATAGAATACCTGTATGAAGGATATTTTTGTCTTTCAATTGCACCCATAAAAGTGGAATCGAAGGGAAATGTTTGGGGAAGAAAATGGTGCAATTGAAAGACAAAAGTACCATTAGTACAGTCTATATGTTAATCCACGTCAACTGGTTCGTTACAAAATTTGATGAGGCGTTAACGGCAAGGATCACATCACATCGCACCCAATTACTAAGTACATTGGTCACATTTGAGATATTGTAATGCGGTTGGTCAAATCAATTACCTACGAATACTACGAAGGTTATTTAGATATTTTTCCTTATTTTATTCCTACCACTTTTTTGTGTTCCTAAATAATTGTCTTTTTTTTTGTCTATTTCAAAATAAATGTCCGCTTTCAAAAGTTTTCATTTTAGAAAAAAAATATTTTTATTTCTTTACCTTTACTTTTTCTACCTATTTTAATTATGACCACATGTACAAGGACAATAAAGGAAACCATATATTATACTAGTATTTATAATTCAATCAATTACTCCCTCCGTCCCAAAATTATCATCTGGGTTGACTTGGCGCACGGTTTAAGAAAACACATTTGATTGAATTATTAATATTAGTTTGATGTGTAGTTTACTTTAAAGTTCATGTGTATGTGACTCATAATTAAAATATGATGAAAAAATAAGGGTTAAGTGGTAAAAATGTTGTCATAAAAATGAAAGTTTTAAACAAGACAATTATTTTGTGACGAAAGAAAAAGAAAGCCAGACAATAATTTTGGGATGGAGGGAGTATTTTTTTTTTAGGCAAAAACTTGGGAAAGACGGTCTTACGAATATTTTTTGTAAGACGGATCCTCTTTATCCGATCAATCGTGTGTTGGTGGATTGAGTTGTGAGAGAGTGGAACTCCGTCTTACGAATTAAGATCTATAAGACGATCTTACAAGAGACCTACCATTTTTTTAAACAGTGTGTCAGATCAAAAAGAATGATTATTTAGGAACAAATGTATTATTAATGATATATTTTAGTTTATGTGATCCGTCGATTACTAAATTCATGTGGATTGTTTTTCAAAATTGCGACAAGTTATTATTTAGGCAAGGATGTCCATATGCACGTTATATATAGTACTCCCTCCGTCCCTAAATTATCGTCTTGATGAATTTGGTGTACTGTTTTAAAAATCACATTTTATTAGATTATTAATATTAGTTTGATCTTTAGTTTACTTTAAAGCTCATGTGTATGTGGCCCAAAATTAAAGTAAGATGAAAAAGTAAGGATAAAATGGTAAAATTGTTGTCCTAAAAATGAAAGTTTCAAACAAGACAATTATTTTGGGACGGACGAAAAACAAAAACAAGACAATAATTTGGGGACTGAGGTAATAATTGTATTATATTAATTACAGTAAAAAGAACATTTAAAGATATGTCTACATGATCGACCTTTTTAAGCTATGGCCAGAACTTATATTTTACTTAATTTGTTCTACACAAAGAGTCCACGCTATACTAAAACACAACTAATATGCTTACATCATAAATAGATGGTAAAATTGAAAATTTAAAGAGATTGTAAGGTTAATTTTTAAATGTGGACTATTTATGCAAATGCAAAAACTTAGGAAAGACGGTTTTACATTTATTTTATGTAATACAGATTCTCTTGACTCGATTCAACATCTGTTGGTGGGTTGATTTGTGAGACATGCGACTTCGTCTTACGAATTAAGATCTACGGTCTTACATGAAACCTATTCTTATGTGAAACATCTCAAAATAATATAGCTATCTTTTTGTCCTAGCCGGAGGAAGTATTATAAAAACTAACAATGTGCACTGTCAATAGACAGAAATATGCATGTACATATACTTTTTATTTTATATTATTGATAAATTTTAGTTTTATAATCATGTAACACATGATTAATATAAGAGTAGTAATTCAAGATGAATATTTTCCAATGAGTAGTATTATTTAGGCGAGGATGCACGTGAAAGTGACAATGATGTAACAAAGATGAATGGGCAAGGTAAGGAAAGATATCTAATCCCAACAACAAAGGGATTTGGCTGAGCTTGAGCACTGTAGAGCCAAGTAGAGCTCCTTGCCCAGCTACATGCGACCAAGCAGAAGAAGTGCAAGCTGAACGAGAGAGTGTACACTCCCTTTTTGAACCTCGAGTTGATGACACGACTTCAACACGATGAGGTCGCAGGGAAGAACAAGAAGCGAACACGGAGAGTTTGAGCTTACTAGGTCGAGGAGGGAGGTAATAAGGAGTCGAGGTGTGTGACTAAGGCGACACTCTCTTAGACGCCACAGTGAGGTATATCCTCGCACTAACGGCTTTAGGTTGTCGACCAAACTCATCAACCTAAGCCCAAAAAGAAGGCTCCTTGACCGTAGGTTGATGAAGATAAGGCTTGATGCCTTAGCAATGAGCATAATGGACTAGAAGATACTAAGATGATCCATTCTTCTTCATTTGGTGGATTCGAGAAAGAGCACCAAATCCTTGCTTGAAATTCCTAGCCTTTGATGAATTTAACTAGATAATCAAGTGGCAATGTCCAAGTCATTGGTTTCAAGGTGCAAATGAGGATTATTACAAGGAAGTTTGATGTAAATCCTTTACAAGAACCTTACAGGGTAAGGTCCTGAAATTGTTTTGAATCTGGAGAAGAACTCGATCAACATTTGATATGAGTTTATACTACAACAAAAAGTGTTTTTAAGGACGCCTGATTGTATCCCTTTATAGGATGCCTTATTTGATAGGATTTTTTTGGAGAAGTAGGGCGGCACCTGCGGGAATATATAAAATAAATGGAAGGGAACAAACTGATGAGCGCAAGATTTCCACGAATTTTCCCGGGAATTTTCTTTTATTTTATGCTATTTTGAGTTAATTATGCTTTGCAAATATTATTATTTGTGTTTTTGTGCTTAATGTAGGTTTCCAAGCATAATCGAGCTTTTATACGGTGTTTAGCACAAGTTCGAGGCAATTCCGGGCTTAAAAGTTAATTTGGAAATTATTTGGACAAAGTTCGTTAAGCCCGTTAAGAGATCCAAGGCAAAATAAGGCTCACAGAGGCTAACGGAGGCTGAATGTGCTAACGGAGGACTAATTTGCAAAGCTGGAAGAAGTCAGGAAGGCGGCGCTAAAAATAAAGACTCCAGGGGCACCGGAGAAATTAATAGAAGTTCAGGGAGGCCGCCGCAATTGTCATCAGCTCCCAGCGCGTTGTCGGCCTTTGGCTGGTGCCACTTGGCGCGTTCTGGCGCTTCCACTCCACTACGCGCGCCCGCGGTTCAGCATTCGGATCGGGTATGATCCGCGACCTATCCAGCCCTTCAGCCCATCTACCAGCCCACTCCATCTCACACTCCTTCACCCGTTTCTCTTAGGTCATCCCGCGATTCTGTCCAGCCCAGATCGCCCATCAGCCCGCTATTTCGCCCACTTACCTCTCTCAGCTTCGCCCGTTTCTCTTTGGGCCGACCTGCGAACTTCTCCCCTGGTTCGATCCACCTCCCAGCCGCGACCTAGCCTCCTTCTTTCTTCCCATTTTGCCCCTAAATCTCATGTTGTCTCCCTATTATGCCCCTCTGCTCCTTGTGCCTCCTTCATATTTACTGGCAGCTTCATTCGCGAAAAAAAAACCAAGTCCCCATTTGGGGCTGTTAGCCCTAAATGGGGCACCACCTCCATTTCCACCAAATTTTCTTCCATTCCTCCATTTAATTGTTCGTTAATGAAGGTTTGGAGCATCATTTCAAGAGCCAACGGCGCATTTACAATTGATTTCAACCCCGGAAACGAACTTTGCTCGGTTTAATTCTTCCTATCTCTATTTTTTATAGTTGTATAATTTCTTGGGTCGATTAATGTTGTAATTGAAGACTTGGTTTATGCTTAATTTAATTATGGAATGCAATTATTTTTTCTATGTCCAATGTAGTGTTTTAATTTAATTTATCTCTTTATTTAGTACACATTCATGTTGGTTATTATTTTGTGAACTTAATGCATTTAATTATTTAACCAATAATTAAATGATTTTAAAAATATTTAGGATCCGCGAGAGCTATCTTTATATTTCGGACCAATCAATTTAATAGTTGGTGTTTTGTGACACACACCGATAGCCAAAATGAGACTAGGTTTGACACGCGATCGAACCACCTTAGCCATTCGCGAGGTCGGGGAATTTAGGGTTGACTATAAGATGCGAGAGCCCGTAGTTGACCAATTTTATTTGTCTCGGCTACCAATATGAATTGTAGAAAAATATAGAGAGTTTCTTTTTGCGAAGTATTACCCATGTGTTTGGTTATTATTGTGTGATCTTCATGCTTTTAATGGCGTAGCGAATCATTAGATGATCATTAGAATTATAGGATAACATGCGAGAGCCCGTCCTATTAATTCCGAAAATCACAATAATTGTTTACGTTATGTGAGACCGAGAGGAGATCGTGCGTAGATAGTCATAGGGTGCTTGTTTTGACACGCGGTTATTTTCTCCTATGTTATAAGAAGCGAGAGCCCGTGGCTAGGAGTTGTAGCTAGATTTGCTATACGTTGCGAGAGCCCGTAGCGAATAAAATAGTGCGCCCGACTACCAAGACTTGAGTTAAAGAAAAGCAGAAAGATGATTAAATTAAACACCGGCTAGACTAGAAATAATGCATTCCTATATTTTTATCTTGATTTGTTGTTGCCAAACCACCTCTGCAGTAGTATAGATTTAATAGCTTTATAGGTTGTTTATATTTTTAGATTTTAATTCATTTTATTTTTGCTCAAATATAGTTAGTTAGCCTAATTTTGGTACTTAGTTGGAGTGAGAATTACGCGCATTCCCTGTGGGATCGATAACTCGTACTTATGTACACTTTATTACTTGATACGGCCGGGTATTCTTGCCCGAGTTGCGTTTTGCGCACATCACAAACTAGAGGGCAACCAGCCTTACCCTAAAGAAGGGGGGACAAAGGGGCCTTACCTCAAAAGGGAAAAACAAATCGAAGAAACAAAAAGAACCAATCAACTTCTACGAAAAGTGTGAAAACCATAGGAGTCCATCATGATGAATGTCCCAATATTTCTGTAAAATAATGACCTATTGTGTCCTAATATAGTAGTGTGATAAGATGAGAAAAGGCGTTCTAATTTATCATGTTGATAAGATGAATTTTATCATCTTAATATGTCATCTTGATAGGACGAAGTTTGTTATCCTAATATATCATCTTGATAGGTTGAAGTTTGTTGTCCTAATACCATACTGTGATACATGTTTAGTTGTCCATATATTATGATCTTGATAGGATAGGATTGGGCGTGTCAACAGTAGATTATAAGACGACCATGCTGTAATACCCCATCCCATATCGGGTAGGTGTGGGAATTATGTTTGATTTATAAGGTGGTCACATACTAACTATAGGCACCAACATCATCCATGGACTTTTGGGTTGGCATGTGGTGGGACTGATGACCCAAGGTGCTGCGTTCTCAGTGGGCCAGTGTGTAGGCTACACGTAGCAAACCGGGCTTTCGGACTCGGGGCCTTACAAATGGTATCAGAGCAGGTCTCGGCCGGAAATATGGGAACAAAGTGCTGTGCGGGCCAAAGTGCTACACCGCAGAAGGTGGGAACCACCTCTTGATCCCCGTACGAGCCACCTTTTGAATCCTGCATCACCCGGGGTACGATTCGCCCTTGATGAGGACGTCAAGGATTTTAAGTGGGGGAGATTGTAATACCCCATCCCAAATCGGGTAGGTGTGAGAATTGTGTTCGATTTATAAGGTGGTCACATACTACCTCTAGGCACCAACATCATCCATGGACTTTTGAGTCGGCTTGTGGTGGACCTGATGACCCAAGGTGTTGCGTTCTCAATGGGCCAGTGTGTGGGCTACATGTAGCGAACTAGGCTTTCGGGCTCGGGGCGTTACACATGCGCCTACAAATTTTGGAAATGCGGCGTCCTAAGAAGCACTTACACTTCACGTATTAGGACGATTTAAATAATGCTTTAAAGCTTCGTAAGAATCATTACAACACTATAATAGGCAACAATATTCACATACCGCTAAAAACATATACTTAAAAGAAAATTTAAGACATTTGAAATTAACTTTTTAATTATAAAACATAATAATGTCATACAAATTCATCTTTAACCGGTATATCCAAAAAAAAAAAAACATAGTCTCATTCTTGAACATCCACTTACCAACATTAGCTAAGCGAAAAAGAAAAAAAAAACATAACAAAAACAAAGTTGAACCTAAAATCTAAACATAGTAAATAAACACTAAGAGCATGGTTAACAGTGGATCAAACACCAAATCAAACCAAATCAAACCAAATCTTAGCTCAACGGTGTATCTAAATAAAATATAATCTTATTCTTATTTGATTTGGATCGATATAGGTTACAAATCAAAACCAAATAAAAAAAATTAAAGCAACCGACCATGACATAAAACTACCACGTTTTGGCATTTAACGGTATCAAACGACGTCGTTTCATACCAAAAAATCAACAAAAAAAATCAGGCATTGTTCCTCTGCCCCCTTTCCTTTCCATGTGTCCAAATCTTAGTGGATAGCTTTTTTCCCATTGCCTTTCTTGACCAATTTTGAGCCAAAATTTTTTTTTCCTAAATTAAAGTGCACATTTTTACCTATAAATAAAGACTTGGTTTGTTTCATTTTGATGTCAGAAAAAATTTCTATGATTTTTTTCAAGTTTTTAGCCATTTTCTGAAGAAAAAATTTTTTAAATTAAATTAATGAAGATAAAGATGGTGGTGTATGTAAAAGTATTGGGTTTTGTGTCACAGTTAGAAGAGTTTTTTGGTTTTAGATCAAATGAATATCAAATTGATTATTTTATTGGTTTTTAATGTGTTGTATTTGATTTAGGTTGTTTGATTTGAGCTATTGTTCATGCTCTAAGAGCTAATAAAGATAATTGTTCCATGAAACCGAAAAAGCAATCTTGTATTCGTGACCTAACACATTTCATCCTCTGACACCACCTACAATTTGACAACATATGTATATATATTAGTATTATAGAAACGTTATCTGATACAATATAACCAAAAACACTAGTACAACGTACCGTAGTGAAATTGCAAGGCCATACAACAATTGCTCAAATGACAACTCCAATTGTCACAAATATTCTATAAGGCATGACCAAATGTCCATTCTTTTTACCAGTACTTCAACTTCAATGTGTACTTCACATCAATTTGGTCAAATTCTTCAGCACTACTTCTGTGGTGGGGTTTAAGATATGAACCCATCATTTAGCTGCAACCTCAGTAGGATTTGTTATACTCTTTAGATGAACCCCAATTCCCTCCTAAATGTCAAATTTAAGAAATGCTTAAAACAAAAGCCAATACAATCAAAGGCCAAGCTTTTGTAAAGTCATGTAAAGACAAGCTGAAACTATTTGTTGGCATTACATTCAATGAATAGAAGTAGTCAATTAAAATAAAATTCCACTTGTTGGTAGGTCTTCATCCTATTCTCTTTGTATGGCCTAATGTGGTTGTCCTAGAGGCTGCTATCCATGCTTTATTAGTAGCAGATTGAGATACATCTCTAATCATCCGCAATCCCCAAGCACTACTTGGTTACCATGTGTAAGGTTCCCGGGGTGCGACCCGCGCCCCGCGCGCCCTTCGATAGGGGTGCGCGTACGTGCGGATGCGGGACACCACTGCTCTCGTTCCACCCTCCCTTGTTTAGGGGAAGACGAAATCCAAAGTGCGAGAGGAGTGCTGTCTATGTTAGCACGTTGGAATGTGCCTCGGTTGCCTTGAGTGGATTTTGTATCCAAAATGGGAACTAAAAGTTTCCTCATGTCAGGTTATCCCTTATTTCGGGGATAACAGGATATGGGAATGCATTACCTTTCCATTCTCATTCTCCTCTTTTATCTTTCAGGGGAAAATAGAGAAGTGCAAGAAAAGATATTGCGACGCCCCCACTTATGGATTTATTAAAATAGCCTTATGGCCCAATCAGATCGCTATGGGAGCTATGGGTTTCCCGCATCAAGTTATCCCTTGTTTAGGGGATACCAGGATATGGGAATACATCACCCCTCCATTCCCGTATCTCCCTTTTTTAAGGGGAGAACATGAAAGTGCAAAGAGGGAATGTTGCGAGGCCCCACTGGATCTGAAAGTTTTAGAGTCGCCACCTTTATTTTAAGGCAAAAATAAAAGAAAACCGGAAAAGAAAACCAGAGATTTTAGAAAGCGGGTTCGGAGGCTAAGTTACGAGTTGGGAAGGTGCTAGGCACCCAACTCGCCCTTTCGATCTCAAAACGTTTTTGGCTGAAGTATGCTCATTGTTATATTAATCTAGCAAATAAATAAGGTCTTATTTTGACAAGGGAAATTTAAACAGATACATTCGTGGCTACATTATTTACGGACTCGCAGCCGTCTCCTTCCAATAATTACAAACATATTTAAGAATATTTTGTCATTATAACGGCTCATTTACATAATATTTCCTAATCTAATACGGGCAGCACAACGGCTTATATTGGCTACATTGCGCCGGATTTAAATAACAATTTTTGAAAAATAAATAAAAGGAAAAAATACAAATAAAATAAAATACGCTCTTAAAGGTATTACCTTTTAGAGCGGCGGTGTCTTCGCTACGTCGCCCGGGGAGAGGAGTCTTTTGTTTTGAATTGAACTGGGCAGGATGACTGCTTGATTTTTTGAAGTTTGGGCTTATCAACTCGGGCAGAGTGACAGCTTTATTTGGGTAGGTTTTGGCCTTTCTAGTCGGGCGGAACCTAGACTTAGTTTTTGACTTTTTTAGCTCGTTACTCGGGCAGAGTAACGGCTTATTTTGGGATTTTTGGATTGGGGATGTGAGGTGGATACCTAACAACTAGGCTAGGGATCACTTATAACCTATGGGTTTTTGATTTGGCAGAGTTTGGACGGGGTTTGGAGACAATAGGGGCTTCCACTCACCTATCTCGCACCTCTCGTACTAATTTTATCGGAGGAATCGCAGAAGCAGAGCTTCGCTGCGATTTTTCTATCTCGTAAATGAGCAACTGGAATGAGAGGCCGGGGGTCTCTATTTATAGTGAGAAATGAGGACACGTTGGGCATTTGTTGATTTCTCATTCGTGCATCAGCCGCTTGTACCGCGTGCTTCAAAACTTGTACCTATTTGATCTGAGAGAGACGCACAGTGGGCTGTTTGGTGCGGCCAATGCACCCCTTGGTGCGGCACCAAGGGGGCTTGGTGCGGCACCATGCCTCTTTAAAACTTTGAAAATTTTGCACTTTAGCCCCTGCAGTTCACTATTTCGCGCATCCTGCTTTTCCTTTCGCATTTTTGACTCCTGCAACTTGACATTTGTTAAGTTTTAACAGTTCTTGATATTTTATGTCAGTCACATACCAGGGGTACGAAATTGGGGTGTCTACACCATGAGCAAGTCCATATTCAAATGCGCAATCCTGGGAATAGTTAGTCACGAGGCCGGGTCCCTACAACACCGAACAAGTCATGACGACATAGCTATTACTCAAAAAAGGGTTTAGAATCGAACCCGTTGCTAACCTACACTGCTTTCCACTCCAAGACCAGGTTAGAGGTGACGTTTGACGCCGAACATATACGTTTCTATTAACCTGTTCACTTATGATTTGATATCTCAAACTCATCCTAACTGATTAGAACCATTTCCCATTTAGCTTGACATATAAAATTATTATTAAATAAACCTAAAGATTTTTTCAACCTAATCTAATCTTCACTTGAATCACTTCAGCTGCCGTGCTGCACTCTCCCTCTCTCTCTTCAAAGTCGTCGCTCCCCCTCTCTCTTCACAGACATCGCACTCCCCCTCTTTCTCTTGAGGTCATAATCGTCTCTCCCTCCCTAGTTTCTTCATTTTCAACCACTGGACACCACCACAGCGGCGTCATCACTCACCATCTACACTGGCATCACCACTCACCATCCACACCGGCGTCACTGGCGCGCTCTCTCTCTCTTTACCTCAAACTTTCACCCTTCGACGTTTGCCTTCTCTTTTTTTTGAAGTAAATAGTCTAACATTAGCGAGAGGAGAATAAATTCAAAAGACATCAAAGACTTGAAGTGCGAGTTCGTGGCTTGTCTACCTCAGATCCTTGGAGAAACTATCTTCGAGATCTACTCACCCCGGTTCTATCTTCTGAGTTCTAAATAAACTATCTTCAATATCTGGTCCTTATGAACCAAGATGAAATAAAGTAATTTATTTGTAGCAGTCTTCCTCATCCAATCTTGCCTGGGAATAAAATTTTGGCTTACTCAAGTAGTTGTTGAATAGTTTTAATTTTGACCTCCATTTTTTGTTAAATAATCTAATAATTTTAATCAGATTGATGTTTTATTTCTACCTATGTGCTTTAATTCTCTGTTTGGATCTTGGATTTCAATTTTTTGAATTTGTATTTGCATTTTAATGTAGATTCAGTATTGATATTTGCTCGTTGCTCAAATCTTACGGGCATGCCCGCGGCCCAACGTGGGTTGGGCTGGGCCAAGGTTTTCAAAGACACCCGGCATGCCCCGTTTTATAGCGGGTTTTCTAGGCTCACTAACAAACCCGCCCCGCATGTCCATTTTGATAGCTCTACTTATAACATAATAACATGCTCAATTCCAATTCAAACACATATTTAGCATGTTAACACACATATAAAGTCACAAAATTATTAACAATTATGGTTTGAAAAATTTCGGGTGTTACATCTTCTTCCCCTTAAAAGAATTTAGCCCCTAAATTTCTACCAAACTTACCAATTGTTGTTGAAGAGCTGAGGGTATTGGCTCTTCATATGATCTTCATGCTCCAAGGTAGCTTCCTCGATCTTGTGACTTTGCCAAAGAACTTTGACCATATGTATCACCTTAGTTCTCAATACTTGCTCCTTTCGATCAAGAATCTGTACCGGTTGTTATTCGTATGACAAGTTGGGTTGAAGATTCGTAGGCTCAACTGCTAACACGTGTGAAGGATTCGACATATACTTCCGCAACATGGAGACTTTGAATACGTTGTGGACTCCCTTGAGTGAAGATAGTAAAGCCACTCAATACGCTAATTGGCCAATCCTCTCAAGTATCTAAAATGGTCCGACATATCTAGGTGATAACTTTCCTTTCTTCCCAAATCTCTTGATGCCCCAACAGTAGAAATCTTTAAAAACACAAAGTCTCTGACCTCAAACTCTAGATCTCTCATTCGGTTATTGGCATAGCCTTTCTGATGACTCTGGGTCATAAAAAGTCTATCCTTAATCACTCTCACTTTATCCACCGATTCTTGTACAATCTCAGGACCACAAATATTCGCCTCCCCACCTTTATCCCAACATATATGTGAGCGACATTTTCTCCCATATAAGGCCTCATATGGTGCCATGCCTATTCTCATTTGGTAATTGTTGTTGTAGGCGAACTTCGCTAAAGGTCGGTGAGTGTCACAATTGCCTTTGAAGTCTAATGAATACGCTCGCAACATATCCTCAAAAAATTGGATTGCTCTCTCAGATTGGCCATCTGTCTCGAGATGAAACACAATGCTAAGACTCAACTTTGTCCCCAAAGCCTCTTGCAAAGACTGCTAGAAATCTCGAAGTAAATCGCGGATCCCAATCATACACAATATTAGCGGGCACCCCATGCAAGTAAATTGGTTCAACAAGAAAGTCATTTTTATCAGTAAGAAATGTGCTCACTTTGTAAAACGATCCACCATCACCCAAACTACATCAAAACACCAACTAGTTCTAAGCAACCATGTTACAAAATCCATTAAAAAAAGTATGCATTCTTTGAACTTTTTTTTGTGTTACTTTTAACACTGCTCTTGAATTAATTTTTACTTTCATTAATGAGCCCCAACATCCACATGAATATCAATAAAACTAGTTATTTAGCCGAGCTTAGCACAGTACAATGTGAGATATTTTTTTTTGTAATAATAATTTAATTTTTTAACATTATAATTAGATTGTTAATCTCTTCTATGGTCATAATATATATATTTTTCTATTGTTACTAATATTAAACTATTTTTTTATTAAACTATTTTTTTTACCTAAATACTTTTAAAATTAAAATAAGTTTCTAGTTAACGTGAGATACATATTTTGTATTAATAATAAAAGTAAATTTTTTTGATCTAAAGACTTTTAAAATTAACATCTAACTTGATAATAATATTAGAAGTCATTTTGTTAAAAACTTTTAAAATCATAATTCATTTTTAAACAATGTGAGATACTTATTTTATATTTTTATTGGTAATGAAAGTTTAAGTCTTTTATCTAAAGACTTTTAAAACCAACACCACATTCTAACCATGTGGTATACATATTTTCTATTAGTAATAATAGTAGTAGATAAAAGACTTTTTAACCAACATCCATTTCTAAACAATGTAGATACATATTTTCTATTGGTAATAACAAAAGATGTCTTTATCTAATGACTTTTATAACCAATACTTATTTCTAAATAATGTGAGGTACATTTCTTTGTAGCCAATGTGAGATACATCATCTAAAAACTTTTTAAGCCAATATCACTTTTATAACTAATGTGAAATACTTCTCTTCTATTGCTAATAACTAATTGTGTAATATATATCCTCATTTGGTAATAATAGTATAATTATTTTATTTTAAAAATTTTATAACCAACATCTCTTTCTAAATAATGTGGGATACATCTCTTCTATTATATTGATGATAAAAGTAAAAGTCTTTTATCTAAAGACTTTTAAAACCAACATCATTTTTTAACAAATGTAGGATATCTCTTCTATTAGTAATAATAGTAAAAGTCTTTTATCTAAGGCTTAAATCACAAATTGGTCACCATACTTTCCAGCTTTTTGCATTATGATAACTCTACAATTTTTTTTTTTATTTCATCATTGTACTAGACCAAGTAATACACGTTAATCACTCCATCCAAAAAATTGGATGGAAAGCTTTAAAATTTTACATTAACAGAAAATACCCTTTAAGTACCCGATCATCTGTAATTTTCCGACTCACTCGTGAACTCGGCCATAAGTCAGACGACGAGACCATTGAGTGGCTCCTCCCAGTGAACCTTCCATCATCGCCGCACGGGCACCGGCACCACTCTGCTAGCTTCTCCCATTGTATCCGCATGCGTAACTCATCCACTAACTCTTCAATCTCCGCGCCTTGATCGAAGCCATCGCACCGGCACTTAATTACGCCCACTCATTTTATTTTCGGCAAGAGGCTCGGTCCAACGATGATAGCCTTAACGGAGGTAAAGAAGATAGCATGGCTTCTCTTGTAGTGGCCCGCCCTTGTCTTGGTGGATTCGGGCTTTGCCGGCTAGGTCGAGACTTTGGACGGGTTTGGAGCTTCGCCCTGCGCCACGGATATGGTTGGTCCTTCTCAGGCCTCAGGTGGCTTCGGCAATCGTTCTTTGGGAGGTTCTTACACCAACACAATCAATGGGAGGCGTCGGCGGCTAGGGTTGAAATTACCTACCGATAGCTCGGGGCCACTTGAATTTTCTCGCGTCTTTATCCGCTCCCGCTCCACCGTCGGGCGGCGAGAAGACGATCCTCACTGAACTTCCCTAGCTGTCGATATATAAATATGTATGCCGTTAATTTCTTGAATATGTGTGTGGAGACGATGAATTTTAGTATCTTCTAGGGTTCGGGTTTTAGCTTATTTCAGCGAGTGAAATTAGGGTCTTTTCAATTTGATGAATTAAGTACTCCATTACATTAGGGTTTTAGCCCCCCTTCTTTTGTTCATTTTGCATTACGTCACTAGGGTTTTAGACTATCAGTTAATTCAGGTTCCGGATCTTTATTGGAGTTGATAAAGAAAAATAGAGTCAAGAATTGGGATAACATGGGTGAAGATTCACGATATGATTGTCAAGGGATTCCACAATTTGAGGGCAAATATGGTTGACTAACTTTACTTGGTTTCAATATGTACAGGCAAACAAAATAAAGGGCATTCATGTCTTTTTCATCATTTCCATCCAAGATAACTAACGGAAAGGAGGCAGAGTGACCAATTTGTTATTTGTGGTGAAGTACAATGATGAAATAGAAAAAAAAAATTGTACAATGATCATATTGCAAAAAGTTGAAAAGTAGAGTGACCAATTTGTGATTTAAGCCTTTATCTAAAATTAAAATCAACATCAGTTTATAACTAATGTGAGATATACATATTCTATTGATAATAATTATAGAATTCTTATATCTAAAGATTTTAAAAACAAACATTACCCTCTACCAAATGTATGATACATCTATTATATTGGTAATAATAGTATTTTTAAAAACAACATTAATTTATAACTAATGTGTGATACATCTTTTCTATTGATAATAATAGTAGAATACTTTGTAACCAATGTGAGATACATGCATCTATTTGTAACAAAATGTCTTTAATCTAAAGACTTTTTAAACCAACATTTATTTTTAAACAATGTGAGACAGATATCTTTTATTGGTAATAAGAGTAAAAGTCTTTACTAAAAGACTTTTAAAACTAACATTTTTTTCTAAACAATGTAAGATATATACACCTTTTTCATATTCTAATAATGTGAGATACTTCTTTTCTATTTCTATTGGTAATAAAAGTTTAAGACTTTTATCTAAAGATTTTTTAAAACAAACATCTCTTTCTAATCATGTGGTATACATCTTTTCTATTGGTAATAATAGTATTTTTAAAACCAACATTAATTTCTAACAAATGTGAGATACATTCTTCTATAGTAATAATAATAGTCTTTTATATAAAAACTTTTGAAATCAACATCTGTTTCTAAACAATGTGGGATACATATCTTCTATTGGTTATAACATAAAAATAATAATAGTAGAAGTATTTTATCTAAATAGTTTTGAAACCAACATCTCTTTGTAAACAATGTGTGATACATCTCTTATTGATAACTAGTTTTTTTAACCCGTGTGTTAAACGCACGTCAACTAATCGTACATAAACAAAATACGGAGGATCGGTTTATTAACAATTACACATAAGTATATCACTAATCATTATAGATTCTAAAAAAATTCCTTATACACAACATTTGTTATCTTATTAGTTGGTTTTTCATCTTCACCACATATCAATATCTTCAAACAAAAATAATTTGTTACTCTAGAAACTACGACATATAACTGTCCATGACTAAATACTGCTTTTTTCAAATAGAGACCTAGATGTAATTATTGACTTATGCACTTGTTAATTTTCATTGCATATGATACCAGTAATGTAAATTGTTTTCTCTGGAACTTGAAACACAGTCTTACATCGGATAGAGTTAATGACAATCTTGGGACAAAAACATTTTCTCCAATATTGCTTCCTTTCAAAATTTTTGTTTCAACAATATGATCCTCAAGATTTATGAAGATTAGTCTTATTTCATTGCACAATCATGCACTGCAGCATGGTCAATGTTTCTCAATAGCATTACTGGAACACTAATTTTAAATATCAATTCATGGTCTGACAACCCCGAACACTTTATACTATTCAAAAACTTTGTATAATAAATGTTTTCGAACAAACTTGAATTTTATAACCAATATATGTTTCTAAATAATGTAGATCTCTTTGTCACTAATACGATGTACATTATCTAAAAATATTTTAAACCAATATCACTTTTCCTAACTAATGTGAAATACATATTTTTTCTATTAGTATTAAGTCTTTTATAAAAAAGACATTTAATATCTACATCACTCTCTAACCAATGTGTAATACATCTCATCATTTGGTAATAATAGTAGAAGTTTTTTATCTTTAAAAAATATCTAAAACCAACATTTCTTTCTATATAATGGGATATATATATTCTCTTCTCTTTTATTAATGATAAAAGTAGAAGCTTTTTTATTTAAAGACTTTTAAAATCAACATCACTTTTTAACCAATGTAAGATTTATCTCTTTTATTGGTAATAATAGTAATTTAAAACCATTATCAATTTATAACAAATGTGTGATATATATATATATATATATAATGCTAATAATAGTAAGTCTTTTGTATAATCTAAAATAATTAAAAATCAACATCGTTTTTTAACCAATGTGAGATATACATCTTCTATTGGTAATAATGGTAGAAGTCTTTTATCAAAAAACTTTGAAAACCAACATCACTTTGTAACCAATGTATGATATGTCTTTTCAATTAGTAATTATAATAGTATTTTTAATACAAACATCAATTTATAACAAATGTGTGATACATCTCTTCTATTGGTAATAACAGTAGAATATTTTATAACCGTGTGAGATACATGTCTTGTAAAAGTGAAAGTCTTTAGTTTAAAGACTTTAAAATCTAATATTTTCTTTTTAAACAATGTGTTATACATATCTTTTATTGGTAATAATATAAAATAATTTAAACTCAACATCATTTTCTAACCAATGTGAGATATACATCTTCTATTGGTAATAATGGTAAAAGTTTTTTATCAAATGATTTTGAAAATCAAAATCACTTTTCAACCAATGTATGATGCATTTCTTCTATTGGTATTTAATAATAGTATTTTTAAAACCAACACAATTTCTAACCAATATGAGATACATCTATTCTATTGTTGAAAAATTAGTGTTTTTAGTGAAAGAAATTGTGCAACTTGAGGCACAAATTTCTTTATGTGTCATTTGTTTGTTGACAAATATAATTACGCAAATGTGTTTTACTCGGTGAGAGCATCAAAATGATATATTTATTTGTCCAAATCGAGTTTTGGATAATAAGATATCAAGACTTAAAGTATAATACTTGTTAAAAAATTTAGTGTTTTTAGTGGGAGAAATTGTGTAACTTAAGACATGAATTTCTTAGAAGAAATTATATATACTAATACTTATTAGGAATATAATATCATAATATTATATTCAAGTATATATTGTTATATATAGTTTAGGAAACTTAATCTTTGTATTAGATTAGGAAAGAAACTTTATAACTATCTGAACCTTATATCATATGATATTATATTCTATATATTCAATGCATCATAAGAAAGTCATTCATATTATTCCACTAAACCTTGTATGAGACTCTGTTCTCATATAATCTTTTTAGTATGTGAGCATTAAGATCTATTAGCATAGGACTTCTCCGCTTGAACCTAAGCGGCAAAACCTAAGCCGCACACACACCACACCTCTTACTACGCGCTTCTCCTTCAAACCCTT
>CM028378.1:93216031-93360718 GCA_013146195.2 Codonopsis lanceolata | reverse complement strand
CTCATCCTTCTTGTTCACGAGAAAATGAAGGTTTTTGAAGATCTATCTACGAACAGATTTTGGTGAATCTCCTCTCAACCTACTCAGAAATTCTTAAGGGAAGAACCCACGGAAGTGATCTTCCTCAAGTATTGAAGCAAGGATGTCCCATCTCTCAAAATCATTGGTGATCTCAACTTGAGGAGTTAAATGCAGAGAGAAATAAAGTTCGAGAGAAGAGACTATGTTTGCTTATGCATTTGTATCGAACTTCGAACCAAAGAAGATTGATGAAGCTATCGAAGATCATGCTTGGATTGAAGCTATGCAGAAGAGTTGAACCGGTTTGAAAGATGTAAGGTGTGGAGCTTAGTTCGAAGCCGGCGATCATCCGGTCATCGGCACCAAGTGGGTTTTGAAACAAAAGAGGCGAAGGAAATGCACCGAGAAGCAGCGAGGCCCCGGTTGCGAGGGCTACAGAGCGGGGAAGAAGGAATTGACTTTGATGAAACTTTTGCTCTGTTTGCTAACTTAGAGGCAATCGAGAATCTTTCTAGCCTATGCCTCGTTCATGAACTTCAAAGTGTATCGGATGGATGTAAGGGTGCCTTTACGAGATAGTGTCCTCGAGGATTTGTCATTTCGAGACAAGCTGAGCGATCACGTCTACCGGCTCAGAAAGCTCTCTACGGCTGAAGCAAGCTCCTAGAGCTTGGTATGAAACTCTATCAAGTTCTTAATAGAACAAGGATTCGTGAGAGGAAGAATAGACACTACTTTATTCATCCTCAAGCAAAGGCCATTCTCTCTCTCGGGTACAGTACAAATCTATGTGGGCGACATCATCTTTGGATCAACTAACCAAAGCACAGTGTAAGCGATTCGAGAAGGCGATGCAAAGCAAGTTCGAGATGAGCATGATGGGTGAACTTACCTACTTTCTAGGGCTACAACGGACTTCAGGCGGAATCTTCATCAGCCAAACCAAATATATGAAAAGGAACTAATCAAGAAGTTCGGCCTTGATTCGGCTAAAGGATTGAAACTCCAATGTCTACCGGCGCCATCTTGACAAAGATGAGAAGGAAAGCAAGAAGCGTGACCAAAATGCCAGAGGAATCATAGGTTCACTTCTTTACCTTCTTGCTAGTAGACTTGACATTATATTTCTTTGTTTGTGTTTGTGCTAGATTTCGAGTCAGATCAAAGGAGTCACGAGCCAAGCGTATCATCGAGATATGTTTGAAAACAACAAATCTAGGCATATGGTATTCGAAAAACAACAATTTCGATCTAGTCGGATACTCGGATCACGATTATGCGGCACAAAGTGAAGCGAAGAAGTACGGTGGGACTTGTCAATTCCTTGAAATAGACTTGTCTCATGGTCTTCTGAAACAAGGATCGGTTGCAAACTTAACCCGGAAGGCGAATACATTCTTTGCAGCATTGTTGCTCTCAACTCCTATGGATGAAGCAACAACTAGTGAGACTACAACATCACGGCGCAAAGCGCTTGATCATGTGTGGCAACACACGGCAATTCGATCTCCAAATCCCTCTTACACCTGCCCGCCTTCTTTCGGTTTCTCTGACCCCTTACCGAATCATCTCATATCGGTGACAATTCGACGACATTGACATTGAGATTGATTCCCCTCCAACCTCTCCCACTCCGCCCATTACCATATCTTCCTCAGCAGCACCATACCCCCAAGACTCAATCTCTTGGAGCTCCATCACTCCTCCCTCCAGCGGCCCATACGGCATGCAGGCTCACCTCTGCGGCACCATTCATATTGGCCGAGCAACTACTTCTGCGACCCATGATGAAATTTTGTCTGGGCTGCCGCCAATATATGAGCGGCTAGGCGCCAGGCATCATACTACCGCTACCGCTTGAAATAGCCCTTTATTGCGTCCAAAGCCAATGATTTAACTGCCGCCCTTCTCGCCAATTCTAAGAGGATGTGCGGACTCGCTTTGGACAGGAATCTGACGACCTACTGCGATGTCAAGATCAACGTTGAAGCTCAGCGAGATGAGTGTGTTCGTAGTAGGCTTCTCCTTCCTTTACAGTTATTCCATGCCATCCCTTCTTCATCTCGGCGATGGCCGCCCTCGGTTCTAGAGCTCAACCGCATTGCTCGACTACGCTCATGGCGTTATGAATGCCAATCGTGATAAGTGATCGGCCATCGCGGAGGAGAAAACAAATAAGGTCTATCAGCGAATCTTGATGGAAGAGAACAACCGTCTTCGTGAAGAAGCTGGACTACGTTCTCGTTCCACGACCTCATCTCCACGTGACGTGCTGGATGAAAGTACGAATGCGAGAATGGAAGAGCTAGGCGAGAAGGAAAAAGAGGGAGACAAAGGCAAAAGGAAAAGACCTTGGTAGTTACGTATCTTTTCTTCCCTTACCTTTGTATCTAACATATTTTGAAAACTACGTAATATGTAAACATCTTGTTTATAAATCTGAGAAGATTATCTGTTTTCAAAATTGCCTTGTTTAAATTCTTGTTACTTTACTTTTCATATCTGCTTAGAATTTAAACGTTCAGTTTAAATTTATTTTACACTGCTGCTAATCTGTGTTGTTCTATGATTTTTTTTATATACCCTTGTATGCACTTAGATTAGTTCTTTACACTTGAGGTGCTCGTCATATGATAGAGGCATGTGTACGCTACTTTATATATAAAATTCTCGAGACATGCTATTATCTATCACATAGTTACGTTTTTAGCCCTCATTTGTAGTAATGATGATCGGATATAAATAGGAGGAGATTGTTGATTCTTATGTTAGATTTATATATGTTCAGTTCATTACATTTAGTTTTATACTTCAGTGGCTAATCGGGCTGCGTATCGATTAGCGTGGCAACTGTGCATAGAACTTTGCCTAGTATAGTTTTTATAGGACTTTACAGGTTCAGCGGAAGACCTCTCCACAAGCTTTATCGGAAGACCTGCTTAAAGCCCACAAGCGGTAGACCTCGTGTCCACCTAATCTTCTATGGCGTGTCCTATCCGAGAAATGACTCATTGGATTAATTCAAACTTATCTAATCATTATTTGAATTAATCCAAGACATTCCACGACATATCAAGCCGCCGAAAGCAACTTTCAGCGAGGAAGACTTTTCGTCTGAACAATAAGCGAGGAAAAAGCGGTGTCTCCTACTTTCTGCAACAACTCTCAGATCTGACACCTAAATCGCCCACCTTTTTGAAGATCTCAGAAATCATTCCCTGCTCTAGATATCTGTGAAGGCGAAAATCCTTGATCGGTATGCATTTAATGCATTGTTGAAAAAGAGGTGTTGAAGTATTCGTCTTCTCCAACGGATCTTTTGAAGTGCGCCTGCTATAAATACTGCCATTGAAGACTGGAACAAGAAGAAGCACTGTACAGAATCAATCGAACACTTAAAGAATTGCTTTGAAACTTCATAACTCCTAATCTTACAGCTCAGTGCAATCAAGAGATCCTCAACAGATCTAGAAGTCCTCGTCAACAACAAGAAGCTGCTGATCAACACTTATTGTTTTTAACTTCTTGTTGTTTACATTCATTTACTATACTTCATGAATTAAATATCTTGTATTTACAGATATTTAATTCCATAGACAAACACAAGTCAATATTTTGTACACGATCCATTAGGGATATTCTTTGTAATTGATCTAGTGGAAAAAATAGTGCACTATTTAAATCCAAGGTTGACTGCCTTGGTGGTGGACGTAGCACTCTTTGTAGTGTGAACCATCCCAAAATACTTGTGTTATTTCTTATCTGTTTGTTTGTCATTTGATCTAGTCATTACTTTGATTATCTTTATCCATTTACAGAGAACTTAAGTATCTTGTAAAGGTCTCAGGTAGTCCTTATCGGCGGACACAGGAACAACTATCTTGAAGGTCTTCCGCTACTTCATTCTCTTCAATAGATTGCAAGTATCCTTCAAAGAATTTATTAAAAGTTTTAAGTGTTTAATAAGCTATTCAACCCCCCCCCCCTTCTAGCTTATTATTGTGCCCATTGGGACCCACAAGGGGTTTGAGTTGTACACAGTACCTACCTGTGCTTATGCTCCCCGCTCGAGTTTACTCGCGGCTGAGCTTCATTTTGTCTTCCCACTAGAGTTTACTCGCAGCTGAGTTGCACATCGTGCCTGCCTGCGCTTATGCTCCCCATTCGAGTTTACTCGTGGCTGAGCTTCATTTTTTCCTCCCGCTCGAGTTTACTCACGGTTGAGTTGTACACCACGCCTACCTGCGCTTATGCTCCCTGCTCGATTTTACTCGTGGCTGAGCTCTACATTGTCCTCCCGCTCGAGTTTACTCGCGGTTGAGTTGTACACCGCGCCTGCCTGCGCTTTTGCTCCCCGTTTGACCTTGTTATCTCGATTATACCCTTTTCATGAGTAAGATGTGCCTCTGCTTGTCAAAAAGGGTTGGTTTTTGAGCATGTTATCTCGATTATACCATTTTTTCACGAGTAAGAGGTGCCTTTGCTTGTCAAAACGGGTTTGTGTTCGAGCATGTTATCTCGATTATACCCTTTTTCACGAGTAAGAGATGCCTCTGCTTGTTAAAAAGGGTTGGTGTTCTAGCATGTTATCTCAATGATACCATTTTTTCACGAGCAAGAGGTGCCTTTGCTTGTCAAAAAGGGTTGGTGTTCGAGCATGTTATCTCGATTATACCGTTTTTCACGAGTAAGAGGCGTCTCTGCTTGTCAAAAAGGGTTGGTGTTCGAGCTTTATCTCAATTATGCCTTTTTCGTGAGTAAGATATATCTCTAATCGTGAAAAAAAGTTGGTGTTCGATTGGTTTTTAGATTATACCTAAGACCAAATGTTCACCTTTTTTACGAGCCTGATACTTTTCTGCTCGCCAAAAGCCTCCCGTTGAGTTATACACCACGCCTACCTACACTTCTGCTCACTAGCTTTTTAAAGGTAGTCCTTCTCGCAAAGTCGAGTACTGGAACTTGACCTTGGTTCAAGTGGCGTTCTGCTCGCTAGCTTTTCAAAGGTAGTTCTGCTCGTATAGTCGAATACTAGTACTTGACCTTGGCTCAAGTGGCATTTGCATGCCATAGAAAGGACTTAAACAATCAAGTTATAAAGCGTATTGGTTAATTAAAATATACAATGGCAGTCAAAAGCGACTAAAGTCGTGGCTCATCCCAGCACTTCTGTTATCTTGTCTGTCAAGATGAAAGTGATTAAGTCTCGGCCATCCCGAGAAATTAAATAAGATTACGAGTGAAAAGTACTTCTTACCCTCGAGATGAATCGCGAAAAATAATGAGTAGGGGGCTACTGATGTGCATATTTTGGATCAGTCTCAATGGCGTGTGGGCCTTATCTAATGACCTATTATATTTTACATAATATCAGAAGGCTTGGGCCGGACAGATAGTCCACGAGGTAGGCACATTCTATCTAGGTATAAATAACCCCACTAGTCCATAGTAAAGGTCTCTCTATCTTTTTCTGATTTAGAATGACACACGGACTTGGGGGTTACGCGTCTTCTTTTTTATATCAATGTACTGATAAACATGTCAGATGATTTTTGGCGAGGGCCCTCCTCACTGACTCACGGTGTTTATTTTACCGATAATAGACGACCTACATTCACCACTATTTTCGGTACCCCTGGTGTGATGTATTTTTGGATACATCAATTATTAACGAAGGAACGGATGGAGTGTATTTAATAGTCAAACTAAAAAAGTTGACAGAATTTTCTATTTTTCTAATTTAGACCACATCGAAAGCAAAGTGCATTTTCCATAGGGAATGCCAAAGTCAGCTTTCCAGAAATCCTTTTTTATACACTCGTCCTCCACGGACCACCAGACAACTCTTTTTCCTATTTTGCAAGGAGGTAAATGTCAATTTTATGATTTTACCACCGTACATTTGACATATTTTCAAAATTCGCCATAAAATTTACCTATCATTATTCCTCACTAAATGTGACAAATATAATTTGGAACCCGTTAACTCATTAGATCCGGCATGAAAATTATCTGACATAACCTAATTTGTTAATTATTTTGGGTTGAAATTGGTTGAATTAAAACAGGTCGAACCCGTTACATATTCTGACCCGATAGTTTTAACTTTATAAATTTATAGATTTTGGAGGAAATTTTGGGTCAACTCATTTAACATACTACCCGTTATAACCCAACACGACTTATACATGACCAATCCCACCCAATTATCAGACCTAAATCATCAACAATATTATAATGATACTTTTACTAATCGTCATTTTTACCAAGATTGTCATTATTACTAACTATCATCCTATTATTAACGAAGTTAATTTGAATGTCATCCAACGTAAGGAGTTTTGTTTCTTCTCAAATTATTAGGGGGATAACAAAAAACACCTAAACTTACTTTTTCCAATTCTAGGAATCTAAAAATTAGCTAACATGTACATGGGTAAATTTTTCTCATAGACTTATTTTTAAAAATAATTTGACCTTTAACCATCTTTTTATTTTTTATAGGAAAGGTGTTGACGGAATTAAAAAGTCAGAACTAAAATTTAGTGTTTGAATTTTATTTTAGGCAAATTTTTGACTTTTTATTTTTACCATACTAGTTATCTTTTTAGATTTCTAAAATCAATAAAGAAGTTTATTAATGCTGTCAAATGCATTTTGATGATTTTCTTTTCTTAACCCCTAGTAGTTTGAGAACTAATAAAAATCCCCTTAAATTTTAATATCAATCACTTTTCAAGATCTCCTACTCTATTTGCAAACCTCAAGGGAGGGCATTGAAATTAATCCCATGCTACTACATGTGTTAGAACCCGTTTGGTGTATGTTTTCAAAACACAACTTTTCTAAAACGCATTCTTTTTGAAATATAATTTTTAAAATTTTTAATTTGTAGCAGTAAAAACAGAGGGTCTATTTTGATAATGCACATTTTGGTTTAAACATGAGACCATAGAGGCACTTGGTAAAAGTGGCAACATTGCTATGCATTTTGATAGTATAGTGGCAATTTTGATGTAAGATTGACAAATTTAAGAGTAGAATTATCAAAATGGGTTGAGTTCATTGGGCCAATCGGCCCCTCTACTAAAAAAATGGAGGGTTAGATTGGGAAAATACAATCTCGCTTAAAGGGTGGGTCAAACGGGTTAAGCCCGTGCGGCTTGTGGGTTGAGGCGGGTGGGTTGGCCGCCAAGTTGCAAAATTACAAAAAAATAACCACAAGTTTGATAGTTAATTATGAGTTTAAAATACTCTCGCTCAAAGGGTGAGATTAGTTATGAAATCTTAAATATAAGTAAATGATTATGGATTCGTTAAAAAATGACACTTTTTAGAAAATAGTAGATTAACAATAATATTAATAGAAAGATAAATTATAAGATGATACAAAAAGAATAATGATAAAATAATGTGTGAGGTTTCAGGTTCGATCCCTTCCCATGTCCCCCTTAGGAGAAAAAATTAAAAAAAAAATTAAAATAATAATAATGATAAAATGTTTTTTGATTTCCTTTTTTTCCATTTACAATATTAATAGTAAAAAAATTGTTTAAAAATACTATTTAGAATATAATAGTAGAAAATAGAAATTGTGGTATGATTCTTTTTTGTGATGAATTGAGGAAAAAATGGAATAATTATGGACCAGTCCCCTTTTGTGAAATTATAAGCGTTTCACTTCTTTATTTTTGTATTCAACCGCTAAAACCCATTTTAATAAAATTGTTCATAAAATACTCATCGTCGTCTTCAATGAGATAATAAGCGGAAGAGGAACTCAGTTTCTTCGTTCATCCTTCATTCCTTTCTCCGTTTGAATTATCTTTTTTCCGAAAGATCGTACTTTCTTTCTCTGCCGGAAGCGATCTCATTCCGAGTTCAAGAAGGGGAGGACCAATAAATAGGATTTGGGCTACATAGATAAGGAAAAGAGATGGATATCTTAATATCTTTCATGGCGGATTGATTTGCTGACGAGCCTCAACCTTAATCTTTATTCTTCGAACTTCCTCCATGAAGAATACGTCTAGCTATCGAAACATTCCCTTCTGTTTTCTTTGTTTCTTTATTACAGAAACAAATGTGATCATCTAACAATTGCTTTTGAAATGGAATGCTTTAGAGCCCCACAAAAAAAAAAAAAAAAACACACACACATTGTCGTTCAATGTGTGTGTTTGTGTGAAATTGTATGAGACAGAGAGGGGCGGGATGAAGATCGAGATCAAAATCAGGTTGTGTGAAATTGTGTGTATGTGTGAAATTGTTGCATCGTAGGCTTTAATTGTTGCGTCATTGACTTCGATTGTTCTATTATGGCTTGAAAGATGAGTGTAAATGTGATAATATGAACTAAAATTATAAGAATGTAGCAATCACAGACTCACAGTACATGTAGGACTTCCAAAGTCGATCAAATATGAATTATCAATATAAAATCAAATTTCTTGATACATATCAAGTCATTTTAATCTTAATAAATCCCAGGTTACGTTGCCCAAAATGAACGACGCCCAATGCTTTGAGAGATGCCCAAAATTTTGAGCAATGCCCAAATTTGAGCACTGACTTGTGTATTTCGACGCCCAAAATTTTGAGTGATGCCCAATGTTTTTCATTATGATGCCCAAATTTGAGCTTTGTCCATGCGTCTTTCCTTCATTAAGGGTCTCTTTGTCATTTTCGTTTTAAAAATGTACTTTAGCAGTTTAAAACAAATATAGTGGACTTTTGCGGTTATATTTTCTTCATATGGAACCGGCCCGATTATCATTCAAAAAAATTGGTGGGACTGACCTGGCTAACCCATAACCTATGAGGGGCTTGGTTGACAATTTTTAGGTTCGCCCGCCTCACCAAATGATGAGTTTGAGTGGAATGTGGGCTGACCCTCGTCAACTCACCTTAACAACTCTATTTAAAATATATGGGCAAAATTGATTTTTTTTCCTTTCTATTTTGTGATATCTATTAGTACATTTATAAACTTTTTAAAAAAGAAAAAATAAAATAAATCAGAATAAATAAAAATGGAAATTACGAAAAAGATCGTTAACCACAAAACCAATCATATTCATATATGTATACAAACACGATTTGTATCTATCCTCTCATCTCTCTATCTGGATCTCGTCCATTATATTATTTCCTTGTCACCTTCGCCTTGCTCATTAAGTCATAGTTTTCAAGATTTTCCAAATACCAATTATTTATTTCCACAAATAGTATATTATTACCACTATGCCTGCTTACAAAGCAGCTGGCCATTAATGAAAAGTATATCCTTCTTCTTAGGAATCAAGTTTTCAAGTTGACTTTCTTCACGACTTCCATAATATTATGGGCTTCTTCCCATAGCTAGAGACGAAGATCTCTCCAAGAAGCAAAATTTTCCCTTCTGATCAGGCATGGATTCGGGTGGGGATAAATTACCGCCGTCGCCGGAGTCGCCGGGCACAGTCTCCGGCAGCCGTCACCAGCACATCTTCCTTGTTCAAGTTCCAAGGATGGTGGTCTTGTTTGCCGCCGTCGCGCTTTCGTGTCTGGTCCTTTTTCATTCCGCCTCTCCTCTTCAATTGCCCATTCACTACAACCCATTTTCTTCTCTTTCTGGTGGTGGAAATCAATCTAATGCTACTCTATCGGTAAGTAATTACCTCCTATTTTATTTTATTTATTTTTTAAATGCACAATTATGCATGAATGAGTAGTATGGTAAAAAAAGAATTAGTTATTTTCGTTCCGTAACCTTTCCATGAATTATGGTCAACAAACATGATCAAGGTTTCATGATTACCTTATCACAAGTTGAGGCTCTATGAGTAGGTCTCAACGGTCTTACGGGTCATAATCTCAATTCGTATGACGAGTCTCAATCTAGGTCTCATCGGTCTTACGGGTCATAATCTTAATTCGTATGACCAGCTACAATTTCTCATAATTCAGAAACACTCGATAAAATCCAAATGAAGTTAATCCAAATGTTTTGATAAAATCAAGGTAGCTTTTGATTAGATCGAGGTGGTTCGGATGTATACTAATTATAGAAAATAATATTACGAGTTAGACGTTGTAATATTATTAAGAAAAATTATATTATATAAGATAGTTTTTGATAAGATCGAGGTAGTTAAGTTATCTTTTGATTGGTTAATCCCACTATTTTGATAAAACAAAGGTAGTTAGATAAGTACATTTTAATCGGTCTCATAGTGAGAAACCGTAAATCAACGGAATCGGCGAGAATCTCTTCTAGAAAGGTTGTCAATTTTGTTAGTATTAATCGCCCTAAAAGATATCAAAAGATATGCTACTAAAACAAATTTATATATAATTTATTAATATTTGTATTATATGGAATTCTTATTTTCTTAATATGGTATTTTAATACAAATTCTAGACATGTGGATTTGGTAGTGGTGAGTGATTACATAATATTCCTCCCGTTTTCAAATTATTGTCACCTTTTTACTTTTTTTCCATTTTTAAATACTTATCCTTTTTTTAAAAAAAATCTTTTAAAAAAATATTTTTATCATTTTATTTTTATTTTTTCTATCTACTTTAATTATAACCAAATATTCAAGGGTATTAAAAAAATCACACATTTCACCAATATTTATAATTCAGTCAATTCGTTTTTCTTAAACGATGTACTGGGTCAACCCAAATAATATTTTGAAAACTGACGGAGTATATAACACGGTTGAGCTGTAATTGTAATTGTCAAGAAGCCACAACTTGTAATCACTATGAGCTTGCAGAAGAGATGATTATATACTTGTAGTCAAAGTATTGGTTTGACTATTAAGTGTTGGTAGGGCTTAGGAGCTGTTTTACGTTGACCATAATTATCTAGTAGATAATTAAGTTAACAGGAGTTGTTTCATCTTAACCATAAGTCTCGATAAGTTTAGGGTGGATTAGCTGGTAAAAAACATAATAGAGAGAGCATCATAAGTTTCAGATAAATCTAGGGGGTGTTTTAGACTAACCATAAGTTTAGGGTGGATAACCTGGTAAAAGAAACGTTTCAAGTTTTACCACCATTCTTAATCAAGAGTCTTGAGAATGCATAAGTTTGGTCGATAGTAGGGTTAGACAATTAGAAACTGAAATCCGTTAATCTACTTAGACTTGAAAATTATTCGATCCAACCCAATTTGTTGAATATTTTTAAAGTGAAACGGGTTATCAGTTTTAACCCAAATATATTATTCCATCGATTTCAAAATAAGTGTTATTTTATAAAAAAAACTGACATATCTTTATTTAAATTTATTTAATGTAGTTAAGTTGCATTAGTATTTTCTTTTTCTTCTTAATAATCTTATCTCTAACATCATTTAATTTGAAAGACTCCCTCCGTCATAAAATTATTGTCTTGTTTTTTTTCATCAATCTTAAAATAATTGTCTTTTTAAAAGTTTTCTTTTTAAAACATCACTTTTATCACTTTATCATTACTTTTTCTTCTGACTTTAATTTTGGGTCACATATTCATGAATTTTAAAGGAAATCACACACTATTCCAATATTAATAATTCAATCAAATGTGTTTTCTTAAGTCATGCGTCAAATCAATTCAGACAATAATTTTGGGACGGAGGGAGTAATAAATAAGAGCAGTTTTGGTAAAATATGGACAAATGTTTCTTGAAATCCTATAATGATATTTATTTTTTAACAAAAAAACCTTTATGAAATTTATAAAATTTTGAGGGAAAATCCGAGTTAACGAATCGACCTGTTTTAACTTGAATCATTTCAACTAGTTTAATATTCAAGTTCTAAAGAGTTTCAACTCATTATTCATTACAACCCAAATCATACCCAACTCAATCCACATAATTACCGGACATAGTGTCACGAGAATGCACTTCAGTGAATCGGAAAACATCTGTTACCCGCGTAAAAACTTTTTCAAGTCTTGGTTGAAATTTATAAAATTACAGTTGCATTAATTGAATTGGAAAACAATGGTCACCCAAGTACTCAATCCGTTTCAAAATTATCGTCTAGGTTGACTTGATGTACGATTTAAAAAATCATATTTAACTGGATTATTAACATTAGTTTGATGTGTAGTTTACTTTAAAGTTCATGTGTATATGACATATAATCTATATTATAAAATAGCTAGGTAAGCGACTATGATTATTTAGAGGTTGAAATTAAATTATCTTAAAAAAAATTAACGGTTGAGATTTATCTTCACATTCACATGTGTGAGTAGTTATTTATTTTTAATTCCCTATTTTTTTTCTTTTTCTATTACAAGTTACTCCCTACAATTAATATTATAAGTAGTCAATTTTTTTTCTTCTCCATATTGTTTATCTTCACATTACAAACTCACACCCTGAACAGTCACTCCTTATAAAACATTAATCTCTCAACTATCACTTGAATAAATGTAACTATAATATTTTTTTAAATCGTATTTTTTATTTAAACACTGTCATTTCAATTGACGAAATCATCATATCATAAGCACGAGTATAAAAATCTATTTAAAATATGATTAAAAAATAATGATAAAATTATTAAAATGTTATCATAAAAAATAAAATTCTAAATAAGATAATTATTTCAAGAGAGGGACGAAAAAATGAAAGTCGACAATGATTTTGCGACGGAAGCGGTAAAAGCTTTTCTGTCCATGCGGTCCTCTTATTAAAAGCGATGGCGCATTGTGGGCCTGGCAGGCTGGCGGCCACGTGAGACGATGGATATGTTAGAGGCTGACGTGCTAAATATAATGATAATACAAGTGGTGCCACTGGCACTGTTATCTTATTCTTCTGTACTCAGTGTGGCTCCCACTTAACAAGTTTAAATGTACTTTTGAACCAATTATTTTTATCATGTTTAAAATACTCAATACTTTGGATTAAAAAGTTCATCACTATCGAATTTAGAGATAAATTTTAACGTGCCACAAATTTAAATATTACATAAAAAAAATAAAATTATGTCGTTTTATAGTGTAATTTTCTTTAATAAAATACTTCAACGGGGTACTTGCCTCCTAAGTTTAAAGAGTGCATCCGCCCTGGAGTTCATTATACTGTTTATTCTATGTTTTATTTTAAAATTTTATTTAAAAAAATTATGTCTATAGTTTTTATAATATTTTATATTTACAATTCACTTATATTATAAATACATTACTTGTATTTAAATATTTTTTTAATTATGACTAACCTTAATGATATTAATATATCTCCTTAAATACGGGTAATTTTAGATCAACAAAAGTTATACTCCCTCTCTTTTCTAAAATAAATATTCATTTTTCTTTTTAACATATTTTAAAAAAAATATTTACTTTTTAATTTAGTTACTTTTACCATTTTCTTGACTTGATTGTTATTCTAATTCATGAGTCAACAGTCAACTCTCACATATGTATGATGTATCCTAAGAAAACATTCATTATATTTTATTTATATATTTTTCATCTTCGTATCGGGTCATACATATTTTTTTTAGTAATAGATGAGATCATGAGAGGAGGGAGTAATTACTAATAATACTTCCTTCGTCCCTCCTGCTTTCCTTTAGCAATTTGTTACAATTTTTTTTTTGTCTTGTTTGTATAGTTTTTTGTTTAAATAAAATATTCTTAATATTTTATCATTATTTTTTTCTTCTAATTTTAATTATGGATCAAATGAATATGAATTTTTAAACATACTACCGGTAATAATCAAGTTAATTACTCACTATGTCCTAAAATTATCGTCTTGGTTGATTTCGCGCACGGTTTAAAAAATACATTTGACTGAATTAGTAATACTCCCTCCGTTCCTAAATTATCGTCTTAATTGACCCGGTGCACAAATTAAAAAAAAACACAATTGACTTGATTATTTATATTGGTTTAATGTGTAAGTGTAACTTCCTTTTAAGTCCATGTGTATGTAGCCAATAATTAAAGTAGAGTGAAAAAGTAAAGGTAAAGTGGTAAAAGTTATGTTCTAAAAATATAAGTTTCAAACTGGGCAATTATTTTAGGACGGACGGAAAAAAAAAAGAACGATAATTTAGGGACGGATGGAGTATTAATTTGATGCATAATTTACTTAAAAACACGTATGTATATAACCAATAATTAAAATATGATTAAAAAATAAAAGTTAAAATGATAAAAAAAATTATTTAAAAAAACAAAAAAAAAACAATAATTTTAAGACATAAGAAGTGTTCTTTTAATATATAAAACAGATGAAACAAAATAGTACTAATAGATGGAATGAGGAAGTAGAAACGTAGAATTAAAGACGAATGATGGACTAGCTATGGGGCCAATCATCTGGTGCCGTGGTGGAATTAGCAATTAAAAGACGAGACAGCTGTGGGCTCCACGAGGCAGGCATTGGCATAATGTTGTTCACTTTTGGTATGTGTATATTATATGGTCGGTATTATTTTTCGTATTTGCTTTTTACTTTTTGTACACTTTGTATTGATTTTATTAAATTTCATTTGTACATGCAATTAATTATCATCAAATTACTTACTTTACAAATATATATAAAAATTAATAGCTGAAAAAACATAAGAATATAACCTAATGATAATTGGACGTTTCTAACACATCAATTATTAGTTTTTAACATAAATTTGACAGAATGCATGTAATGTAATAACAATTCCAAATATTTATGATAAAATTTAATAAAATCAGTACAAAGTGTATCAAACATGATATTAACCCTTTGGCCCGGTGCTATTCATTGGTATGTTTCTGTTATACGATATAATCTCTCCTCTTAAAATTTATGTATATTTGTGGTCATTTCTTCTTTGTTTATTCCTACGATTGTTATTTACTGGGTTAATGAAAAATTATGAGTCGAAACGGATAGACTCGTTATGACCCATTACATATCTCAACACGTTTAATTTAGATTATAACGGGTCATAACCTATTTTGATCGGTCATCTGTTTTGACTCCGACCCGACCCATCAAATTGCTAGCCCTAACTTTATCCATAGTGCTTGAAGCAATTTGGTTGTAAAAATGTATTCTTTTATGCATCTCGATGAATAATTTTGCTTATTGCAACGCATGACGTGGCCTATTTCCTATTACGAAAAAAATATAAGGATATAAAACGATTGAAAATTATCCATCTGCGACCGGTTTGAATTTTCCCCTATTTTAATACTTCCTCGTCCCTATTTTATTGTCCTGGTTGATCCGACGCACAGTTTAAGAAAACCTATTTGACTGGATTATTAATATTAGTTTAATGTGTAGTTTCTTTTAAAGCTCATGTGTATGTGACCCATAATTAAAGTATGGTGAAAAAGTAAGGGTAAAGTGGTAAAAGTGATGTTCTAAAAAGGTAAGTTTCAAAGTGAACAATTATTTTGGGATGGACGAAAAAGGAAAGGAGGACGATAATTTAGGGACGGAGGGAGTACTACATTTTAAGTTTCAGAAATATTATATTTACAACTATTCTACAGCTAAGTCTTGATGGAGTCCAGATCTCCTGTACCATTTATGTACCATTTGTGTGTATCATTGGTGTACCACTTTTCATCTTTACCATTGTATCCCAATCATTGTATCTCAATCAATAGTTGAAATAAAAAGTGGTACACCAGTGGCACACACAAATGGTACAGGAGATCTGACTCGTCTTGATGAGGGTCAAATATGTTTTGATGAATAACAATTATCCTTTATTAAAACTTAGTTGTTGTAATAATTGTAGAAATAGTTATAAACATAACATTTTTGTTTATGTGTATAATAATTGATATTGAAAAGTTTAATTATTAAGAGATATATAATTAGCATTATAGTTAGTCATAATCACAATAATGATTTTACGCAATCAATATGTTCATATCAAATATCAAATATAAAAGGTAATGTTAAAATGTTATGGAGGTTGTACGCATGATTTTTGAAATTAGATTTTTTAAGTGAAATATTTCAAAATAATATAATGAATTATATGCATGAAAGTATTATCTAAAAAATCAATTATTTTATTTTTAGATGTTTTACTAGTTTACAGTCTTTTTAACATTTTAACTATACGTTTTACATGGTATATGCATATCGATCATGCTCAACATTTTAGTAATTAAGATCAACTTAAATATTTTTTCTATATACCTTAATAATTAAAATTTTCAAATAAGAAAACAAATTCGATTGAATTATTAATTTTGGTATTTGTGTGAATTTCTATTTTTGCCCCTATGAATAAAAGAAAGAAACCCTGTCTTCTTCATAAGCCCAATTCGTTCGTCTCTTTGATGAGACTCGTCAATAACACTCCAAGCCATGACAGGGGACTCTCTCCCCCTGGTCCTGGCCTCGGTCTCGTAAACGGCAACACAGTCAGTGTCGCCACCTCCTGCTGCCTTGGCTCGTTGTAAGCCCCCTCCCCTTTTTTCTTATCATTTTTTGCTCTTTTCCTCCCTCCTTTTTTTCGGGTAGACTGCCAAATTCCAGTTTTGTTGGTGTGAGTTCACTCGAAACGACTCAAGGGTAGTTCAAACCACCTACTGGGTCGTGTAGTTGTTTAGGGAGAGAAACGAAAGGAAGATATAGGCATTGAATAGGGAGAGAGACGAGTAGAGTTTGAGAGAGTGAGAGATATACCTCGAGCAAATGATGACGACGACGGTGAGAGGACGGAGGAGATGGTCAGACGTAGAGGAGCTGGAGAGAGAGAGGACGTTTGAGATGGGACTGCCAAGTGGGAAGGGTTTTGAGAGGAAAATATGCTAGTTAAGGTTTGGGCCTTGGGGGCCTTTCGAAGTGAATGGAGAACAACTGTAATATTTTAGGATGGGTCCCATGATTTAAAGAGTATATCCTTAAGGGCAAAATAGTTAAAAAAACTTTCCAAAAAAAAATTTTTAAATTGGATAATTTTTTTTAAGAGAAAGAAAAAAGAAAAAAAAAAGATGATAATTTTAAGAGGAATGAAGTACATGTTTTGTGATTTTGAAAAAACAAAATAAATTGACTCAAATTTATATTTGAAAAATACCAATTGACTCAAAAAGTTGAAATACGACAATACTATAAGAACCAGGGAAGTATTTATTTTATGTTTTTTATGTTCATCATCATCATTATATATATATATATATATATATATATATATATATATATATATATATGCATAACTCTTATTTGATACACCATCAGTTCGGGTAAAAAAATTTGGTTTGAAAGTTCATTTTTTTAAGAAAATAATACTTTTAGTAGTTATTAAAAATAAAATTTTATTTTTATTCTTTAATTTTTGAAAATGAATCTTTAAATAAAATATTTTAAAATTGACTAATGAACTCTTTATCCGAAACGGAGAATATTATTTTACTTTAAAGAGGGTCGGAAAAAATTTTAAACCCGGTTTGAATCCGACATAGTCCGAATTGACACCGGATCCCCACCCCCACCCACCAGAAATCCCCATCTCCATTATTCCTCTAGCAAACTAAGACATCTGGGAATTTCTCATAGACTATAGTATTTTCATGGTAGTGGACTAGTGGTCGACTCATATTAGCATACTTGTATAGGTAGGGTCAATTCTATAATTATGGAGTTAATAGTAGGGCCTTAGAATTAAAATTGTTTATTTTTAGATAATATTTTATGTATCGCGAAATAAAAATTAATTTATCACAGTATAAAAATAAATTTATTTCGGCATAAATTTTTTTTATCGCGATGCATTTCTGTACCGCGCTTCATGTTCATTAAGGGTATCATTGTTGTTTTGCGTCCAAAAATGTCTCTTTTCGGTTGAAAAAAAATACGGTACTGGAACGAGTAAGTGTATCTGTAGTTCGGTTTAGTTTAGGTTAAAATCATAAACGAAACCATCCCCTATTTGTTCCAAAAAATTTAAGTCAAACTAAATCGAATAAGGTTTAGAATCGAATCGAACCAAACCATTCAATTTGGTATGTAGTTTGGTTCGATATTGTGGTATACTTAATTAGTTTAGGCATGAGCTCTTAATGGTACTATCAAGGGCCTATGTAAACAAACATATGGTATATTATGGACGCAAATGTGAACGACTAATGACAAATGTACCTTTTCTTGGTTTTGTTCTTGAGCCTAGTTGTTTGACTCGGTCAATGGCTCTAAGGTAAAATGTCATTGTGGAGTATAAACTAGGAATCTGGAACGTCTAGAGTTACAACATCAGTTGAGTTGGTGGAATTTACACCATAAAGTTTGTTGATGAAATGGTTGGGATCAATAAACTTTATTTTGGGTTTAAAAGTGTGCTGATTCTAACTATGATCAACAAATGGTAATGTCGATTAGATATCAGTTGTTCTTACGGGCTTAGCTCAGTTGGTTAAGAGCTAGTAGATTTGGAACATGCTAGATCTCAGTTATGAAATATAAAAGGGAGGTTCTTGATCAATAAACTAGCAATATTCAATTAAACTTTCAGAATTAGCCCATTAAAATTTAAAAGAGCTCGAGTCAAACTCAAACTTGACTCGAGCTCAAAAATTGAATACATGAGTCAAATCAAGACGACACATTTTTTATTTTTTATTATCCACGGACCATGCGATTCTTAAAGCTCAAATAGTTTACTCTATGTGCCTATTAACGAGTTGCGCTCACCAATGAGCTCTCCTGGTTGGGTGTTCGAGTCTCACTAGAGACACACTTTACAACTCTCAGAGAGGTCGGGTGTTCAAGCCTCTTCAGAGGCATCGTTGTTGTTAAAACCTTATCCAAAGGCCCCATTTCGCTACTCACTTATCTTAACAGAGAGGTTGAGTATTCAAGCCCTACCAGAGGCACCCTGGAACTTAACTACTCTCAACCGAGAGTCGTGTTCAAAGCCTCACCGAGGCACCATTTGTTCGGCCACACCAAAGACATCATATATATAATTGTAGCTTTCAAGGCATTAAAAATAATTATAAAAAAATAAGAGTTTACTCTATGTGCTCCAACCTTTAAAAAAAAAAAAAAAGAGTTGCGCTCGAGTCTTACTACTTGATAAGAAGCACACCATATTGTCAATTTCTTACTCTAATCATAAACAACTTGTGGTTTTCATTCTTTGTCCAACTTTTGTACCAATTTGAGCAGAAAAAAGCTGTTGATTTAAGGAGTATATTGAAAAGTGCAGCCATGGAGGATAAAACCATCGTCATAACAACACTAAATGATGCTTGGGCAGAACCAAACTCTATGTTTGATCTCTTTCTTGAAAGCTTTCGGATCGGGAACGGAACACAACGATTTTTGAATCATTTGGTCGTCATAGCTTTGGACCAAAAGGCGTATGCTCGTTGTACACAAAAACATTCGTATTGTTACGCTCTTACTACCGATGGGATTGACTTTTCCGGCGAAGCGTATTTCATGGCCCCCGATTACCTCAAGATGATGTGGAGGAGAATAAATTTTCTTCGTACCGTTCTTGATTTAGGATACAACTTCGTTTTCACGGTATGTACGCTCTCTCTTACTTCATCAATTACATTTATCGTGTATTTAGAAGAAAAAAATCACCAATATTAAATAACAATTTGGATTTCAATTTGAACATAAACATTGGCTTGATTTCATTGTCTAGTTGTTTGAATCTTTAAATAAAATATTACTCCCTCCGTCCCTAAATTATCGTCCTCCTTTCTTTTTTCGTCCGTCCCAAAATAATTGTCCATTTTGAAACTTACCTTTTTAGAATATCACTTTTACCACTTTACCCTTATTTTTTCACTCTACTTTAATTATGGGCCACATATACATGGACATTAATGAAAACTACACATTAAACCAATATAAATAATCAAGTCAATTACTTTTTCTTAAACTGTGCACCGGGTCAAGCAGGACAATTATTTAGGGACGGAGGGAGTACTTACTTTGGGACTAGTTTGCTTGCTTTTTTCTTTTATTGTGATTCAAAATATCGTAAGATTTTTCAAATTTATTGTCATGTCTGACTTTTTTAGTCAAATCAAAAGTTTTTCAAATGCAAATATGACGTTTATTTTTTAGGAACGGTGGGAGTATGATTTCACGCCGTTAGTATGATAGGAAATCAAAGTTGACATCTCTTTAGTTGAAGTCTTTCTTGACATAAAAGAATGATTTTTTTTTTGGAGAGTTTTCTATTTTTTTGGGCCATCGTATTATTTACGGAACATTGTACTTTTCAAATTACAAACATGACCTTTGCAAGAATTATTTTATTGCAAATGTGAACCAATATCAATAATGGCTGTCTAGTTGAGGGTTAAAAGCGTTGACGTTTAATATTAGACGGTTGTCATGAGTTACAGTCACATCTGCATTTAAATAATGACAAAAACTTAAGTAAGACGGTATTACGGTCATCTTTTGTAAGACATATTTTTCTATCCGACTTATCGCGTGTTGATAGATTAAGTTGTGAGAGAGTGTAGTTCTTCTTACGAATTAAGAACCGTAAGACCGTCTTACATGAGACTTGCTTTTGCTTTTAAATAATTTGTAGGATTAATAATATACCAAACCGGATTTTATTGACTTTCCTCTTTGATTTGTTTCAGGACGCCGATATAATGTGGTTTAGAGACCCATTTCCACATTTTCATGCCCATGCCGATTTCCAAATTGCCTGTGATTTCTTTAAAGGAAATCCTTCGGACTTAAACAATCTACCTAATGGAGGTTTTACCTATGTGAAATCAAACAAGAAATCCATCAAATTTTACAAGTTTTGGTACAGTTCAAGAGAGAGATTCCCAAAGTTACATGACCAAGATGTGTTGAACAAGATTAAATTTGATCCTTTGATCACCAAAATTGGGCTACAAATCAGGTTCTTGGACACAGCTTATTTTGGTGGATTTTGTCAAGTTAGTAAAGATTTGAATAAAGTGTGTACGATGCACGCAAATTGCTGCGTCGGTCTCGATAATAAGATCTACGACCTCGGAATTATGCTTAACGATTGGCAAAAATATATGTCGTCACAAAGAAATATCACGGCGCCGCAATATTCTTCTTGGACCGTCCCTCAACGTTGCGGGTACGTATTACTCTTATCATCTCGTAAAATGGTTGATTTATACATGTAGTTAGATAAACAGATTCGGAGCTAGCAGATTCATCCTTTCAATCTACCCCGTTTCCAATCCTTGGCCTTCCTTTTATGGAAGGCAAAGTTGGAGACTACTAATGTAAGCCGTAAGGCGCGTAGTCTAGTGGTCAAAGTACAATGAGGGATTGTATGGTATACAATCCACGTGTTCCAGGCAAGCTTCGTTTCCGGCTTTGCTTGGATAAATTGAAAAGGGTAATTGATAAGTTTCTCTAAGAAAAATTAGTTTTATAGGTGGGTCCAATGTAACCTTGCTGTCGTACCTTAAATCTTTGCATAATCCCATCTCCATCTCTATTGGTTCTTTGTTTTGAGTGAAGTGCAAAGGGTTTTTTTTTTCTTTAATTAGGCAAGTTAAAAGTTGAAATATTGTTTTTTTAATTATTATTTGTTTATTAATTTTAAACAGTGCTGCATCTTTTCGAGCTCGTCCACACAAGAAGAAGGGAAACTAAGACTTGACCGAAAAAGTCTTCATTCGAGGAAAATGTCTAAAGGTAAAAATTATAGTATTTGCTTTGATTAAATTAATTAAATTAATTTTTTTTTCTCAAACTTTAGACAGAGTTGGTAATGACATTATCAATTTTTTTCCTCATAATATTCGGTTACAATGAATGTGATAATGACCTAAAAAGATCTATAGAAAATAGTTTCCTAAAAATGATATGGTTGGACCACGTAAAATTAAAGTTGAATAGGACTTAAAAGGTGGAGTACTTTATTTTTGAAGATAGGGTTTCTGGTTTTTTTTTTTTTTTTTTTGTAATTCTCTTGTCCAATGGGTTATATTTCCCCCGATTTTAAATAATCGTCTTTTTTTATTTGACACATCATTAAAAAAAAAATTGACTGTATTATACTTCCTTCGTCCCTAAATTATCGTCCTCCTTTCCTTTTTCGTTTGTCCCAAAATAATTGTCCACTTTGAAACTTACTCTTTTAGAACACCACTTTTACCACTTTACCCTTACTTTTTCATCATACTTTAATTATGGGCCACATACACATGAGTTTTAACTTTTAAAGAAAACTATACATTAAACCATTATAAATAATCAAGTCAATTGTTTTTTCTTAATCTGTGCGCCGGGTCAACTAGGACGATAATTTAGGGACGGAAGGAGTAAATATTAGTGTAATGTGTGATTTTTTTAAGGTAAAAACTTGTATAAGATGATCTTACGGATATTTTTTGTAAGACATATCTTATTTATCCGACCCGTCGTGTATTGGTGGGTTGAATTTTGAGAGAGTGTGGTTCCGTCTTACGAATTAAGATCCGTAAGACGATCTTATATGAGATTATAAGACAAAACTTCAATCTCGCTTCCTCCCCTTACGATTTCTCTCTCTCAATCCAATTACTCCTTCATTTCCCCCAAACCCTTTCCCTCTCACCTTCGATAATCTTCTCTCCTTCATTTCCCCCAAACCCTTTCCCACTCACCTTCGATAATCTTCTCTCCTTCATTTCCCCCAAACCCACTCCCTCTCGCCTTCGATAATCTCCTCGCTTGTTGAAGGGAGCGATTTGAAGAAAGAAAGAGGTATCTTTTCTTGGAATTTTTTGTAAGAGCCCTAAATTCACTTCTTATATTGTTTTTATTTATGATCGTGGCTGAGGGAAAATCTCCAATGAGTTGTCTGGAGCTGCTGAGGGATGAGAGAAAGGTAGAGGGAGGAGGGAAAGAAGGAAAAAAGAAGGAAGGAGTAGGGATACTTTGGTCTAGCGTCGGAAAGTGAGCGTTTTGTTGATTGCGCTTATGAAAAAGTTACAATTTTAAGCGTTTTATAACCGCGACGTTTCATAGAAGGTAACGTTCCTAACCGCGTCATTGATACACTCTGATGCTAAAACGGATCGGTTTGAATATCGTTTTTGATAAAAACGCAGTACCAGACAGGCCCTAAAATACTTATTTTAAAACAGATCAAATAACTAATTGTTAGTAATTTCAAAAAATTCTGTAGAAACTGCACCTCATTTAATCACTATCAAGTCCCTGGCTTCATTGCGAATTTGCCATGCTGGGTAAATATTCCAGGGAAGTAGGATTGAAAGAGCTAAATTTTGTATCCATGCAATTTTGCTTTTCTTTTTCTCGCAGTAAACATATTGAAAAATGAAAAATAAAAACATAAAAAAAACTCATATTGTTATCTTGTTGCGACGACCAATTTTCGCTTTGCCTTATAACCCAATATTCTTCTTAACAAAATACTCCCTCCGTTCGGAATCCATTATTCTATTTTTGAATGTTAAAGAGTGTACTTTAAAAAAATTAAGTCATAAACGTGTTATTTTACCACTAATAAGCTACTAAAAATATCATTTTAAAAAAAATTATGATTTTCTAGCAGGGCCTCTCTCCCGAACGGAGGGAGTAATATAAGAATTTGTTTTGCATCCATGCTTTGATCTAGGTCTGATAATTACAATCAATTATCCAACCCAATTAACCTATTAATTACCCAATCAACCCGTTAATATTTTTGAATCGAAACGGGTAACTCGTTTCAGGGCCGACCCTTCCATAAGGAATGTGAGGCCATGGCCTTGGGCCCCCTAAAAATATCCAATTTTTTGGGCCCCTAAATCTCACAACTACCCTACATATTATTTAAAAAATTAAGCTCTAAAGTCTAAACTTATCACAAGCTCTAAAGTCTAAATTTAGAGTACTTCTTGTTTATTGTTGACAAATCTCTCACCCCACTTAATGAAAGATTCAAACAATTTTGTGAGTGCATATTTTTTTTGGCTTCTTGTTTGATTTGAAGAAATAGATGATACAAGTTTGAAAAGTTCTAACAAAAATCTTTCAAATATTTTGATACATAATGACAAAGTTGATGTGGATGAAAATGATTGTTTATGAAGTTGCAACTTGTTAAACAAATTTTGCCATCATAAATAGGAGGCCATATCCAAGTATTGGGCTATTTGAAACATAATAATGATTGTTTTCCAAACACGGAAATTGCTTACCGAATTTTGTTGACTATTCCGGTTAGAGTTGCATTTGAGGAAAGAAGTTTTTCGAAGATAAAACTAATAAAAAACTATCTTCGGAGCACAATGTTTAAAAAACGCTTAAATGAGCTAGCTATGATATATATTGAGAAAAATATGATTGAAAAAGTTGATTATTCTACTTTGATTACTGATTTTGTTTCTAATTGTGTTAGATGAGTGAAATTTAAGCAGTACATTGTAAATATTTCGTGTCTTATGTCCATGATTTTGGAATGAAGTGTTTTTTTTATTATCATCTATATGTTTGTTTCTTTAATTTTTCAAAAAAATAGAAAAAAAGTAATGCTACAAAGGAAGGTCTCGTTCGACATAATTGCCTTGGGCCCCCGATTTCACAGGGCCGGCCCTGACTCGTTTCAATCTAAAAATATTGTCGGGGTAGGGTTAAAGAAGGTCGGACTCGTTATCCATTTCGACCCATGCTTTTAACACTATAAATAAATTCATGGTTTTTTTTTTTTTTTTTTTGTGGAGGGAGGGTGGGTGGGGTGGGAAAGTGGGTTAAAGCGGATCGACCTGCTTTAACCCGTTACCGTCTCCAACCCAACTCATTTCGACTCGTTTGATATTTGTTTTCTAACGGATTTCAACCCATTTGAACCCGTTCCATTCCAACTCAATTCACCAATTGTCTGGCCTACTTTGATCCCATCACCTTTCTTTCTATATTTATTTTATTTTTTCTTCAATGATTACAAAATACAAATTTAAAATCCAAAATCATGAAGTTAAGCACACCCTGAATATCCGGTTGTCTCCTGAAAACTTTTACTGTTTAGATCTTCTATCTATCTATCTATCTATATCCACAAATTTCATTCCTCCGACCTTTTTCCAGGTTTCTTCTCCATTTTATTCCTTAGGGTAAATTACAAATAACCCCCTCAATTATGGATTGATTTTAAATTTCGTCCCACAACTACTAATTGAAGCAAAGCATCCCCTCATCTATTGCATTTTCTTTAATCGTAACTTCAGTTTAGACACTGTCATTTGAGTTGACGTAAAATACTCACCTGAGATTCATGTGACCATGGTCACATTAGGTGTTTTTTTTCACCATAATATCGTTTTAGTATTTCAATTAACTATTTTACCCTTATTACTTTAAAACCCTCTATGTGTCTAAAAATGATCAATACAAACAATTTATTATCTTTATTTTGAGTATTATGATAAAAAATAATACATAAAGATTATTATGTGAGTCTTACGTGAGAAAGCTTTGTTAATTCAAACAGTGGTGTCTAAACAAATGTTGTAATTTAAGAAAATGTTATAATTTAAGGGGTACATTGCTTCAATTAATAATTACGGGGGCATCCCAAACTCAACTCATAGTTGAGGGGGTAATATGTAATTTATCCTATTCTTTATTGCCCTAATTTTTGATTCATTACTTCGATTAAAATTGGTTTCCCAATTCTTGAGACGATTCTTGTCCCCTTTCTATCTCGGAGATGTAATTATGATAATATTTTTCAAATAAAATACTAGGGGTGTAAATGGTTCGACTTGGAACAAATTATGAGCTGAACCGCATGTCATCGGTTTGAAAAAAATCAAACCGAAGCTAAACCGTTTAAGTCTTGAGCTGAACCGAACCGAACCATGATGGTTCGACTCGGTTCTGTGGTTTGGTTTCATGGTTCGGTTTCGCGGTTTGGTTTCATTTCGGTCTGAATTTAGAAAGTTCTACTCATTCAAAATTTAAGTAAACCAAGAAAATATTATAAAAACACGCTAAAGAAAATACTAAAAAATTAAATATAATACAATTATATTCATAAACTCACTTTTAAAAAAATTACACAAACTTTCAAATAAAAGGATTAACATTTTTAATTCTTATAATCAATAAATTGAATCCAATATAATAAAAATACAACAACGTACATTATATTTAAAACATTTATGTAAATTCAAAAAATCTAAAGGCAAATTCCTAAATACTAATATTAGCCTTATAGTTTATATAGTATAAAAATATTAATAGTATAAGAGTACTAAAGTATAAAGGTTAGGAATTCAAAAGAATTTGTTGTTTGGCTCGGTGGTTCGACTTGGTGGTTCAGCTCGATGGTTCGACTTGGTGGTTCAGCTCAAAATGGTTTGGTTCGGTTCGGTTTGACTCGACTCGACATGTCAAGCCGCAAACCAAACCAAACCGTTCGACTTCCCAAAATCTCAAACCGAGCTGAACCATATTGCACCCAAAACCGAACCAAACCGCATGGTTCGACTCGACTTGGTGGTTTGACGACTCGGATTGACACCCCTATAAAATACCCCTCCATTGCTAAATAATTGTCAAGGGCAAGTAGATTAAGAAATACTAATTGATTTTATTATAAATATTTGTATATTATGTAATTTCCTATAAAATTCTTGTGTATGTCACCATAATTAAAGTAAGAAAAAAAATAAAGGTAAAGTTGTATAAGTGATTACCTAAAAAAATAGTTTAGAAACAAGATAATTTTTTTGGAACGAAAAAAAAAAAAACAGGACAATTATTTAAGAACGCAAAATTTGTTATAACGGAGTAACATACATAATTAAAGTCTAGGGTTCGAGTCCATGTGTATGCATAAAACAACTTCTTTTGGAAAGGTCCCCACTTCAAGCGGCTGGCCGTTTAAGGAGATTAGTTTTGGACTTTTGGCCCGAATACACATTAAGATTAAGAAATCAAAAATTAAACACATACATAATCAAAGGGTTGACGTGAGCCTCTCACAACAAAGCTATACTCTTGATTGTTATTAGAGATATTAAAAGGGACGAGGATCGCATGATCGATCTTGTTAAACCGTAATCGAAAAGGATTATGGTCGAACAAATGTAACCTTATTAAATTCAGGGACTAACATGATTGGTCCTATTAGGGTCACAACCCTATAGTGGTCAACTCCTGTAGGGATAGGGCCGACCTGATTAACATTTTTAATTGTTATTGCACTGAAAAATATTAACTTGTTTAATTAATTATTGAGTGTGCCCTCAAAAGTTCATTGTTCATAGCATGCCCTAACTTGAAATTTTGACAATTTTACAGGTTTTGAAGAACCATGAATGAAGTCATGTATATTAAGGATTTCTCCATCATGTAGCTAGACTTGTAAATGATCTTATTTTTCATTTTCAAGCTTTTTTTTCGTGTCAATAATCCACCTCAATCTTGGCCTTATTTACTAAAGAATTAGTATACCATATCAATTAGTTCATGATACCCTTGACAACCATGTAGCATACATCTTGATTTGTATTGCTTATTAGAACTTTCTGTTTATGGGAATTCTATTGTCAATAATAATAACTACAACCGAAATTGGTTTAAAGTGAAGATGCGTTGGAGTGAGTGAGAGCCTTTGAGGCTATTTTTTTGACACCCTTTCCTTAATGTATGGGGTAATTAGACTTTACCTTGTGGTTTGTTTATTATAGCACTCGGGGGGAGGAGTCTGTCGTTTTAATTTTTGATGAAAAACCGTGTTCCACGGATTGTAATCGAAAGTCGAAGTTGAGTGCGATCTACATGCATTTTTTTGGGTTTTAATACTTGGTTATTACAGGTATTTTCATCCATCATGAAGAACATGTCAATCACATGAATTTTAAAGAACATGTCAAGCACAAAAAAAACAATTCCACAAAGGCATGTTAATGACACATGACGACCTTTTTGTTTAAAAGTTTACGGAATCTTCATTTTTAGCCTCATATGTAACAAAAATGCAACCTAAGACCCCAATGTTCATATATTGAAATCACGGACCTCTAAGTGTGCTACTGAGTAAACCATATGAAAGTAAATTACAATTAACAGGAATGACAATGAGGCAGTTTGAGGACAGATATACATTACATGACCCCCATTTTCCAATTCAATTTTATGCCAATAATCGCCACATTCCCAACCAACCGTGGGATTAATTTGTTCCCTCATATCAATTCCCCATGCATAATGGTTAATTGGCGACTACCCATAGGGAACTAATCAAGCTAACAATTTCATTTAAAACACTTTAATAGTAAAAAAACACTCATATTGAAACTTTCAAAAAATATACTAGTACTTCAAGTTACAATAAGAAAAATATAAATAACAGTAACGTTTAAAAGAAGCTTAAATTTATCATGTATTCAATACATACAAAATTACAGTTATAAAATTAGAGTACATACAAAACTATCTATTACATGTAATAGTAATTTTACTTACATAAACATAATTTTGGATGGTTAAAAAGTGCAGAAGAGTTAATTGACGAAGAACATTCAACTAAAGCATGCAATCACAAAATCCATAATAACGTAACACTAATATCAAACATTGATGCAAATATGAATTTCTTTGGCGAAGCCTTTATAATAATATAAAAACCTACTTTTAGTTCAAAAATGTTGATACTGTCATCTATATGTGTGTATGGATCTATATGTGTATGGATGCAGAGATAAAATATGTAAATATGTCAATTGCGTTAATAAAAATCATAATTGAACAAATAATCATAAAACACTAGTGTTTTAAATGTAAAAAATTATTAAAAGAAAACATAACTTTAATAATTCGTGCCTAAATGAGAAAAGTAATAAATAGTATGTAATCAATTTGACAAAACTTGTTTGATATTTCAAAATGAAATATCAGCTTTCATAGTACAATTTCGTGATAAATGAGAAACTAACTCAATTCCTAAAGTAAGTATTTCTTAAATCGGACACTCTATTTAAAAACTAATCGAATTTCACCTTAAATTTGTTTGTCGAAAAATATAGAGAGTTAGAGAGAGAGAGAGTCAAATATAGGAGAAATTAATAAACTAACCTTGTTGATATCTCATTAGTGTTCAAAACAAGATATAAGGTTCCAAAGTACAATATTTCATGGTAAATGAGAAACTAACTCAATTCATGAGACAAATATCTATTAAATCAATTTTTTCCGCAAACTTGTTTATCGACACACACACAGAGAGTCAAATATAGAAGAGAAAAACGAACCTTGCGAACTTTGTTCAGATATCAACAGTGTTTGGTTGATTGATTGTTGTTGCTTGATTAATTGATTGTTGTAGATGACCATAAATAGGTTCTGAAATTTTCTACCCACTACCAGAGATTCAAGTCATCAAGTGAGGATAGAAGTGAGCGAATAATCGTAATGAACGGTGGATTCACATGGTTGAAAATGATGTTAGGTGTTTGGTGTTTTAAATTTAACATATATACTAAAGTTATATGGTAAATACTTGTATGAATAATGGTAAAACTATATTACCAAATAAGCAGTTCGAGTAACGGTTTGGGTGATGGGGTGGGTGATACTAACACCAAAACCAAACCGTTCCCCAATTTTTCATTTTGGTTCTTCTCCGTTCTCTACCTCATATCTAATCAATCCAGTTAATAATTGTTGGTTTAGTTCAGTTTGGGTATCCACGGTTATCATCCTTAGCAATTAACCTTATTCTTATAAAAAGTTATTTTTGATTCAAATACTTTTTGGTCCCTCAACTTTTAGCTTCCAATTTGTTTGGTCTCACCTCTATTTACCTTATTCATTGGTCTCTTATGTTGATTTTTTTGTTAGTTTTCCCCCTCCTGGCAATACCATTGGAAGTTCCTTCCAATTTTTTAATATGACTAAATTATCCTTAGTGTAAACTAGGTAAAATAAAAGAAAATTGTGGAGATAAAGTTTATAACTCGATTTCTATCGATGCAGTGGGGGGAAAATTTCACTCAAGTATAATGTAGGGATTCATATACTAATAGGGTAAAGGGTTTGTCCAAAAAAAGGCCTAGTCAAAACTCTCATGTTGATAAAGGCATTACTTACTCCAAAAGATCTTTTATGGCCTCCTTTTAAAAAAAAACCTAAAAATGTCCTCTCTTTTTGAACGACTCACATGGTTTCGTTCGAATGACCATGTTTAAGGGTTGTTCAAACAACTCAAAACGAATCAAGGGTCGTTCAAACGACTCATTGAGTCATTTAAACGACCCATGAGTTGTTCAGAGAGATAAATAGAAAGAAAAAGGGAGTGCAATCATGTAAGTAAAGAGATCCATTATACAAAGGGTTACCTCATTAGCAGAGAGTGGAGCTTTCAAGATGCGACCATGCTATTGAAAGAGGAAGATTCAGTTGACACTCATGAGGAGGCTTGGATTTGGGAGATAAGCCAGATAGAGCGAAAGCATGAGGATGACAACGTGTTTTGACTAGGAGAGGGAAAGGCATGGCTTTTTATGGAAAGTTAGTATTTTTTTGGTCAAAGGCCATAACTTCTCGGGTCAAGAGACATTACTTGAGATATACCACAGTTGAAGGAGATGTTCTGAATTGATAGAAGCGACGTTGACTGAATTAACAAAAGCTAGTTCAAATACTTCACCACCAGCTTTTACAAACAAAAACCTGTCGATAGGGGCCCAACAATGGATATCAAACTTAACAGGGGTCCAACAATGGATATCAAGCTTAACACTCTCCTCACATGTGACCCATCCACACGTGGAGAGATACACAAACATGTCTCACCAAGGACATCACAAACCAAATAAAGTGACAACATGCACCCATAATATTTCGTGTAACAAATGCAAACGGGATGATTCGAATCCATGACCTTGCCAAATTAGAGCTCTGATACCATGTTAAGTAACCAACTCATCTAAAAATTTAAGCTGTTAGATAGGGACCCAACAATGGATATCAAGCTTAATAATTAATTACTTCATTCCCAGAAGAAATTTCAATTTGCGGTGTACCTTTCTTCGAAGACATAAGATTGAATTTCTTTTGAATTTTACCAATCAAAATAAAAATAAAAAAGAAGAGAAAAAAGAAACAAAATTCAAGAGTAAAGCGGAAATAGAAATCAAGACTAATAAGAGGAAATGAAATCCTCGTAAACTAAATATATAAAAGTGAATCATAGATCTAGGATGGGGATTTGTTTTGTTCAATAGATCAATAAATCTAAAGCAAAACTCATTTTAATTTTTTGATTAATAATAGAGGATCTATGATCAAAGATGCCTATGAGTGCGGGGAACGTGAATTTGTAGTAATACCCCTAAGAAAATTGCACGTGAGATACACACGACAAGTTAAATGGCTCTCATCAATTTTCACGCCTATTGACACTAAGGATAACTTAATAATCCTATTAGTAAAATTTGGACGGAACTTTTTGTTAGGGAAAATTCGTAAAAAAGAACAATGTCGAAAACAAAACAGAAATCCTAGATATATTGTAGAATAGTGCACAGTGCACTTTCCTGCAAGAATTATTCGACCCTATCAATGCCCTGGGTTACATGAATATTCTTGTGGGATAAGACTACAATTTCCCTCCTATTTCTGGCACTGAAAACGGGAGACTACTGTTGGAGTTTTCTGTGAATTTTTGTGACCCAAAAACGAAGACGATGTAACTGATATATAGTTTATATGTGTCTCTTTGCAAATAATCAAATAGTTGTAACCTTTGGAACAGTCAATAGACAACCGCTACAAAAAACTGTCCCCGCCAGGTTATTCGTTGCGAGAACAATAAGTCGAAAGGAAACATAACGCTTTGATTATTTAACACCCGTAAGCTCGTGAAACTTATGTGAATATGCACTCCGCACCCTCAGATTCACAATGTAGTATTCCCGAGCTCACCCATTTTCGAAACATAACTCCGATTATATCAAATGACCAATGATTTTACTTAAATCATCAACACTTTTAATGATATTGCAAAGAGGGACAAACTAACCAAAAATATCGACATAAGAGATCAAATGATTAAAGTAAAAAGATGAGGGCCCAAACAAATAGGAAGCTAAGAAGTTAAGGGTCTACAAAATATTTTTAATTTTATTTTCTTGAAAAAAATAACAACTTTCTTGATAATCGTATTATTTTAAAAATATAGACACCCCAAATTCGTACCCTAATTTATAATATCCTATAAAATATTATTACAAATTAAAAATTGAGTAAAAGTTACAAAAGAACGTTTTAGGGGGCCAAAACGATAAATGAAACTCAAAAAGGCTTAAAAGGACGAACGAAGGACAGAAGGGGGGAAATTGAAAAAAAATTCAAAGTAAACAATTCGGGGCGTTGCGCCCAAATATGTATGTGTCGTGCCCAAATGTGTTTGTGCAGCGCCCCGGAATGCTCCTGCTCCAGCTACTGCTTCGACGTCGTATCTTCCGCTATAACTGTCGCCGCCAGTTACACGCTGCTCTCAATGCCTATAACAGGAAGACGACCCCTCCCTCATTTCACACACCAAGAGAGAAGTAGGAGGTCTCCTCTTCCCCTCACTCTCTCCCTCTACGCGCTAAAAAGAAGAAAGAGCCTCCTTCCCAACCTCTTCCTCGCCTGAGCAAGCCTTCCTTGCTCCGCAAGCCTCCACCCTTGCCCCAGCAAGCCAATCAAAAAACCAAATAGCAACGTTACTCTGCCGAAATCTTGCCAAAGCACTCATATATCCACCGTCTTTGTCTATTTTGGACAAAGCGCAACATACTGCCTATCACAAAAGCAGCAACAACAACAATAACAAAAGCAAAAGCAAAAAGACTTCATTTCTCAAAAGGATTAGGTAAGCACACCTAAAGATTTCAAACGCCTAGTAGGCTAAAGCCTAGGCGTATATACCGAATTCAGATACTCACGCTCCAAGAGGTAGGTACTCCCTACTAGTCTGTTCCCTTTAGTATTATAAATAAAAAGGTAGAATATTTTATTATGCATGTTTGTAAATATTAGTTAAATAATGTTTTAATTAGTTAAATGTTAGCATATATTATTAATGTAGTAAATAATAAATAATAAATTATAGATATATTAATTATGCATGTTTATAATTATTATTTGTACATAAAATCATAATTATTTCATGTTTATATTATAAAATGCAGTTAGATTATAATATAGTACAAAATAAGATCATTAACAAAATAGTTGTTACTATGCCGAAATAATATTTTAAACAAAGCAATGAACGTTTCTTATATATATATATATATAATACTTTTTCTAGACTAAATATTTTAAAAAGCATGTTATTAAAACCCCAAAGATGAGACCGAAAGGGCGCGTTGGGTGCCTAACCTCTTCCCAACCCGTAACTTAGCCCCCAAACCTACATTTTCTGGTAACATTTGGTTTTTCTCTATTTAACCTTAAAATAGAGGTGGCAACTTTGTATACATACATTAAAAAAAAAAGAGGATTAATAGTAGTTCCCCACTTACCCCTAGGTGACTTGAACCCACGACCTATTAGGTATGGGTGAAGCGTCTTACCACTAAACTGCACTTACTTGTCATGTATACACACATTTAGAGTCCACAACGAGAGCAAGTGTATTCCACACGCTTTAATGTTTTGAAACCACTCTCTTTTCAATAACGAGGGCAGGTGCGAAACAGGGTTCTGATAGTGATGACTCTGTTGGGGAAAGTTTTTTTTTTAAATTAAAAAAAAAACAAAGAGGGCTAGACTCAATTTTTTTAGGGGTTGTTAAAATTATTTACATGCTCTACATTGCTTTCATGCTTTCATATATAGTCTAGATTTTTATTATATGTATACATATATATTAGATATGTTAATTGTTTTGTTAATTAATTGTGTTTATTCTTGTTATTATTACTATTGCTATTTGCCAATGATATTTGTGATTTATATTTCTATTGGTGAAAGCCGGGCATGCACTAATTATTTTATTCATTTGTCAATTTTATTGAGGGATTATGACAAACATGTTATTACTAGGAACATATAATTTCCCCATTTTTCATTCCATTTATTGACATGATTGAATGTCGTCTCGTGAGATCTCTCCATCCCTTATAAAAATTGCAAACTAATCAACCGAGAAAATCAATAACAAAAAGACAAACACACAAAATTTCCTGCTTTATATTACTGTAAAAAGTTTCCTGATTTCTTAGCTAACTCACACACGTGCACTCACGCAGAGATATTCTGAACTGTTACACTCTTAACCAAGGCCAACCTACCCCTATATCAGCCACGTTAACTGCATGTATATCTTTCTAGGACACTTCATCATCCAACTTAAAAAAATATATCCATTAATAAAAATGTACACTGTACTTTCCAAACCAAGCCTTTGAGTCATACCTTTTTCGATCATTTTTCCTCAGAAACCTAGCCCAGCTCGAGAAAGGAAGAGTCAGTATTGGTTGTTTGGTAAGAAATTTGGATACAAGTACAAAGATCAGTTCAGACGGCACAGATCTGGGTTTGAATACAGAGAACAGTCCAGATAGTACACATGTGGGTTTAAGTACAGAACCCTGTCCAGAACAAACAGATTTAGGTAGAATGGCTATCGAAGATGAATAGACTTTTATGGATACAGATACATGGGCTCCTGGTTATGCTCCTACCCCTGCCATGCAGCAATGGTTGGACCAAAATCCGAGTGAGAACACTAATCGGCTAATGGGCCGCATAACAACCCTCATGCAAAGCTTGAGGCCAGACCTTGAACAAACTCCTTCCCTTTTAAACCCTAGGAAACATCAACCTCAAGTATTCCCCCAAACACTGACCCTCAATACCACAACACCAATCCTATTCCAAATACCAATATACCAAACACCTACCTCCCTCCTCAATTTCCAAATACCAACTTTCTACATTTTCCAAACACTTACTCTCCATACCCATACACCAACACCAACATGGCAAACACCAATCTTCAGTTCCAAAACACCAACTACCCTTCCCAAAATACAAGTATCCCACAACCAAGCCCAAGTGGTCTTCCTTTCCATACCACCCATCCACTCCAAAACAGCCCGCATGCAGATCCCAGGGGCTATGTTCCACAGGGGCAAGTCATAACCTATCTCCCATTCAATGATTTTGGTTGTTAGACAGGGGCTGCAAATATTGCACTTCCCCACAATGTTTACCAAGCACCTCAACCAACTACGGGGATGAACCCTTCTGCAGCGAATTCTTTGGATTCATACAATGCATCTCCGGTGCCACCTATCTCAAAAATATAAACAGATGCTGAGAATCTCAAAGAATTAATGCTCAAGGTTCTGAACGAGGGAGAATTTTCCAACCGATCATTAACTCTACAACCCTCAGCCATTCTACCACTGAAATTTAAAATGCCACACATTGAGAAGTTCGATGGAACAGGGTGTCCTATCTCCCACCTAAAATCCTATGCCACTGGAATGCAATCAATGGGGGCAAGCATTGAGGAAATGGCTGCTAATTTCCATTTAACCTTGGTAGGGGCTACAAAACAATGGCTCATGTTAGCATACAGTAACATGTTAACTACTTGGTACCAAATCACCGATGAATTTTAGAAAAGATACAAGGATAACAGTAGCTCTGAAGACAAGAGAAAGCTAGAGTCATACACTCAAAGGGAAAAGGAAACCTGTTCATATTTGGCAGCTAGATGGAAGAAAAAAAGTTTCCCAAACTCTAGATAGGCCCACTCCAGTTGAATCAACCCGAATGTTTATAAAAAAACCTCTAGCCAGCCTATATGGAACGCATGAAATACCTTCCCTACAGTGATTTCAATGTCATTATTGAAGTGGGAATCCATATAGACGAAGAGATGCGTACAGGGTTCCTAACAATTGATACTCCTCCAAGTTCATTCTGCTACTCTGAACCAGAAGAAGCACCTACGGTAGAAACCGGCGTTGTTGAAAGAATTCCAACCGATAAATACAACAATATACGATGGTCATATGGGACAGATAAGTCTGTCAACATTGTTAGAAGGAATAATTCTACTAATAGAAACTTCATAGGACCTTACAGCGGAAATAACAGACATTACGATGAATTGCATGCTCCGATGTCCCTATTATTGCAAGGTTTAATGACACAAGGGGTCCTGAAACAAATGGAGGATTACAAGCCTCCAAACCCACTACCAAACACATGGGATCACTTCTAGTAATGCGAATACCATCATTACAATGGCCACCCCACCGATAAGGGTTACATGCTCAAAAGTGCCATCTATGATCTCATCAATGGCAAAGTCGTTGAGAAGCCACAGCCATTACCAAGTTAGCATGATCAAGTTTGATGAAGATGTTTTCCCACCGGCCCAGTTTGAAAAAAATGACACGCATCTACCATATATGGTCATCCCTCTATCTTCAAAGAAGATAAGATTTCACGAATTGCTCTCATGAAGTAACATTGAACAGTGGTCAAGCATCACCCCGAGAAACAACATTGAAAAGGCTACTTGGATTGGGGAGAACGTTAGCATGAGAAGTTATTGGTCACTCGGGAAAGGACAGGTAAACCCCTTGAGGCTCATATAACCTTAGAATACCCTTTTATATATACCCCCCAAACCCTTTTTGTCTTTGAACCTCCTTTTTCTAAATAAGTCTTCAGGAAGCAACTTTTTGCTTCTTCTGAAATCAACTCAGTGTCAGTTTGTAGATCTTCCGTTTTGATTCTCATTTATGTCTTTTCCTTTGATTCAGAACACATATTTTTTAGTATCCCTCGATGGGTATTCTTCTCAAAAGATGATAAATTAACTCACTTACAAACACAATAAATCTATACGAGTTAATAATGATTCATCTAGAAGATATGGACCCGCAAACAATTAAGAACACATGAAATCCAAAGCAGGTAAGTCGTCTTGACTAGGTTTACCTTCGACCCATTGTGGCCAACCTGTCAAATAACACACTGAAGATTCCCCACCATACACTAAAACCCTTCCACATACCAAAACAAATCCACCACATACCAAAACCCCGTCCAAAACCTAAGACCTTCAAATATCTTCGGCCATCTCAATGATCCAGTTTCCAAAAAAGGGGGCGTTGTTTCACCCTTAAATAGATCCAAAAAAAATTACCATCCATTTACCCCAAAAAGAGAGAGGACATTTCTTTAATTGCTCTATTATAATGCTCCGGGAAGTCAAAGAAAAAAAGAAAGGAAATAAGAAAATAAAATAAAAAATAAGAAAAGAAGAAGAAAAAAAAAGAACAAGAAATGGAAAAGAAGAGGTACTAGGTTGAAAATTCAAATACAACCTATGCTAAAGAAAGGAAAGAAGGAAGAAAAGGGTACTTCTCGGAGCAATCCTCCAAAGTCCCTAAATTGAGGCTTTTCTCAGAAAATATCTCATCCCAAACACTACACCCTAAAACCAGTCCATCCCAAACACTACACCCTGAACCAGTTGCAATCAACAGCTCTGCTTCAATCAGTTATAATGTGATCTGAATCAAAGATAAAACTCCTTACTAACTCACAAAAAATTATCAAAAGATAAACACCAACAAATCTAGTGATCCTCGACAATAGAGTGAACTCTGGATCGGACTCTCCTTTTGTTGATGAGAGTCGTCCTAAACATACACTGTCTTCCTCCTTCAAATTTGGCCTTTCTTTTTGGGCCTGTCCCCCCATCCATTTCTTTTTGGGGATGTCCCCCCATTCACTTCTTTCTGGGGTTGTTCCTCATTCATTTCCATAAAAAGAAATTCGCTTGAATCACCCTGGGGCTTCTCCCACCAAACTCATGAGCGTTTGTCCATACAGTCGCCTATCCCATGTTCCCTGAGCGATGAATTGTTGATAACAACGAAAGATGTTCTGGTTGGGAAATCTTTGAACATATGAGTCTTGCTACAAGCAAGATAGAGAAAGTTATTTTTGGACCTCACGACTCCTCATATAAGGTGGAGACATTTTGGAGACACATACACTATCGATCGAGAAATTTCTGCCTTGGCCTTATTTGGCAAGGACTTCCTAGGATTTGGTTGACAGGGACACTTGCTATGCAGGATCCCCATCTGAATCCAAGGCTAACACAGATAACTCGTTACAAAATTGGCAAACTACTACATGATCCCTTTTGAATACTACGAACCTGGTGGATTGTTTTCAAATACATTTGGCCCCTACCTTCCTTTTTGTGACAAGGTCATCTACCAATGTCTGTCTAGGATACAAAAAATTGGGAACCTCACTTACAAGAATCTTATTGAGTTGGTTATTTTTGCTTTGGCACCGTGCCAGTCTCTATATGTCCTACCAGACTTTGCTGCTTGATCGCCATATTGTCTCGTCAGATAGGGCCCGGTTTTTGAAACCCCTCTTTTCTTTCTTTGCTGAAACCAGAATATCTTGTTATCAAATCTAAAAGAGAAACATGAGACTTTCATTGCATTGCTTCATCGAGAAACCCCACCAAATAACAGAGACCAAAAACCAAGATACACAGCAAAAACAACCCCAGCCTTTTCACTCACCAGCTAAAAAGTATAGTGCATATATAAAACAGAATTAGTTTTTTCTTTAAAAAGTCAATCATGTATAGTTACTATTCACTAGTGTCTGCATACATACTAACAATAATTGCAAGTAAATAAATAACTCAGCGTCGTCGTTCCGCACTACTCTAGTTGATCCCAAAACATTTCCCACACATAACATCATCCTTGCATTAAGAAACATCGACACTACCGCCGGGCACGAGGACTACTCGTGTCTTTTCTTGATTTTAATACAAACATGAAATACCAAAGAAGCCTTTTTCAACAATCAGCAATATGCTGCGACAATCACATGTTTACAACAATACAGATTTGAACAGAAAAGGAAGAGGTTTGCAAGTTGGCCCCTCCAAACAAACTTCAACTTGACGAAGTTGACAATTTTCAACAAAGTTAATTACCTGCAGCCCCCGCCTAACAATACAACATCCTGCCTCACGCAAATGTCAACAAAAGCAATAACATAGTACCAGCATTGCATTTTAATATTTGCATGCATCAAATATCTCACATATAATTTGCATGCATTACATCATAAAATATACATATAAATACATACTTTTTATATACATATCTTTCAATATACAAATAAATGTTTTTCGATATACATGTCTTTCAATATACAGATACATGCTTTTCACATGCATGTCTTTCAATATACAAATGCATGATATTTCAAGATACATGATTTCTCAAGATACATACTTTGAAGATACACTCTTTTCATATACATGTCTCTCAATATACAGATTCGGTCTTTTCAATATACATATCTTTTAATATACAGATACTCTTTAAAATTTGCATGTTTTTTAATTTGATAAAGTATTTTATTTTGATAAAGCATTTTCAATAGATGGAGCATTTTAAAATTTGATAAAGCATTTCTTTTATAAAACACTTTTAAATTGATAAAACATTTTAATTTGATAAAGCAATTTCTTCTGATAAATCACTTTGAATTTGATAAAGCATTTTAGATTTGATAAAAAAAATTAAACTTCATAAAGCACATTTAAATTGTTCGAACATTTTTAATTTATGTACATTTCAAATTACATAGTCTTTGCATGTACATGTTTTACAATGAATATTGCATCATGTTTTTAAAACTTTACACGTGCATTTTTTTAACAGTTTTGCCATGAATATTGCACTTGAAATCGCATCGTTATTTTAAAATTGCATTGTTTTAACTTATTTTGCAATGAATATCGCATTGTAGGTTTGTATTTGGCTTTAGCTTAATTTGCAATGAATATTGCTTTCTAAGTTAATGTCTTTCTCAAGGTGATGCAATGGATATTGCATCTGGATTTGCAGTTGAGACGACCCGACCCCCAATCTCTATACGAGCCTCAGGTCGAGCGTCAAACAAACATATAAAACAACAAAACACACGCAAAAGGCCCCACTAATAATGGGCTAATAAACTCACCTAATAAAACATAATCACTCCTATGATTAATATAAACTCCACTAACAACCAACTAGTGTAAGATAATATACAAGCACGAAGTTAAACTCCGACATCAAAAGGATAGTACAAAACTAGCAACGTCAAAGTACCAAAAGTAGAGCTTATATAACTCTACATAACAACAACCCTATCCTCACATTATACAAATACAAACTCCTATGAAGCTGCATAACCGCCGGCCTCACCGCGAACTCACTTCCTGGCTGGGATTTAAGGAAAACAAATAAAGGAAACAAGGTGAGTGATAACCTGGTAAGTTACTATATGCAACTATATGACATGCTGTTATGCACATGTTATAAACACATTTGTAAATCAAGTATAGTTTTACATATACTTGCACACATCACGTTGATCATGTTATAATACACATTGACTCAACGTAATTAAACACATAATCAGGATATACAACTGTAGGTGAGCTTCCTGTCTCGACCTCTATCTCAAATACCATATGTAGTTGTCTTGTTGCTGCAGTACACGCGCTGATACATATCTTATCACATGCTGAACCATGTCTGAACCCAATAGTATCCACAGCCAATGACCTTGGGACTTAATCAGGAGTCTCATTACCCCGAGTTTTACCCAAGAGTCTAGCTCCTAAGTGTCATGCAAATTGGTCTAACAAAGAAGCTACATCCTTACTACGACCAATAGTGAGGGAGAAACCCATGCAATGATCCGTAGTGATCACGAGATTTAACTCTCGTAAAGACTACTGTCGTCTCATTGTCGACACAACCACATATGCTAGATGGACTCAATGCGATGCATAAGTAGATGTTTACTTGCCAATAAACACAGTTGTCGAGTCCCAAAAGAGGGGATCTCAACTCACATAACAAGCATGCTTATTTACCTGTAATAAACACTGAGGCATTTAATATCTCTTACACAATTACCAAGGTATGCAATATTTCACATATAATAAACTACACCAAAGTATTCCCCGTTATTGTAGGAATCGAGCACGTCACTCGTTATATTTTATTGTCCCTAAATCGACTTCGTTGAGTCATTCGTTTAATATTATAAATTTCGAGCATCACCGCAATTTGCAAGATTCTTCTCAACACAATCTCACCGACGTTTTATTCGACATAATAATGGTTTAAAACAAATTAACACATTAACCAGTTAAAATTAATAATAATTCGTAACTAAATTATTTATACTCCATATTCAAAACAAATCATATGAGATTAGCCCATAGTTCTTGTATGCTATTATTACATACAAAGGGAAGGGGATAGTAACTTACCTCTACCGAAAAAAATCGGTGAAAACACAAAATATTCGGGTATAAACGTAGCCCTCAACACATAGAACACCCCTACGGAGTCAGAATTAAAAACGGGTAATATTTTGTTAACAAATCAAGCGAAGAAGATTAAAACCTTAAAAAATCACGATATCGTCTCGAGGCTCACGACTGACGAAAAGAAAAAGGAGAGGAAATGAGTTTGAAACTCATTTCATGCGCTAAAAGGAAGTGGCTTGTCCCACCCATCGTTTAAACAAAACAAAAGAAAAAGAATCAAAGAGGAAAAGAGAAATAACAGAGGATGAGATAGTGTTAATGAGAAAGAAAGGAATTTCAATTATGTATGTATGTGTGAGTGTACAGTGGAATGACAATCAAAAACTGCAAATGAGTTTGTGACTTTGTGAAGGATCTGTATATATGTAGAAAGGAAAGAAATGAGAGAAAGAAATAGAGAGAAGAAGAACAGAGGGGAGAAGGAAACAAAAAAAAGGAAATGTCGAAGTAGGGAGAAGGAAGTATGTACCTTCTGTGTGCAGAGCATAAGTGTGTGTGTGTGTGTGTGTGATGGGAATCAACAAAGAAAAGAATCCCAAGTAATAGTAAAAAGAAATGAAGTTGGAGTTTCACAAAAACTTTCGGGTGAGTGATGAATCTGTTTTACAGATTCATCCCCTATATTTTTGGAGTTTACATCAATAGTTTTGTATATATATGTATTTTTTCATCAATAGTTTTGTTATATATATGTATATTAAACATACCCTATATAGTTAAAGTGAATAATTATATATTAAACTTTGAAAGTTATTATAGGAATGAATAATTATATATTAAACCAAAAGAAGGTTCCTATTAAACATACCCTATATAGTTAGAATTTTGTTTTGGTACTATATATTATAGGAATGAATAATTATATATTAAACTTTGAATGTTAAAGTTAGAAGGTTCCTAAAGTTATTAATTTTAGAATTTTGTTTTGGTACTTTATATTAATTTTAGATTCGATTTGGTGATTTTGTCAAGTGGAGTTAGCACACAACACTAGTCGTATATTTTAAACATCATTCGGGATTTGGTGATTTTGTCATGTATCTTCTTACAGTCTATATTTTAAACATCATTCGTTAGACTTTCAATTATGTTTATTGACATCAATATTCCTTTGAAACGTATGCCGACTTGGGTCGGTAGTTGATTTGAATTCCTTCGATTTTACTTCTTTAAAAATCATGAATTTGATTTACGTTTAATCTCACTTAATTATTGAATTTCATGTTAGTTATGCTTCCTACATGAAATGTATGATTGTTGCGATGCATGACCCTTGTAGTGAAATTTGATTATTGTTTTCTTGAAATTCTACCATGATCATTAAACTGCTTTTTATGATTATCGAATTATTGATCTTTATCGAATGCCACTTAAATTATGAGCATAATTATTGAATGATCGAACTTATCGAATACCACTTAGCTAGTGATATATGGTTATCCGGATATACCAAACATGATCAAATTATCGATACTGTTAGTCCCAAAGGGCACAATAATAAGCTAGAAGGGGGTTGAATAGCTTATTTAACACTTAAAACTTTTTGTATAAAATTTCTAAAACAAGCACTTGCAATCTATTGAAAAGATTGAAGTAACGGAAGTCTTGTAAGGAAGACAGACTAAGTCTGCTGGTGAAGCACTACCGGTAGACTTAGCTAGTTGCTCAAGTTTGCTGCTGAAGGAGTAAGTTAGCAGATATGAAAACACTGTAAAGCAGTAAGTAAAGAACACAAGTATTTTGAGATGGTTCGCACTATAAAGAGTGCTACGTCCACCACCAAGGCAGCCAACCTTGGATTTAAATGTGCACTATGTTTTCCACTAGTTCTATTATAGAATTGTCTAATGGATCGTGTACAAAATATTTGACTTGTGTTTGGGGTTGGGGAAATTGAATATCTGAAAAACATAATATTCAATATGCAAAAGAATAGTAGAAAGAACAACAATAAGAAGCAAATGATTAACAGTTGATGCATATCTTCTTGTTGTTGTTGAGGACTTCTTTTATGAGTTAATGATCTCTTGAATGTACTGAGTATATAAAGCCTGATATTGTTGGATAGATTCAGAGCATTGTGTTTCTTCAGTCTTTAATGGCAGTATTTATAGCTGGACATTTTTTAGATCATTGGAGAAGACGAAGTGAGTAACAGCTCTATTAGGTTGAATGCATTAAATGCCTGTAGCTATCTTGATGATTTCGTCTTTAACTGATGCTGAGCAGGGAATGGCAAAGAGTTGTTTACAGCAACGGGCAGGTGAGCAATCAAAGTTGCAGACCTATAATAGTTGGTACAGTCTGTTCACATGCTCTGTCACTTTTCAGGAGGCGAAAGTCTTCCTGCTTTTTCGGAAAAACTGGAGGGACGTGTCTGAGAAGTCAACCGCTGATCTAGAGATATTTTAAATTGAAATTCAAACTGAATTAGACTGAATTAAAATAATCCACCAAAGCTTGATGTTTTGAAAAGTTGGACACATCATGTAATCCGAGTGCAGACGAGGTCTGCTGTTGGAGGTTGTCTGAAGTCTTCCGGTGAAGCCTTCTGCCGAAGTCTTCCGCTAAACCTGTGAAGTCTATAAAAACTATTCTAAGGCAAAGTTGTATACTTAGTTTCCATACTAACTGGTACGTAACCCATTTAGCCACTAAGTATAGAACCTAATGTAATGATGAACAAATGCAAATCAAGATATAGTGAGAAACAACCGATACTCTTCGGAGTAATTATTTGAACTACTTATCGATACTCTTCGGAGTAAGTATTTAAAAATGGTTTTATGATCATGAGATTCTGTGAGAAATTTCTCGTCTCCAATCGGTATGAGACGGTTGGTGACGGTTGATCACTCGAGTCGTTTTTGATGTTAAATCTTCATTTGACTTTCTTTTACTTGGAATTAAAATTTTGATAAATTGCTTCTACTTATCGATACTTGAACTGTGAACTTGGAATAATTAATACTATTTCTCTCTGATTTATTCTGGTCAACTCCTCTTTAGTAACCGGAGGGGTTGTATATGATCTTACTGAGCATTGTCCTCTCACCCTTTTCTTTCAAAATTTTTCTTCGGGTAATGAGTAGGAGTTATTAGAAGACTTGACTCGGATAAACCAAGATGACGATTCCGAAAGATTTTTGGATCTAGACTTTTATTTAATCCTATGAATTTTACTTAAGAATGATTGATTTTTATTTAGTATCGAGTTTGTAATAAATTATATTGAGTTATTTGGCTTGAGTTAAAGATGTGTTAAGGTTTATCTATTTTAAGTTGGGAACATATATGATTTTAAGATATAATTGTAAGTGACGTGGTTAAATGGTGGGACCGCAGTGTCGGTACCACGTTTGGTGCGTTACAAAATGGTATCAGAGCCTAGATTACAGATCCAGATGGGTTAGAAAGTAAAATTCATAGGATTTAATCGTAGGGTAAGATTTGGACGTTATTACACTTGAGGTTATCCAATATCATTTATTGGTCATATAACTGACTTAGAAAGATAATAGTGTTGTCAAAAGAATTGATATACTTTCATTGAATTTGTAGGAAATGACGCGTAACAATACATGTAGGACATGGGTCGCTCCACCCATGACAGCTGTTGGAACGAGATTGAATACGATGCACACTAGAATAGTCGAGCTCGAGGGGATTAACCAGGTACTGGTGTATGAAAACCAGTTGCTAAGGAATGATAATCAACTGCTAGTGAATGAGAACAAAGCCCTGCTAGAACAAGCCAGGGAGATGATGAAGGAAATGAAACTAGCACAAAATGCCTTGTTTAGACCCTTTGATGAAATAGAGGATACTAGGAGAGCCAGTGCGGAAGTCGAAGCGAGGTTGAACAACACTGAATTCTTGGTTAAGAATGCTTGGGATGTGGTCTAAATGGCCATAGATAACGGACCAGTCATGGAAGAAGATCCAGAAGACCTAGAGGAGGATGGTGAGGAAGACGAGGAAATAGTGGACATCGAGGCGGATGTCAATCTAGTAGTTAACATTGGGGATCGAAATGATGAAGAATCTAACCCAAGTGAGGACGAAGACACCCATGCAAAAGATAATTAGATAGGAAATTTTTCTGAATGGCTGATCTAGTTGGGAAAATGGCCACCTTAAGTGGAATTTGGAGGACATTTTTTTTGTTGCTTTTGTTATTTGAACAATGGAACGCATTTAATGCTTCCGAGTTTTATTTATCAGACAATTAAATGAAATTTGAAATAAATGAATAAATGTTTGGTATTATTTTGACTGTATGAACATGTAATTTTGTATAGTACATTCCTTAGAACTTGACGGTGTATAACAAATTGTCTCATGATGTCATACTGATTGACCAGTGTCACTATAAGAGTAGTGACCTTAAATCTAATTGACGTCTCAACGTTTCTATCTCAGTACCTAATGGCACGAGGAGGTCGCGCTGGAGCTCGTGGTCGTGGACGTGGTAGGGGTACTCGAGCTACTAGGGTCACAGTGAACTCCACTTCAGAGAGTATGGGGGAATATAGTATATCTGCACCAAACGTAAACGCTAATGAACCAGAACATACAACAACCCAGTCTAATGCAGCAGTTGCTGGCCCAGCGCCAGTAGACCCTACTCTTTTTGCGCTACTTCAAACTATAGCACAAGCCCTGGTGGGAAATAGGAACTAGGATAATCCAACACCTGGAGCACCTGAAATACCCACACCGCCTGTAACGCTGGCAAAGATTGGCGACATCGCGGCTTGCTCCACAACCACAATGGAGGAATCAAAGACATTTGATGGATTGTGACACCTTGACCCAATGGGTTACGATGTTATTGAACGTGGTACTCCACGATCCAATTACGAGATGAACACGAACCTTGGTATAATGAAGAACGCCACATAGGGATGGATATCTATTGATAAGTTCCAACTTAACCAAATAATCACAAGTTCAATAAAGAACAAAGAGGTTTTGAAAAACACTCAAAAACTATATTAATCAATAATCAGAAAGTTGTCTACAAAATAATAAGCCACAACTATTATTTATATGGGTTGTGAATCCTAAACCTAAAAGTAAAAGGAAAAGTCTAAGTAGAATCAACTTAGGAAACTACCTAAAATCCACTTAGGAAACTACTCAGCTTACCTAATCTATGTAGGCAACAATTAGGTAAGTTACCTAATCTATTTAAGAAACATAAATCCTCCAAAATAAGGAAAATCTACAAATCCCGTTTTTTGTAAAGACCAAATTTTTAAAGTTGCATTTTGGCCCCCTAAAGTCTCCCTTTAGGCGTTAAAATCTTCCAAAGTCATTGTATGACATTAACGAAAATTTCTCGAGTCTTCATAACCATGAAATCTCACAACGCATGTTTGAATTTGTAGAGTAGCCATTGTAATAACCCGAATCTCCAATAAATCAACGAATTAAGTTTGTATAGAACTCTTGAATCTTCCAATCATACTCTACGCATTTAAAGGACTTCATTTGATTTCTTTGACACTTGATATTTTGTTTAATCACGAACTCTTCATGCTTGATCATCCTTACTTGAATCTTCAAACTATCGAACCAGTCATCACATGTCTCATCCAAACTCGAGCTCGCTAAGATCACATCACCAAGAACCATTAAGCTGGAGTTATGGATTGAAAGTATAAACAAAATTTTTAGGGCTATAACTCTCACAAGTGAGCGTAAGTTACATTTTCAAGGAGAAGTTGAGTAAGAGATAAGGATTGTTGAAGCAAATGGGTTAGGAGAATACACCTGGGAAGCATTTCTTGAGGTATTTAATATGAAATATTTCCCGGAGAGCGTACGAGACAATAACTTGATCGAATTTCTCAATCTAGAGCAAGGAATGATGACAGTAGACGAGTATGCCATTAAGTTCACGGAGTTGTCGAAGTACGCTCTAGGGCTGGCTGAGAATGAGAAGCAAAATGCCAGAATGTTTGAAAGAGGTCTCAATGGAGGAATTAGCCATCAGTTGATCGCTTTACAGTTGAAGATGTACGATGAAGTCGTTGACTGAGCTAGGATATTGGAACAATTATCAAGAAACTATCAGAAAAAGAAGGATGAGATGAAGAGAAATTTTGAGAGTCTTGGAAATAGCTCTCGGGATCAGTTGGGCTACTAAGGAAGTAATAATGAGAATAAGAGGAAGAACATTGAGAACAACAACAATAGGGGGTTCAACCAGACAAACCGAAATTTTAATCAAAGTAATTGGTAGAATCGGTGGAGTAGGCAAAGTCAAGGTCAAAACCAACACCAGTGGCGTAATTAGAATCAAGGTCAAAACCAGAATCAGTGGCGTAATTCGGACCAGAGTACCAACCAGAATAATAATCAAACTTGTGGCACCGTACGAAGCATTATATGGAAGAAAATGTGGATCGCCTACGTGTTGGGATGAAGTGGGCGAGCGACAACTTTTGGGACCCAAACTAGTATAGATTACGTCAGATAAAGTACAGTTGATCAAGAAGAAACTTCTTATGGCACAGAGTCGACAGAAATCATATGCAGATAAGCGTCGTCGTGAGCTTGGATTTGAAGTGGGAGATCATGTCTTTCTTAAAGTTTCACCGACCAGGGGAGTTATGAGATTCAACGTTAAAGGGAAACTCAGTCTGAGATTTGTAAGGCCTTTTGAAATTTTAGACCGGGTGAGGGAAGTCGCTTATAGGCTTGCATTACCACCAACATTATCTGGGATCCACAACATGTTCCATGTGTCGATGTTGAGAAAGTATGTCCCATATCCAAATCATATTATTGCTTTTGAACCCTTACAACTACGAGAAGATTTATGTTACGACGAGCAACCAATTTGTATAGTGGATTGAAAGGAACAAGTGTTAAGAAGACGAACTATTCCATATGTGAAAGTGCAGTGGACTAATCATATAGAAAGGGAGGCAACTTGGGAACTCGAGGAGGATATGCGAGGAAAATACCCAAATCTCTTAGACTAATGAGGTACGTTAAGTTTAGAGGACTAAACTTCTTTTAAGGGGGTGAGAGTGTAATACCCTAAATTTCCTATATTAAAATCTTATTAATTATTACCAGATATTAATAATTATTGTGGACTTAACTATTTAATTTGAGGTTTATTAGAATTAGTTTTAGGCCTAGTACACTTGAGTTTGATTTTAGTGGGCTTAGTGTGTATCATTTTGCCTAATTTGAGCTTGGGCTTAGCCCATTAAAGTCTCTTCAACTTATAATAATAATAATTAGAATAATAATAATAATAACAATTATAATGATTATTATAATGATAGCAATGAAATTTCAAGACATCAACAGTCTCATGAATGTAATCGGGATGAGGGAAAGACAAAACAAAAAGAAGAAAATTCAATGGACGGAGAAGGAGAACCGATGGTGTGGGTGTATAAGAAGGGATCAAACACTTGGGTGTTTTTCTTTTGAAAATTCAGAAAAACTGTGAGTAAGAAGAAGAGAGGGAGAGCACAGCTAAAAGGAAAGCACGACAGAAGGAGAAGAAAGTTAAGGACGCATTGTCGGACGAAATCACGGAAAGAATTGTCAATTTGAGGTTAGATATTACTTGTTCCATTTTTAGTTACAAGTAATTTGATTCTTTTGTTGAATTAGATAAAGTAAATTGTGATTCCATGATAAAAGAATCAAAGAGGAAAAGAGAAATAACAGAAGATGAGATGAAGTTAATGAGAAAGAAAGGAATTTCAATTATGTATGTGTGTGAGTGTACGGTGGAATGACAATCAAAATTTGCAAATGAGTTTGTGACTTTGTGAAGGATCTGTATATATGTACAAAGGAAAGAAATTTGAGAAAGAAATAGAGAGAAGAAGAACAAAAGGGACGGCTGGAAGAAGGGAGTATGAGAAGGAAACAATAAAAAGGAAATGTCGAAGTAGGGAGAAGGGACTATGTACCTTCTGTGTGCAGAGCATAAGTGTGTGTGTGTGTGTGTGTGCGTGCGCGCGCGCTGGGAATCAACAAAGAAAAGAATGGAAAAGAAAGAGGACGGGGAGTGATGATTTCGTGAGAGAAATTAATAAAGTAATAGTAATATTATTGTAATATTAGATTGACAAGTCAAAGTTTTTCCAAGCAATAGTCAAAAGAAATGAAGTTGGAGCTTTACAAAAACTTTCAGGTGAGTACAGATTCATCACCTGTACTTTTGGGGTTTACATCAATAGTTTTGTGTGTGTGTATGTGTGTGTGTGTGTGTATATATATATATATATATATATATATATATATATATATATATATATATATATATATATATATATATTTCAGAAATTGCCTCAAAGTTACCAAAAGTTATTAAACATACACTATATAGTTATATTAACTATATATTTTAGAAATGAATAATTATATACTTCCTCCGTCCCTAAATAATCGTCTGGGTTGACCCGGCGCACAGTTTAAGAAAAAGTAATTGACTTGATTATTTATATTGGTTTAATGTGTAGTTTCCTTTAATGTCCATGTATATGTGGCCCATAATTAAAGTAGAGTGAAAAAGTAAGGGTAAAGTGGTAAAAGTGATGTTCTAAAAAGGTAAGTTTCAAAGTGGACAATTATTTTGGGACAGACGAAAAAAAAAAGGAGGACGATAATTTAGGGACGGAGGGAGTATTAAACTTTAAATGTTACTAGAAGGTTCCTAAAGTTAGAATTTTGTTTTGGTACTATATTAATTTTAGATTCACACAAGCGAAGTTAGCACTTTATTCGAGATTTGGTGATTTTATCCACAACGCTAGTCAGGTAAGGGATTATACTTCTTACAGTCTATATTTTAAACATTCTCTGTTAGATTTCCAATTATGTTTATTAACATCGATATTCATTTGAAACGTATGCCGACTTGGGTCGGTAGTTGATTTGAATTCCGTCGATTTTACTTCTTCAAAAATCGTGAATTTGATTCACGTTTAATCTCATTAATTATTGAATTTCATGTTAGCTATTTTTCCTGCATGAACTATATGATTGTTGCGATGCATAATTTTTACGATGCATGACCTTTGTAGCGAAATTTGATTATTTTTTTCTTGAAATTATACCATGATCATTAAACTGATTTTTATGATTATCGAATTACTGATCTTTATCGAATGTCACTTAAATTGTGAGCATAATTATTGAATGATCGAACTTATCGACTACCACCTAACTAGTGGTATATGGTTATCCGGATATACCAAACATAATCAAATTATCTATACTCTTCGGAGTAATTATTTTAACTACTTATCGATACTCTTCGGAGTAAGTATTAAAAAATGGTTTTATGATCATGAGATTCTGTGAGTAATTTCTCGTCTCCAATCGGTATGGGACGGCTGGTGATGGTTGATCACTCGAGTCGTTTTTGTTGTAAAATCTTCATTTGACTTCCTATTACTTGGAATTAAAATTTTGATAAATTGCTTCCGCTTATCGATACTTGAACTGTGAACTTGGAATATTGAAAACTATTTCTCTCTGATTTATTCTTGTCAACTCTTCCTTAGTAACCGGAGGAGTTGTATATGATCTTAGTGAGCATTGTTCGCTCACCATTTTCTTCCAAAATTCTTTTTCTTCAGGTAATGAATAGGAGTTATTAGAAGACTTGACTCGGATAAACCAAGATGACGGTTCCGAGAGATTTTTGGATCTAAACTTTTATTTAATAAATGATAGTTTATTTAAGAATGATTGATTTTTATTTAGTATCGAGCTTGTAATAAATTATATATTGGGTTATTTGGCTTGAGTTAAAGATGTTTTAATGTTTATATGATTTTAAGATGTAATTGTAAGTAACGTGGTCAAATGGTGGGATCGCAGTGTTGGTACCGCGTTTAGGGCGTTACGCTACTAGTCTGTTCTTGTTATTATAAATAAAATGGTAGAATATTATATTATGCATGTTTGTAAATATTAGTTAAATAATATTTTAATTAGTTAAATGTTAGTATATATTATTAATGTAGTAAATAATAAATAATAAATTATAGATATATTAATTATGCATGTTTATAATTAATATTTGTACAAAATCATAATTATTTCATGTTTATAGTATACAATGCAGGTAGATTATAACATAGTAGAAAATAAAATCATTAACAAAATAGTCGTTACTATGCTTAAATAATATTTTAAACAAAGCAATGAATGTTTCTTATACACACACACACACACACACACACACACACACACACATATATACATATATATATATATATATATATATATATATATAATTTTTTTCTTTCTAAAATTAAACATTTTAAAAAGTATGTTATTGAAACCCCAAAGATGAGATCGAAACGGTGAGTTGGGTGTCTAACTCCTTCTCAACTCGTAACTTAGCCCCCGAACCTATATTTTCTTGTAACATTTGGTTTTTCTCTATTTAACTTTAAAATGGAGGTAGCGACTTTGTACACACATATTTAGAATCCACAACGAGACCAAGCGTATTACGCACGCTTTAATGTTTTGAAATCACTTGCTTTTCAATAGTGAGGGCAGGTGCGAAACGAAATTCTCACAAAGAATATCAATTTAATCATCGTAGTATTTAATTTGCCAAGATAACCACTATACTAGCAAACACGCTATAAATTAAACCTAATTCGTTAGTATTTCATTAAAAAAAAACTTAACAAAGGGTGTCCATTCATGCTTATGTGGATATAGTAGTACCCACTTATTCCTAAAAGTTATTTGAGTTAGAATTTTAATTGTCCAGCTGGATTTGGAGGAAGATATAAGAGTCCATTCCTTGTTTTAAAGGGATCGAAGGGTCTATTAACTTTCATTTTGTGTCGAAAGATCTTCTACTTCGATTACGATGTAACTCTCAGCCGCAATTCCACCGATGTGAGCACATAACCACGTTCGCACACTCTCATTTAGTTTTTGTTTGCGGCGATGGAGAGAGGAAGCGATATGGAGCTTGGAGAGGGAAGGAAGAGAAAGGCGGAGAGAGAAGGGGGTGGTGATGGGAAAGAGAAGGGGGTGGTGATGGGAAAGAGAAAGGGGGAAGGGAAAGAGGTGAAGGAGGGAGAGAAAAAGAGAGGAAGGGAGAGTATGCTGCAATGGGAGGGAGGAGAAAATAAAAAAGAGCAGGTAGGGTAGAATAGGTAATTTAAGTGGGGTGTAGAGAATAAGACATGAAATTTGATTAAATGGATGAGGTGTAAAAATATGTTTTAGGGGCGTGGTTAGGGCTTATTTGGTGGAACGTTTAGATCAAAACGCAGGTAAAAAACACAATATTTTAAAACGAATCGTTTGTTGGGTAGAACCCTATACAATCTTATAAAATATGAAATAAATAAAATATCGAAAACAAAACCGTTATGCTTCTGGTTGCAGAGGAAGACTTGTAGAGTCTGCTGGTTGCTCTGAACGAAGGTCTGCTGGTGACTTGAAACGAAGTCTGCCGGTGGCTTTGTTCCAAGTCTGCTGGTGAAGGTCTTCTGATGACTTACTAAGTCTTCTATTGAAGGTCTTCTGGTGACGTACTAAGTCTGCTGGTGGAAGTCTTCTGATGAAGGTCTTCTGGTGACTTACTAATTCTGCTGGTGGAAGTCTTCTGGTGAATGTCTGCTGGTAGAAGCACTGAAAGTTTACCGGTGGAAGTATTGCAAGTCTACCGGTAAGGACTAATGTCTGCCGGTAGAAGACTGAAGTCTACTGGTAGAAGGAAAACGTACCGAGGCCTGTGTAACACACAGTTTCCTTGAAACGTTATTCGTCCCTCCCTGTAAGTGCCTAGAGTTCTTACTTAGGACGAACGTCTCCCAGGATACAACGACTGTACCGGATGACTTTACACTTAAGGTCCGACAAACTAAATTTATGCCAGAAATCAATCACCAAACAGGAGGCCAAGAAAGATGAAGATCAATATGCAATGCAAATACAAGCGTATCAGAGAAAGAGAAACTTAGTGTTTTCTATGAGCGTATATTTTGTTGTGGAGAATGGTTCCATTAAAACAAAATTAATCTACTATTTAATGTTGAGTTACAAAATTGAATTTAAAAACCCAAAAGAAGAATTTGCAAAAGGCTGGTTTGTCTAGGTAGTACAATTTGGTCCGACATTCGTGTCCGCATGTGCAGGCATACGAGCATGCCAATTCAAGCCAAATTGGACCTTGATTTGCACCTCCTGCAGGGGCGGAAGGGATAGTTCTTTCTATACAAGCTTACCCAACCACAAGGGAACCTTTGTATATAAACCCTTCAAGCCTTTCACATTTTCCCAATGTGGGATAACCCAGTTCCAACATTTCAAATGTACTACTTTAAACCTCTATAACTTATTCATCCGATATCCGAATTGGACAAATAAATATAGTATTCTTATGTACTCACGGAGAAGAACATAATTCCACAATTACTATAGTCATTACATAAATGACTCACAAATAAATTAGTATCTCAAAGCCCCAATTTATTTCACTTCAAAACACTAATTTTCCAACATCGTTTTAAAAAAAATTGGTGTATTTTTAAACGCTATAAATCGGAACGGTAGAGGTAAGCGGAGCTTTAGAATGCGGCTTGTTTTTATTTTCCAGCATTACCCTAACGCAAAGTATAAAAGCATATCAACTGTAATTTTTCCCACCCCTTCCGCTGTGTCTTCCCTCCGTCGTACCCCTGTGTTTTCTCCATTGCTGTGTAGTCCTCTTCAAGACCAAGCTGCTGCATCTCTGCAACTACTCCAGGTATGTCCTCTCTCTATTGTTGTGCGACTCTTTTAGAAGTTTGGTTGATATCTTCGAAGAATGACTTTGATTGTTTTCCTCCGAATTGTTGGATAATTTATTAATTGATATTCTTTGAGACATCTCTGAAAGCTAGACAAAAACAGAGGCTAATGAAATCCAACATAAAGAAGGAGAAAGTCGTCCAGTATATGGCACTTTGCATGCTGATAGGACCTTTAATATTTAACCATGCACTCATAAACTCTTTCCTCTGGTTTTAAGTTTAACTAAAAGAAATAGGTGGTGGCAACTCAAAGAGAATGAAAATTATTTAACTAAAGGTGTTAAACCATTGCCAATAGGAGGAAGCACAGAAAACTTTGTAGGTAATAAGAAGATATTAGAAAACAGAGCAGTGGTCTCACTTCTCTTCACCATTCCAATATTTAACTATGTACTCATAACTCTTTCCTTGATGTACTCTGGTTTGTAAGTTTAACTAAAAGAAATAGGTGATGGGCTGATGGCAAATCAAAGAGAATGAAAATTGTTTAACTAAAGGTGTTAAATTATTGCCAATTGGAGGAAGGAGATAAAATTTTGTTGGTAATAAAAAGATATTAGAAAACAGAGAAGGGGTCTTAATAGCCCTCAAAATGGTCAAACTCGTTGGATTGATCCGTTCACCACCTTAAAAAGATGGGTTAGGTTGGTCCACTATTTTATACATATTTAAATTTAAATATATATTAGTGTTATATATATATATATATTATTATTATTATATATAAATAGATAGACAGACAGATATACCATAATACCAATTACCCCACTTATCACTCAGTCCATCGGTCCATCGGCCATCGCCCACCGCCCACATTCTCTCTCTCTCCCCTTGCCCCTTAGTTTATTTAAAATCTAAAACCCCCCAATATACTTTTCTTTCATTTTCCTCTTCCAATGGCGTGCAGCCTTATTCAAATTTTGTCGACCCTCTCTTTCTCGAGGAAAACTATGTAACCCTGTCGATCTCTCTCTAGTTTTCTTTCTTTTTCCTCTTCCAATGGCGTGTAGGCTCTTTCAAATTTTTTCGACCTCTCTCTCTCACAAGGAAAACTATGTAATTAGGTCTGTCAATAGATCAGATATGTATCGGATATAAGTAAATTTAAATTGATCTGAAATTTATATCACCGATCCGATCCGAAATATAACTATATGAATAAAAAACAATTAGAATATGAAAAAGAGGAAGATCAAAAGACAACATGCATTTATAATTATGTATATTATATATATGTATAATAAAAAATATGTTATTTTCGGATCGGATCGGATCCTTAACGGATCGGATATAACTAAATTCATATCCGATCTGTTAATAAATAAATTATCGAATTTGGATTCAGGTTATTGGACATTATACAAATCCATATCCGAAATTTCGGATCGGATTCAGACCAAAATCCAATCCATTGACAGACTTATGTGTACCCTGGCGAGCTCTCTCTCTCTCTCTCTCCTCTGTCCGTCAATCTGAGATCTCTTCCTCAAATGAGTGAATGATTGGTCAAAATTTTTGTTTTGGTAGTCGTTTAAAGTTTTTGTTCTCTGGATCTCATCTCCCAATGCAGAGTCAGGTCTCTCATTCTCCTTGGCTAGGGTTCCAAGGTCAAGTAATTGATATTTGGTAATAAATTTCCCATTCTCAAAAAGTGGGATCTAATATGGAAAAAGCATTTTTACTGGATGCACTGATCTTGGTCTGATCGAATATAGTAATAAAGTAAATTTACAAGCTATTCCTAGGTTCAGATAGTTTTTGTCTTTTGAGGCTTCAATCCAAAAAGGAAGAAGTTGAACGAAATCTTTATTTGGGCGGGATGGTCCGTCCCGTCCCTCAACCCAAGGTGGGTTGGGTTGGACCAATGTTTTCTAGTTCACCATTTTTGCAAGTTGGTCCGCCCTGCCCCGTCAATTGGTGGAGTCTGCTATTTTGCAGATTGATCCGTTTTGACGGCTTTAGGTCTCACTTATCTTCACCATTTCAATTAAACAACTTAATAGAAAACCCAACTCAAAATAATTACCAGAGGAGTTTCCCGTCACTATCAATGGATACTTGTTTGATTCCTACACATTTCAATCGAACAACTTATTATTGCCAAGAAACCATACGGGAACACTTTCCTTTTTCCTTTGTAAGTTTGAAGTTCAAACTATTCAAAGTACTTTTTTTTATTATATATTTAAGTTATATCTATTGATAAGAAGTAAGAAATTATTTACAAAAAAAGTAAAATTATTATTTTTACGATTATTCTGTTTATCAAAAAATAACGTTATGCAATAGTCTTTCAATCATGTTTATAAAAATAAAATTAATTTTTAAAAATATTACGTTTTCAAAATTTTCGAAATGCGACACGAAACGAACTTAATCTCGCTCAAAAGTTAAGCCAAATTAGGCCAGTGGTCCAGTGGACCAACGTTGACCGAGTGATGAGCGCGTAAGACTAGAGAGCGACTTTTGCCAGGGTAGCTGAAGAAAGAATTTTCTTTCTTTCTGCCAACAGTTACTAGAAGTTTATTCTTCTCTCTCACTTTACAGACATAATAACGGACTTTTTAATATACCGAAGTTCGAAAAGGCGCCCCCCACCCCACCACCACCACCCCACCACCAATTACGTTCTCTGTATCGGTTTCTGTGCTTCCCCAAAATCTTAGGGCTACTCTGCTGTAATCTTATGTTGTTAAATACGGATTCTTAATTTTGATCAGGGGAGAGATTTCCTAAAATGGAAGCTATAAGAAGACAAGCAAGCAAACTTAGGGAACAAGTTGCCAAGCAACAACAGGTAATATTGTTAATTTGTTATTTTTCTAACTTCTAACTCATCAATTCATGATAATTCTGCATGTTTTTTAGTGTCTTGTTTATGTAAATCATTGCATGTTTTGATGGGCTGTGTTTGATTGTGTGTTGCTCAAACAATATGTGTTTTATTTAACATAATTGAAGTTATTAATTTGAAGAAAATTTGGAAATTGATCGATGCTTGTGTGATGATCACGACCTTGCTTGGGACCGAATTGATGTTGGAGAATGATTCATGTAGCCGACCTTAACTGATTGGGACTAAGGATGAGTTGAGTTGGAACGAGCTTTTGCAGAGTGTTTATTAGTTGAATTTGCTAGCTATTCATATAAGTTCCAGAAATTATTATTATGTTGTTCTATTTTGAACTGATTCATCTTGGGCCCGGGGCTAAAGCAGGACAATGGTATGTTTCTGTTGTACGATATAATCTCTCCACTTAAATTTTTTGTACGATTGCTTGGTTTATGTCACTGTACCCATAGTCATTTGATGCAATCTGGTAATTGGAATAGGTTGTTTGGGTTTAGTAAGAGGGAGGCAACGTACCCTGAAGAGTCATGGAGTTAATGAGAATAACTCTGCTTTTTGTAGCAAAAAGTTTGTTGGATGATGGGGTGAAGTAGGTAGCGACTGCATAGATGTGGAGATCGCCAGAGAAGGAGCTTTCCCGAAGTTCTAGACATGGCTGGTAGTAGTTAGAATTAGAGGTGAACAAGTAGAGGGTCGAGAAGTCTCCTAATGGAGCTTAGGACTAATATTGTAGTGCACATTCCCGAAGTCCAATGGTCTTTCGACGAGAGTAAGTGAGCCGGCCAAAACTTCCTTCCCCTAATGAAATTGTTTCACATAATCGCACTTTATTTATGTGTGATCATCATGAGCTTCTCCCCTTACCTTGTATTATGCTCTTCCCGAGTGTGGCCATTAGTTGGGCCTTAGTCCTAGTAACCATCTTGGCTATCTTGATAACATTTTAGATTTTTACATTAGTTTACCAAGTGGAGGCAACTGAAGTAGGTAGTGAATTACAGGTACATGAGAGTGATTCCTTAGGTTCTTGTAGGCTTGTTCTAGCCAGTTTCCTACTTTTGAATCTGATCCAGTAACCAGTCCCTTTTTGAAATTGAAAATTGTTGTTCCCTTTTCATGGCTTTCAGAGTTGGTGTGCTTCAACTTTGGCTTGTCGGCAGTTTTATGTTTCCCTGATGAACCTTTAACTTGGCACAGACAAAATATTAAACATGGCGGAGGCAGTTTTGGGGAACATATGTGTTAAGAAGTCCATTAAATGGCAGAGATAGATAGAATTCATGATTATAGTCCTTTGTTACTTAGGAGAGTGCAACTTAGGAATGACTCTTAGGAGGTCATTTAAGCAAGGTGGTACATCATAAAAAATAAATTATGCATGGATAACAGACAGGGAATTTTGATTTTAAGCTTTCATAGGGTAGCTAGTGGGAAGAGCATATTTAGTGTCATGATGGGGAGATCTTGACTTCTAAAGGATTGTTGGAGTCCGTCATTAGTAAGGTTGCAAGGTTTTAGTCAAAAATTTGTACTGGGACTTGGACAATGGGTTTGTGTGAGCATATTATCCTGGTGTGCTCTGTATAGGGACTGGAGTTGTTGGTAAGATTGATATTTTAAGTTCCTCAGGGTGAGTTGGGAGATGAGAGTGTGAACTGGTTACTTGGGCCTCAAATTGAAGCCTCATGACAACGGTTGTCAATAGCTGTGCAAGTAGTTTTTGAATCATCTTGCCAGTGGGCATGTTTTAGCATACTTTATGGCCTTGTTTCGTTGCAACTAATTCATTTGGTGAATTATAAGTTCAGGTTGTTTACATCATGCAAGCCGGCAAAGTTCAGTTTTCAGCCTACTCTTTCTCTCTCCCCCTCTCTCTCGCATGAGCTATAGAGTAGGAGATGGATTGTGTAAATCTTTGGAAGGACAATAGGAAGGCCTTTGTGTAGGAGTAGTTCTCTTTTCTGTGTTTCCTTTAGCTATTCTGTTTGTCAACCAGTCTCGAGCTTCCTAATTCCAACTTCTTCATTTGTAAGGGAACTTTTATTTCTTGAAGCCTCCATCATTTTGGAAGCTTGGTGAGGAGGGCATGGACATGAAGGAAAGGAATGCAAGGATTACCTCAGATATCGTACTCTTCATCTGTGGAGATTCAGAGTGGCTTTCCTTGTTGTACTTGAACACCATTGATTTATGAGCTTAGTGGTTCTGAACATTCTTGGGATTGGAGGGTTCTCCTCATTGATTATTCCATCTCTCTGTTTCCATGACTTCCAATTTGACTTCTTATGTGATTGGGTTTCTCGTCTCCTCTCTATCTCTATCTTCTCTTAGTTCACATCTAAAATTTAATTTTTTTATTTTTTTTTCTGAAAGCAAATGTAAGTGCTTACATTCTCTCGCCTCATGTTCTGTAAATAACTAAATATGTACTTATCTCATCGGACAGAACTTAGTAACTGCTCGTTAATATCTAGATTAACTACATGAATTTAAATATTATTATTATTTCTTTTTTTAAATCTAACTTTCATGTGGAAATGGCAGTCCCGGAATTGAAGAATTTGCTGTTACGCACTCTTTATGTTTGGTGTTTCGAGGCTGACCAATCTTTTCCTAGATCCAACACTGATTTTGTAGATCTTGTAAATAGATTAGACACTGATTAATGATTGGTTTGGTATACCTCTAGTGTACAAAGGACGCATCACCTCTTTTGATGCTTTTTATATAATACTTACTTATCAAAAAAATCTAACTTTCTTATAGTAATTATTTTAGTCAAGTATAATTTTGAACCCAGAGAAATGGGTGTGCAATTTTAGCAACCATATTATCTACTTATTTGCATATTGTGTCCTCATGCTGCATCCATTTCCCCATATCCCGCAGTTTGAGGACCAGCCAGTCCAACTCCGCCACAAACCTGTAGTAGCTACCAGCATGGCAGCATCAGACTCCTACACAGATAACGTAATCTTAGGACCTGCCTAAACCATTTTAGAGACTTCATCTGAATAAGATAAAACTTCCTCTGTCCCTAAATTATTGTCGTGTTTGACCTAGCACACGGATTACGTAAAAAGAATTGACTCGATTATTAATATTGGTATAATATGTAGTTTCCTTTAAACTGCCCATGTGCATGTGGGGCCATTATTAAAGTAGTAAGAAAAAGTAAGGATAAAATGGTAAAAGCGTTTTCTTAAAAAGTAAAGCTCACAAACAAGACAATTTTTTTGGGATGATCTAAAAACGAAAGCATGACAATAATGTAGGGATGGAAGGAGTATTTGCTATTGGCAGGTGAATGAGAATAATCAAATACAGATACAAAAAGGTGGTTTCTCCTATGAGAAGGAATTCTCTTTATGTACTCGTGTTACCCCTTTTTTGTATCAAAATTATCTGTTTTAAGTTTACACTTTGTTTCATGTAGTTAATTTATATGTTTCTTACTTGACAGGCTGTTCTAAGACAACTGAGTAAAGAAGCTGCTATATTTGATGACGAGGAACTTCAGTGTCACCAAAAACTTCAAGATCTATACAATTCTACAAGGGCAGCTAAGGTACAGTTATTAGCTGTGAAGTAATCAGAACAGTTATATGTTGGATTGTTTTATCTTGTTATATTAACCAAGTGAGACAACATTATCCAACAATGAAATGGATTTGACATTATGAAAGACTTAAATTTCATCTGTTGCCAGCATTTTCAGGGGGATATCCTTCGTGGTGTTGAAAGTTTTATTTCGGTTAGCAAGAAGCAAATGGAAATAGGTGAGTGATCTTGTGCGCCTGTTTATAGCTGCTGGCAGCTTCAAGTTGAAGATGTTCTCCTTTAATTTTGTAGCAAGAAAGTTGGCTGAAGATTGTTGCAAATATGGGTCTGAGAGTCATAATACTGATTTTCCACTTGCAAGAGCTGCTCTGGACTTTGGTACTGCACATGGTTCAATAGAAGACAAGAGAGAAACTGTGCTTGGAATCTATGTTGATCAGGTAGCTTTAATTGTCGCATTGTATTAGAAACATTTTTGTGATGGCACAATACCGTCGAAGATTGTAAATAAGTAAATCAACATTTGCATATATTCTGATGAAAGATGATAACTACTTTCGCTGCATTTTGCTGGCATTTACATCTAGGGGTGGCAATTGGGTGTTAATGGATATAGCTTTGGGTTAGGCCATTATCCATTAGGCCAATGGATAATGGCCTAACCCAAAGCTATCCATTAACACCCAATTGCCACCCCTATTTACAACCATACATTCTCAATTAAGCAATTTTCCCCTAGTGCTATTGGTTGAATCAAAGTAGCTCTGTTGTGTTCATAAACTTATTAGAAGGAAATTCCTTGATGTCACTAGCTTCTTGTGTGAAATGGTGGTTGTCATAACGAGGAAATGACCTGGGTATTTATGCATACATACTATATGGCACTGAGTAATAGTCATCATTACGTGGAACTTTAAAGGGCAACTCACTCAACATGGTTTCCTTGCAGGCTCAATGTCTTTAACAAGTCAAAAGTCACGTGCACATCTACAATCTCTTAGTGTTGTAAGGATCTAACATTATAGGTTTTAGCAAGTGTTTCAAGGGTATTTACTTCGGTAGCTAGGGAAAAAAAAAAAAAAAAAAAAAAGCTAGGGAAAACAACAATGCGCCGTGGACTCCCGTGACAGATATACTTGGCGTCTGTCTTTAGCTTAAGCAGAACAATATCAATTATCATGAATTCCTCTGAGAATATAGATACACTAACATTTGATCTAGAATGAAAGCAGATCACCGCTTTGATTGCAATCTTGAGCCCAACGAGGCTATACGACGTAGAATTGTTCTAGTATTGCACATTTCCCAGACTGTGAAACATCTAATTCACTGTTCATAAAAGCATGAAATCTGAATCTTTGTTTTGTCATTCTCCTTGTTTGACATTTTCTCTCTTGGTAGGGTCCAAAGGTATCTGACCTTTATTGTAGCAAGTGTCATTTGTTAGGAGTGTAAGATATTTCAGCGATTTTGCAGCTGAATTTACTGAAATGGTAATAAAAATTGTTTAAGGTTTTTTAGTGTAGATAAACTTCCTGCTCTAGATTCAGAAAATGGGAGAATACCTTTTATTAATGTTTGTGCTATACTTCTTCTATTTCAAATTCTCTTGAACGTTTCTTGTGGACTTCAGTTTTCACGGTCTGTTGTGCTTGTTCATTCATGTTTATTGTTCTTTTTAGTGTGTTTATCTGTAAGTGGGGTTATGGTGGTGGGGAGAGCGGAGGGGGTGTTGGAGACTAAGGAGTACCAACATTGATAGAATGACACGACATGGCATCATTCTGATGCGCCAACACAAGATTTTTCCAAAATGGGTCTCGGCATGCTGGAACTTGTTATACAATATACGAAAGTCTACAATTTTTTTTTGATAAGTAAGAATAATATATAATAAAAAGCGTCGGTGACGCGTCCTCCGTACACCGGGAGTATACAAATTAATAAGTAATTACTAGCTATACTATCCACAAACTTTACAAAAGGGTTTGCACCAAGAGCTAGCGACTCATGGCACCAAAAGAGCGGAGTGTTCAAAATCAGCTCCTTAATCTTCTCTATGCTCCGCTCTATAATCTCGAAAATTCTATCATTCCTTTCCTTCCATATACTCCAACATATCACCAACAGGGCAGTAATCCATAGAGAACTCCTCTTGCGGTAATACAAAGACCAAAATTTGAGCATCTCCTTAACTGAATTAGGCATCACCCAAGCCACGTGAAACAAATTAAAAATGAAGCCCCATAGTTCCCTGGCTACTGAACAATGCAGCAATTGATGATTAACACTTTCCGCATCGCACTTGCACATATAACATCTATTAACATAAGTTTTCCCTCGACGCTGGAGATTATCGCATGTTAATAAAGCTTCATTAGCAGCTTCCCACACAAAGAAACCCACCCTTGTAGGAGCCTTTGACCTCCACACACTCTTCCAAGGAAACGTATCAGTACTTCCCAAAAGATTTTGATAGAAGGTTTTCACTAAAATACTCCGTTCTTTCCACCCTCCCACTCCATTGCATCCTCCTTATTTCTATCCACCTTCTGCTTATACACTGCTCAAAGAAACGCCCAAGAGTGTCCAGTTCTCAATCTTGAGGATTCCTTCTAAAAGATGGGTTCCACGTTAGAGTATCACCCGTGAATTGCATAATTTCACTAACAGGTTCATCTTTGTTCGAAGATAGACTGTATAGAGCAGGAAAAGCCTGCCGGAGCTCCATGTTCCCCCACCAATGATCGCTCCAGAATCTGACCAAGTTACCATGGCCCACCTCAAAAGATATAAACCTCTTCATAATCTCCCACCTCTTTCTGATACCTTTCCACAACCCCACACCATATGAGGAATGAACCTCTATAAGTTCCCACCTACGAACTCCAGCACCGAATTTACACACCAATACCTTTTTCCAGAGATTTTCCATTTCTTGCATATATCTCCAAAGCCATTTCCCCATTAACGCCACATTGAACAACTTGAGCTTTTTAATCCCTAGACCACCACTTTGAACACTAGAGCACACCACCTCCCACCTAACCAAATGATAATTCCGCTCCACCACCACTTACCTTCCCATAAAAAATCCCTCTCCTACTTTTCAATTCTCTGCACCACAGAGACATAAAATAAGTAGGCAAACTAGATAGGGTACTCTTAATAAGGGCCAATCTACCTCCCTTGGATAAGTATTGTTTCTTCCACCCCGCTAGCTTGCCTTCAACCCTTCCTATGACCGGATTTCAAATTTCTTTATTTCTGGAATTGGCCCCTAGCGGGAGGCCGAGATATGTCGTTGGAAGAACTCCGATCTTGCACCCAAAAAGCGCAGCCAAGTCATCTATATCCTCCACTTCACCCACGGCAAACAACTCACTCTTGAGAATATTAACCTTTAAGGCTGATGCTGCACAGAAGAAAAGAAGGATCATTCGTAAATATCCCAGCTGATCAACCTTTGCCTCGCAGCAAATTAGGGTGTCGCGAAGAGCAGATGAGAAACCATCACCTGATCACCTCCGTCCCTCCCCACTGTACCCTCTGATATATCCATTGGACACAGAAAAATCAGCTTAACGCCTCCATGACAATGATAAATAAAAAAGGTGATATAGGATCTCCTTGGCACATGCCTCTCGAACTATCAAAAAAGCCGGCAGGCTCATCATTAACTAGAACTAAAAATTTCGCTATAGAAACATAGAACATTATCCAATCCCTCCATCGTCCCCCAAAACCCATCCTGGACAAAACATACATTAAAAAGTACCAATTAACATGATCATAAGCCTTTTCAATGTCCAATTTACAAAGTAAACCTCCCTCTCCACTACGAATTCTCCGGTCTACTACCTCTTTAGCAATCAAGGCCACATCTGTGATTTGCCTACCACCCACAAAAGCATACTGGGACGCCGAAATAACCTTATCGATAACCTTTTTAAATCTGCTAGCGAGCACCTTTGGTCCTTTGCAATGATTTTGTACAGACCCCCAATAAGGCTAATGGGTCTGTACTCTTCAATATCCTCCGCCCCAATACGTTTAGGAATAAGAGCAATAAATGTTGTGTTTAAACTTCTCTCAAACCTCTTATGTTCAAAGAAATAATTAAATACATCCATCATCTCTCCTTTAATCAGCCCTCAACAGTGCTGAAAAAAAGCCAAAGGAAAGCCATCCGGACCCGGAGCCTTATCTCCCTTCAAGCTATGAACCACTGTACTGACCTCTTCTTCGGTGAAAGGCAGTTCAAGGTTGTCTCTTTCTACTGGACTGAGAAGATTAAACTGAATACCCTCCAGTTTCGGGGTCCAGTTGTTCTCAGAAAATAATCCTTTGTAAAATTCAGCTATTCCCTCTTTGATTTCAGAATTATCTTCCAGAACCACTCCATTGATCCGGACCTTTTACACCAAGAAAATCACATTTTAACATGATTCATGAACAAGCCAATTTTAAAAGTGGGGAACTGTGATAATATGTATTCGTTTTCCATTTTTCCCCATTTCAATCCCTTTTGTGGCTCTTAAAAAAATAATCTGACACTCTTGTGACCAAGTTGGACACGTGCCCTAGAGTGCCAGAAGACTGTCAATGTCCGACAAAAGTATGACGATGACATGTGGGATCTTAAGGAGTGTTGGTGCGTCATAGATTGGGAGAAAGGACTGGCTGGGGATGGGGATGATCTTATCTTCCTTAGTGTGTATGCTTGTCTCACCGCTTCAAATTTATCTTCATCTGTATACATGGGTACAAAAGTATAATATATATATATATATGAGAGAGAGAGAGAGAGAGAGAAATTCCTTAAGGTTACTGTTCTGCAATATTCAAGGCTGATGGCAGTTCAAAATATAACAGTAGCCTCTTCCTTTGTTTGGTTGCAATACATATAAATGTGAACCGATCCCAATGAAGCAAATCTCTTAACCTTCTTGAGGATGAACTTAGCATTTGTGGTCTGCAGTTAACTTCAAAGGCCCAAAGAGCAAGTCAAATGCAAAAGTTTCGGAAGAGAACCTCAGAAGCATCTCCCTGCTCTTTTTCTTCTGAAGCATCTCTTATATTTTTAACGTGGTTTTCTTTTTTCTCTCTTTGATCTGCAGTCATAAAATCTCGTATAAATAAGCTATCATCTTAGCCCTCTTCGTAAGCCAGAAGTGGTCCCGAAACATTTGATCCAGCCTTTGGAAAGATTGTTTGTGGTTCCCTCCCTGTAGATGCATAACTTACACTCACAAACAAACATACACATTCTACTACTGCATTGCATTTCGCTTATTGAAGTTTTTGAAATTATTCATTTCTTTCTATGTTTGGCCATATGTCCAAATGTGTTAAGAATCGCCCTTCACTTGTAGGTTTCTGGGCCACTGCGGGCATCCATAAGAGGAGCTCCCTTGGAGGACGCTCGTCACTTGGCTCACAGTTGCGCCAGACTTCGCCAAGAGGTTGAAGCACAGGTACTTTTCATATTTTGGGTGGACTTTTTCTTATAGAAAATTTGATGATTCTAGAGAATTTTTTTTTATCAGGCAGTTGATGTATTAAGGCGCCAGTCAAAGTATAGAGATCCTTCTGAAGAGAATGTCTTAAAGCTTAAAAGCTCAGAAGCCAAACTGAATGAGCTTAGATCTTCCATGATAGCACTTCAGAGGGAAGCAACATCTGCAATGTTGTCAGTGGAGGAGCAGCAACAAGAAATTACCTTGCAGAAGCTTCTTACAATGGTAATGCTAGTTATTATATTTTTGTTGCCATTGTCAGTTTGATCTAAGGATTTTTTTATGCTAACTGAAATTAATAACTTGATTCTTCAGAAACTATGCAGCAATGTCCCTTGAAAAAGATCCTAAAAACTGCTGCTGTTTTGAAAAATGAATAAATGATCACAAAGTTATCTTTTTCCTTTTTCATCTTTACACTAGGTCATGAGCATTCTATCATGTTCTAAGAGTTTTACAAACTAAAGGATGAATCAGTGCATGCTTGTTCAGTACTTTGTGGTTCTGAATGAGTGGAATTGTTGCACCATTCAGTGACCCTGGTCTTTCTGTGTCTGTTATATCATGATAAAGGAATTTGCATTTTTAGAAACATTTTATTTTTTGCTCAACTTTATATTGAAATTGATCAAATGGCATGTTATCTAATTCGTAGGTGGATACTGAGAGATCTTATCATCGGAAGGTTGTGGATATATTAGAGGAGTTACATACTGAGGTCTGCAAATTTCCATCATTATCCTATGTCCATTTCTCTGAAGAACGTATTCATCCCTTGAACCTTCTATGCCTCCAGTGAAGCAGCTGGGAAACTGAATATTATTTTTCCTTGTTTTTTGCTTCTTTCTCTTGGTGCTCTAAGAATAATTTTGATGGGATGACAAACATGCTTAATGTTTGCTATTGTTGTAGATGATTCAGGAGATGCATTTACAAGAGTCATTGTCAGAGTCAACTACTATGGAGAGACACCTGCATGTGCCTCCTGGAGATATTCAAAGTGGACATAATGGTCATGAAAATGCCAATAAAAATTCATCTACTACAGAGAGACAGGTGCATGTGCTACCTGGAGATGCTCAAAGTGAAAATGATGGTCATGAAAATGACAATCAAAGTGATTTTTTTGTTGGAAAGGTTAGGCCCCTGAACTGATAATAGGATCCATGTATTTAAATCAGGATTTCATTTGCATTGTTTGCTTATGATTACTTCAGAGATTGTTAACAGTTAATATGAGGGCATGTTGATCTCATTCAGGACCCTTTTATGTCGCTATTAATCCAGCTGTTGTATTTTATAATTGATATTTCTCTTGCTTTAAAGATTAATGAATTTTATTATTTCATTTGGAATTTTTTATTGATGCTCAAAGTGTCTTTCACCATAAGTGTGGGATCGCAAATTTTTATACTGCCATGATAACGTTGTCCCAGTTTCTGTCAGAGGAACTACTAGCTTGCACCTTACATGTGAGTGTTAGGCTTTAAAAGGACTATTCGAAGGACACTCAAACATTAGTGTAGTGTGCCTTTACGAACAGGTAAAGATTATACCTCATGTTAGGAAGATTTATATATTTACAAGCATGACTAGACTTCCTATTCTCTCAGACAACGTCCTTTACATTTACAATTTTTTGTCTATGAGTGGGAGGATGGTTATTATGTATAGATTTAAGTCTTCCTTCTTATAGTACGTGGTCTTCCTTGTCACGTTATGATAGTTAGAGGAGGCATTCTTGAGCATGATGTAACACATTTAAATGATCTTTATGCACTCCATCTCGTTTATTTGTCTGGACTCATTTCAAAGTCTGACTTGCTATCTATCATAAGGGGTTTAAAACAGGAAGACACATTATTTCCCTTTCTTTTACTTTTGTGGCTGAGATGTTGAGCAGTCTGATCTTGAGGATTGAGATGGCAGGTTTTGTTGACAGGTGTCTAGTCGGTAGTGATAATTGATGTGTCATATGTACTTTTTCGGAAGGTACAGTTCTGTTTCTTGGTCAGTGATGTGAACGCAAGAACAGTTACAAAGAAACTAACCAACCTATGAATCTTGAAGTGCGGAAACAAACAAAAATCAAAAAATTGAAAGAAATCGATAAGGATAGTATGAGTTTTCCTCAACCCTAGGGCGGATATACCAATCCCTAGAACCTTGGGGTGCATCTTCAACCCACTAATCGCAATTGATTCAGAACCAAAAAGCACGTGACCACCCACAAGTTTGCAACTCAATAAAGAAACATGATAAGATCGAAAGAAACAAGAAACCTAATCCTAGGAATTTCCCCAACTCTCAATTTATGTGAACAATTGAATTCAATTCGATCAATTTTATAAAATCTCTAAAACTGTCAATTACAATGTTTGGATGCCTTTATACAGGCTAAAAACCCTTAAAAGAATTATTAAAGATGTCCTAGAGAAAACCCCAATTAAATAAGGAAACAAAAACCCTAAGTTATAAAAGTTACCAAAATAGTAAAACCTTAAAATCCAAATGAATAAAAACACGGCAGAATCCTTTGCCAACGGACGCGAGCGCGCAACACACCAAACACGTGCACGTCACATTTGCAATGTTTCTGGAATCTTGAGCACTGATGTTTTGAAAACTTTGTAGAAGTTACATTTTGCACCCTCCAACTTCCAAAACTGTCCCAAGCCTTCTAACTTTCCCTTCCAAACATGGCGCTTGAATCACTCTAATTGTAGAATACAAGTCTTAGACCTTAGGATCACATTAGTCAGGCCCTCGGGGTTTCAAGATTGTTCACTTGACTTTAGACTCTTTAATGGTTTCAATTCTTAGTTGTCTAAGTGTGGGCGAAGTTAGTTTGGGTATACAAGAGGTTTCTTCGTATGCTTCCTTGTTTGACTGTGGGATTTTCTGTTGAGACAAACTTAAAGAGATTTTGGGATCCAGTTATTGAGCGTGGATGCAGGTGTATATCCTCTCTCTCGGGGGGGGGGGTGTTTGGGTTAGGATTACACTGAAGGCTCATCTTTCTAGTTCTTTGCCTTATTTCTTGTCTTTATTGAGGATTCCTGTTTGTGTTTTGAATATGATTGAAGCAAACTAGTAAGATAGGAAAAATGAATGTGCAAGACTGTATATTAAATGCCGAGAGGGAAGTAAGTTGTCTGGCCACAATCTTTCAATCCTCTGAGATGTGGACGATCTACTGATCAGCTGACTCTATAAATATGTAAGACCAAGGACAACATTAGCTCTCATATAGGAAAGAGTGATCAAATTGACATTATTATATTAAAAAGATAAAAACATGGAAACCATCATGATTTCATAACCTGTGTTTAGATCGTTGAACGGTAATTTTGGTCGTCACACAGGCCAAATGTGTTAATTCGCATTCTGTTTGCATCACTTGTTTTCCTCAGTATCATTTTTCTTCAATGCGTCTTTTTGAGCTCTATTTATGATTTGTTCCTCTTGTAGGTCATACACTCATTTGATGCCCAAACAGATGGTGAGCTAAGTATAGCTGTTGATGACTATGTTGTGGTCCGCCAGGTATTTATTATCTTTACCACTTGCATATAAAAATGGTTGCTTTAAGTGCTTAAGTGTTTGTTTCCCTTTCCATTTATAAGGTCCAAATCTTCTATGATACAAAGTGGCCATGAATGTGTGATGGCATGTTTATGGTCTGTGTTTCTTAGAAATACCTTCTTGGGAGGGAGGGTGAGAAATCCTTAATAGAAGTGGCTAGAAACATGTTAGCTGTAGTGACGAATCTTTTATGATACATGTGGCCATGAATGTGATACATATGTACTCGTTCTATTTCCCACTAACCTATGTACTTTGAAAATGTATCATTTTTGCCATTGTTGTTTCTTTTCTATGTATACGTGGCTTTCAGAAAATAAAATCGAATATAGGCAAAATGGAAATTAATAAACAAACTAAAAATAAATAAAACAGTTGGAGAAGCATCCTCAACCAGAAAACGCCACGGTCATCACCGGCTCCTCTCTCTCTCTCTCTCTCTCTCCTCCAAACCTCCAGCCAGCTTTCACCTACTGACCAGAGTCCCAAGTCCTCTCTAGTTCGTGAAATTCCCAATCAAACACCATGAGACCATCTCCCATTTGAGGTTGAACTGTTGTAGATTATTAAAAACCAATGATGCACCAGCAATCTCATCAACATCTGAGCACCGAATCCCCATGAAAAGTCGACCATATTTAAAATTAGCGATGGATGTTGTTCATAATTCATTAAGCTGTCATTTCTGCATCATTTTTACTTCCTTTGAGCTTGAAGAAGTAGGTTGTATTTTAGAGAAGCAAGATCCATCCTTTGAGGGAGCTGATGTGATGGTAAAGGGGTGTACGGGCCCCAATGTCTGCTACTAAGAATTTTTTGTTTGCTTTCATTACCAGAGAGTGGTTGGTAGTGTTGGGAGTTCAAGATGAACAGGGTATGGAGAGGTTGAAAATAAAGATGCAAAGAAATTATATGTGCTTGTGGTTGGTTAAGATGCTTGTGATATTGCCTAATTATTAGTTTGTTTTGCTTCTTGACTAGTATGTTTACCTTTCTTTAATTGTTAAATCAACTTTCCCCCTCAAGTGCGTAGATGGGAGAGAGATGGAAGTGGAAAAACTGACACATTTTTTCAATTTAAATAGTTCATTAGCGATGAGTACATGGGCAAAGTAACACCTCTTAGTTTGCAATCAGGGCCTCCCAATACTGTTATGCCCCTCCCTAACCTTGTATCTCACAAGGAAGAAAAGGATAATGAACCAGCAAGATGAATTTCAAGGGACAAGTATGGGACGTTATAAGAGGCTTAGTATCCCATGCATTTTTTAATCTAACCAGCCATAGATCACCTGTTGCAATAACCCCTTTCTTGTTCTATCAAGAGGGCGTTATTGGTCCCCCTTTTTTCTTTTTTGGGGGGACTTTGTTTTAGTATCGTGCTTTCCTTTCCTATTTCTTTCTATATTTCTATATTTACACCCTCTTCTCAATCGTTTGTGCAGTTATTATATTCAATGTGCAATAACAGAAAGTTGCAATATAATTTTTTCTTTCTATGGAAAACATAGTAGAGGGGCGGATGTTGCCAAGTGGACAAGGAATAAGTACGAGGTTTAAAGAAATGCACCTTTTCTAGGGGCCTAGGGGAACTCTCTTGGAAACCTTGTGATGATCCCATGAACCAACCTCCTCTGCTGTGGTTCTACATTCCACATACCATGTCCCAGCTTAAAACATGGTCCATCAGCTGATCATCAACCCTAGACCAGAGAACATAGAAAAGTTCTCTTAACCTTCTGTGCGGCATCGACTGCAACACAAAAAAATTGGAAAGTATATATATAATCTGGATAGACAACCATGAATAGAAGTTGTTGGACTTTGGAAGAGAAGTGTGCCCTCCTTAATCCATCTAGCCTCTTTCCAACCCTTCCCACCACAGGCTCCCAAAGGAGCTACTAATATGATTAACTTCTGATGGAACTCTCGGGTCAAAGGCCGTCATGAACCCAATTGACAAACAGAGAAGTGTAACCTGAGATCTCATAACCAGTTCTGTTGAGCATGTGCAGTATCCATATGTGCTGAGATAGAGAAAGGTGAGATAAGCTCAGGATTGTATGTTGTTGATGCCATCTCCTTGAGTTGTATCGTCCAATTGCTTGGACGTTATGGTGCATGCTGTTTGGCACTTGGGTGGGGAGGGGGCGATGCACATGTCTATGATCCATTGAGCAGAAGGGTGGCTAGTATTTGTAGCAGGTATTTATTGGTATTTCTGCTAGGAGAGGAGCTCCATGATTTTTCAGGAATGCTAAGTTTCATTTCTGATTTTGAGGGATTTGGTTGTTTTTCTCTCTTCTGGGCGAATGTTTTTGAGGATGGATCAAAACATAGTTCTTCATTCAACTTTCTTGGTCTCTCTTGAAGTAAGACCTAAAGAAAAGGAACTGAATAAAAAACTTCTTGTTCTGATATAGGAGAAGGAGCTAGATTTGTCCTGCAGTTGTTTTTGTACAATATGCGCATGAAGTATATGTGATTATAAATCGTAAGAAGTGAAACAGGATTTTTTTTTATTTGATAAGTAACGTATATATGTATATGTATATAGACCAAAACAGAAGAATTTGGTTCATCCTACGATTCAGGAAAATTTGTGTCAGGGTTTTAAATTCGACCATCTTTGCAAATGTTTAGAATAAAGTTGGCACATTCATTACGTATCTACAATTAGCTTGAAATCATGTGGTTGTCATATTCAATAGGTGGCTAATGGATGGTCTGAAGGTGAAGGCAACGGCAAGGCAGGATGGTTTCCCTCGGCATATGTACAAAGGCAAGATAAAGCTCTGGCAAACAAATTATCTGAAGAAACTGATTCGTTATAATGAAGATCAACAAATCATACGCACGCACCTGGTGCAGAAGCATCTCATGTTATGGTTATTTGTACCCTATCCAGTAGCTAGATGTACAACATGCCTGCATGATTGTACATTCTTTTGGCAAAGATTCATTTGAGGCTTATGGCGATTGGACAACTCTTGTGTAAATCTCCAAATTTATCAAGCAGGTATTTGTTTTACCTTTAGATTTATTTATCTGGAATTTATTTTCATTCCAATGTACATAATTCTATTCGGTGGATGTAAATGTTCAGATACTCAATTAAAGAAGAAATGAGATGAATAAAAAAGGCTGTGGCAGTTGCACTCTTTCTATTTTGCAGTGACTGAATTTCTTAGATGTTGATTAGTACCAGTGGGAAATTACTCACATACCAAGACTCAGCATGGTGCAACGCCTTTATGAATATTCTGCTACCCTGACAACAATTCTAAATGTCTGGTGTATACGGATATGCATGTGATCGAGTTTTCTGTAACATATCAATTACTAGACGATATCACTCACGACTCAGTAAGGTACAACATTCGCTCTTGATGATACATTGTTTGCATAGATTTTGAGTTTAGAACATAAACTAGGACATCGTATAGATATAACTATATCTATATATGGTTACATTCTGAATCCCACATTCTCCTACATCACGATGAGATTCCTCTTTGATCCGACCAGGAGAGAGCGGAAATTATGTGTAGCATAAATATCACAAGAAAGCACATCATGTATTAGGGTTTGGCACAGGTAGTTGATGCAGCTTATCGCTTGGTGTTCGGGTGTTTTGTTGTTTTGGGTGTATTGATGTAATATCTTCAACATTTGTAACGAAAGATTTTTCCTTTTGCTGATCAAATTAAACGAACGTTGAGCTTTTGTGCTAGGAAAGCTCAATGGAGTGGCTAAAAATGAGACGAGGAACAAGTTACATACTACTGCTCAATTGGTTCTCAGCCTTCAGTTTCAAGAGAACCAAATAGTGGTGAAAATGTAAGCAACCATAGGAGGTGAAAGCCTGAAAGGTAGCATACTCTACTGCTGTTCAAACGTTCCTATTTAACAGCTTAAGTTTAAGCTTTTAGATGAGCTGATAATTTAACAGTTAGTTGTTTTCTTTAGTATGTATAGAACATCAAAGTCATGAATTTGTGATTCTTGTGACAAACACGAGTGAGGTAAATCTCAAATGTATGGGTTAAGCTCGAGGGTATATACCTTATGACTCGACGTGGAAAGTGGATTAAGTTGAGATGTACACAAATTGACCTAATTAATCACAAGAGAACAAAATTTTCTAACTTATTTGTTTTATAGAGTAATGCCAAGGGGCAAAATGGGTACAAAAATTAGGATGCAAAATTAGTTGGCATCTTAGAGTGTCCATAATGGGACAAGTTACCAACACTCCAAACTCATTTATAGAGATTTTTAGCTCCTGCAATCTCCACAATGGGCAGTCAAACAAGCCCTTTATCTCTTGTTGGGCGTGATATTCAGTTCCTGTAGAAAATTGATTAGAAAAACGAATTGTTTTAAGGTCCACCGAGATCAACGATCTCTTTCCTTAAGAAAAAATTGGCGTCGGTATTAGGAATGGACGGAAAATGCTAAGAGTCTCCCAGGATCGTGGATCTTACGTAATTGAAGAGGCCAATTCCTTCCAACTTCAATTACCGGCGAATCAAAACCGATGTTGTATCTATGTTATAGGTTTTAGGGCAGAAAGAATTTCGAGAAAAGAGAGAGAAGGGAATTAACGGAGTCGAATTCTGAAATCCCTAGTTTGTTTAAATAGGAGGGAGACGTCTTTTAGGAGTGGGTGTGTTCGTTAAAAAACGAACAGAGACTGTCCATTATTAGCGAACGGACACAACGTTTGAGTTTAAACCACGGTCACGCGTCTGAGACGTGGTTTGAATTATGGAGGGAAACACTTCAGCAGCCTACCTACTCATACATCTACTGCTTGGATTTGACCTACCATTTTAATCACCTGATCAGTAGATGGACCTATTGTTTTGAACCAGCAGGTTGGTCCATAATGTGGACCAACAACAAAAAGAAAGGGATCAAGCCAGCTAGCTAGCCGACCAATCGACCAATCTAAGTCGGGCGGGCGGCAACGCGTGTGTTTAAACCTGCACTTGACTAGGTCTTTCCTCCTACACAAAAGTGTAGTGACCCTAAGGGCCAACCATCAGTTTAAACTCTCTTCTATATAAGGTGGAGCTTACTCCCTTATTTTCCCAATGTGGGATACTCCCTTTGTAAAGAGCTTTACTTCCTACATGACTTTCTCATTCAACTCTTTATTGGAAACAAGTTTCCAACAATCGCCCATATTAAATGAGATATCATGTAAATTGATGACATGGAGATGATACAGAGATACAACTGAAAGTAACTGTACTGGATTAGGTGGCTTTTGGCTTTGAACCTTTCCTTATGATGTACGATCGGGATGACTTACTAATCGGTGACTCGAGTGTCTTGAACTGACTGGTGTTTGATGTCATCCAAGACAATAGTAATCACAAAGCTACCCTCAAACATGGTTTGATTTTTCGGTTGTGTTCATTTTGGCCCTGAACTATACCTGGTTCTGCAAATGCTTTAGAGAATTTCAGCCTCTAAATTCTCATAAAATCGGCTAGTTTTACATTCACATAGGTGACTTCCTATAAAGTATTCTGTCATTACTCCGCTTGATAAATCAAGTCATAGGAATCATTAAAAGCAAAGCTTATCCTATACCAAGACAGATACACACTAGTGTGCTTCACCATAGGAATGAGTAGGAGTTAAATCCTTTAGTGTCAAAATAATCAACACATTCTTTTTTATTAAACCCTTTTGCAACCAGCCATGCTTTATACTTATCAATAGAGCCATCAGGTTTTAATTTCCATTTGAAAATCCATTTACAGCCCAATGGTTTGCACCCCTTGAGAAGTTCTACTAATTCCCAAGTGTGATTTGCATAATGGAAGAGATTTCGCCATTAATGACTTCTTTCCATTGATGAGCTTCTTGAGTATACATTGCTTCCTTTAACGTTTGTGGTTCATTATCCACTATAAACGTGGTTACAAAGTCGGGTCCAAAAGTTTTAGTTATTTTTGCACGTTTGCTCCTTCTAGATTCATCATCATGTTCATCTTGATGATTCTTTTGGATGACGTCCATGGGGACCTTGTTCTCATCTTCGCTTGTGTTCTAAGGAGATGAGCATTTTCCATTAGCATTAACCTTTAATGGAAAGATGTTTTCGAAAAATGTGACATTTCTTGATTCCATGATTGTATTTATTTCAATATCTGGATTTTCAGACTTGTGCACTAAGAACCTATAGGCACTACTACGAGCTGCATATCCTATGAAGGTACAATCCACGGTTTTTGAACCGATTTTTACCTTTTTAGGTGATGGTACTACTACCTTTGCTAGGCACCCCCACACTTTCATGAATTTGTAAGAAGATTTTCGACCATTCCACAATTCATAAGGAGTTTGCTCTAATTTCTTCTGTGGTAGTTTATTTAGCAAGTAATTTGCTATGAGCACTGTCTCCCCCCACATTTCTTCGGGTAGGCCTGATTGAATCAGTAAAAAATTCATCATTTCTCTAAGTGTACGATTTTTCCTTTCAGCAATCACATTGGATTGTGGAATATAAGGAGGAGTAACTTGATGGATTATTCCATGTGTTTCACAAAAATCCTTAAAAGGATGTATATATTCACCTCGTCAATCAGATTTGAGAATTTTTATCTTTTTCTCAAGTTGATTCTCGACTTCGTTCTTGTATGTTTTAAATGTCTCGAACGCTTCATCTTTGCTATTTAAGAAGTACAAATGAAAATAACGTGTATTATCATCAATAAATGTGATGAAGTATTTTTTACCGCCATATGACTATGGATTTACAATCACATAGGTCGCTATGAACTAAATCTAACGGTCTAGTGTCACGTTGCACCATTTGAAAGGAGGTTCTTGTTTATTTGGCCTAAACGCATATTTGACATTTTTCCTTAGTATTTATGCATATTTTAGGTCATCTTAACCATGAATCTATACGAAAACTAATGCAAATGTAATTAATTCCTAAAATACGCATAAATACTAAGGAAAAATGTCAAATATGCGTTGAGGCCAAACAAATAAGAGCCTCCTTTCAAACGGTGCAACGTGACACTAGACCGTTGGATCTAGTTCATAGCGACCTATGTAATTTTAAATCCATATAATCATATGGCGGAAAAAAATACATCATCCCCTTTATTGATGATAGTACACGCTATTGTCATCTTTACTTGTTAAATAGCAAAGATGAAGCATTCGAGACATTTAAAACGTACAAGAATGAAGTCGAGAATCAACTTGAGAAAAAGATAAAAATTCTCAAATCTGATCGAGGAGGTGATTATGTACAACCTTTTAAGGATTTTTGTGAAGCTGTTAGTCCCAATGGGCACAATAATAAGCTAGAAGGGGGGTTGAATAGCTTATTAAACACTTAAAACTTTTTCGTAATAGTTCCAAGAACAAGCCATAGCAATCTATTAAAGAGATTAAAGTAGCGGAAGACTTGTAAGGAAGACAGTTCAAGTCTGCCGGTGAAGCACTACCGGTAGGCTTAGCTGATTACTGAAGTTTGTTTGCACAAAGGAATAAGTTAAGAGATATGAAACAGTATAAAACAATAAGTAAGAAACACATGTATTTTGAGATGATTCACACTATAAATAGTGATACGTCCACCACCAAGACAGTTAACATTTGATTTAATTGTGCACTATATTTTCCACTAGCTCTATTACAGAAATATTCAATGGATCGTGTACAAAATATTTGACTTGTGTTTGGGGATGGGGAAATTGAATATATGATAAAACAGAATATTCAAAGTGCAGAAGAATAGTAAAGAGTACAACAATAAGAAGAAAATGATTAACAGTTGATGCAGATCTTCTTCTTGTTGTTGAGGACTTCTTTGATTAGTTAATGATCTCTTGAATGCACTGAGTATAAAGCTTGATGTTGTTGGATAAAATTCAGAGCATTAATTTCTTTAGGCTTTAATGGCAGTATTTATAGCTGAGCATTCTTGAGATCGTTGGAGAAGACAAAGTGAGTAACAACTCTATTAGGTTAATCGCATTAAAGGCCTGAAGCTACTTTGTTGACTTCATCTTCAATCTGAGACTGATCAGGGTATGGAGAGGAATAGGTGCAACAACTGGCAGGAGGGAGACAAATAAAGTTGCAGACCTGCAGTAGTTGGTACAGTCTGGTTGTGTTAGACTGTGCACCTGCTCTATCACATTCAGGAAGCGAAAGTCTTCATGCTTTTTCGGAAAAGCTGGAGGGACGTGTCTAAGAAGTTAAGCACTGATTTGAAGATGGATCAATTCAAATTCAAACTAAACGAAGACGAATTAAATAATCCATCTAAGCTTGATCAAAGAAAGTACTAGACACGTTATGCTTTCTGGGTGCAGACAAGGTTTGCCGCTGGAGGCTGCTTGAAGTCTGTTGGTGAAGCCTTCAGCCGAAGTCTTTCGCTGAAACCTGTGAAGTCTAGAAAAACTATTCTAAGGCAAAGTTCTATACACAGATGTCACGCTAACTGGTACACAGCCCATTTAGCCACTAAGTATAGAGCCTAATGTAATGAATGAACAAATACAAATCAAGATACAATGAGAAACAACAGAAGCACATGGAATAATTCATCAAGTTACTCCTCATTATAGTCTACAATCCAATGAGATTGCTGAAAGAAAAAAAATCATACGCTTAAAAAAATGATGAATTCTTTATTGATTCAATCTGACCTACCTGACGAAATGTAGGGGGAAGCGGTGCTTACAGCAAATTACTTGCTAAATAAACTACCACATAAGAAATTTGAGCAAACTCCTTATGAATTATGGAATGGTCAAAAGCATTCCTACAAATTCATCAAAGTGTGAGGGTGTCTAGCAAAGGTAGCAGTACCATTACTTAAAAAGGTAAAACTCGGTCCAAAAATTGTGGATTGTATCTTCATAGGATATGCAGCTCGTAGTAGTGTCTATAAATTCTTAGTGCACAAGTCCCTGAAAATCCAGCTATTGAAGTAAATACAATCATGAAATCAAGAAATGTCACATTTTTCGAAAACATCTTTCCATTAAAGGTTCATGCTAATGGAAAACGCTCATTTCCTTGAAACAAAAGCGAAGATGAGAACGAGGTCCCCACGGACAGTGTCCCCATGGACATCATCCAAAAGAATTATCAAGATGAACAGTATGATGAATCTAGAAGGAGCAAACGGGAAAAAATAACAAACTGTTGGACTCGACTTTGTGACCACGTTTATAGTGGATAATGAACCATGAACGTTCAGGAAAGCAATGTCTACTCGAGAAGCTCCTCAATGGAAAGAAGTCATTAATGGCAAACTCTCTTCCATTATGCAAAACCACATTTGGGAATTAGTTGACCTTCCCAAGGGGTGCAAACCATTTGGCTAAATGGATTTTCAAACGGAAGTTAAAACATGATGGTTCCATTGATAAGTATAAAGCACGGCTGGTTGCAAAGGGGTTCAATCAAAAAGAAGGTGTTTATTATTTTGACACTTATGCCTCGGTAACTAGAATTACGTCGATTCGACTATTAATTACATTTGCAGCTTTGCATGGTCTTGAAATACATCAAATGGACGTTAAGACCGTATTCCTAAATGGAGGAACTCGAAGAAGAAATTTATATGAACCAACCAGAAGGGTTCATAGCTCCAAGCAACGAAAAGAAAGTATGTCGGTTGGTCAAATCGTTGTATGGTTTAAAGTAGGCACCAAAACAATGGCATAAACACTTTGATGACGTGGTACTTGCAAATGAGTTCAAGAACAACGAATGTGACAAATGTGTATACGCAAAAAATACATAACATGGTTACGTTATTATCTGCCTCTGTGTGAATGATATGCTCATCACTGGCAGTAATAACAACATGATCAAGGACACCAAGAAAATGTTGGCCAACAGGTTTGACATGAAAAATCTTGGGGTAGCTGATGTCATCCTAGGTATTAAAATATCTAGAACATCCGAGGAGAACATATTATCACAATCTCATTACATTGAGAAATTACTGGAGAAATTCAGAAAAGGTGATGATAGTATTGCAAAGACTCCAATAGACCAAAACGTTCATCTCGAAAAGAACCTACACAAAGGTGTATCTCAAATTGAATACTCTCGTGTCATTGGAAGTCTTATGTATCTTATGAATTGTACGCGACCGGATATTGCTCAAACAGTCAATCGATTGAGCAAATTTACTAGTAATCCATGACATGATCACTAGAAGGCTATTGCTACCTTTGCTAGGAACCCCCACACTTTGATGAACTTGTAGGAAGGTTTTTGCCCATTCCACAATTCATAAGGAGTTTGCTCTAATTTCTTGTGTGGTAGTTTATTTAGTGTGGGTGCCCCGGAGCGCTCCCAGACCCCGCGCGCCCTTTTTTAGGGGAGCGCAGCGTGCGGAAGGACATCACACTTTCCATTCCATCCTCCCTTGTTTATGGGAAGACGAAATTAAAAGTGTAGAAAGAGTGTTGTTGAAAAGCGCGTTGAATACGCCTCGGTCACCGAGTGTACTTTAGTCCATTATGAAAGCTTTGGATTTCTCCGTATCTCATCCTCCCTTGTTTAGGGGAAAACAAGATACAGAAAACACATCACCCTTTTCATTCCCATCGTCCCTTGTTTAGGGAAAAACGGAAAAGTGCAAAAAAATGATGTTGTGAAGGCGCGTGGGAACACGCCCTGCCTCACTGTGGACTTGAAAATTGTCCTAGGTCACTATGAGTGCATTGGATTTCTTCGTATCTCATCCTCCCTTGTTTAGCGGAAAACAAGATACAGAAAATGCATCACCCTTTTCATTCTCATCGTCCCTTGTTTAGGGGAAACCGGAAAAGTGCAAGAGAAGGATGTTGCGGGCCTCACTGTGATCCAAAATGCTGTAACAGAGTCGTCATCTTTATTTTAAGGAGAAATAAAGAAAACAAAAAATAACCAGAGTTTGTAAAAAAAAAGGGTTCGGGGGCTAAGTTACGAGGTGGGAAGGTGTTAGGCACCCAACTCGCCCTTTCGGTCTCAAAATTAGTTTTTGGCTAAAATATACTTTTATTATATGTATTCAGCAAATAAAATAAAACATTAAAACAGATATATCTGTATCTATATTATTTACAGACTTGTAACCGCCTCCTTCCAGGTAATTACAAATACATTTAAAAATATTTGACCATAATAATGGCTTTTTTTAGTGCTATTTTCTATAGAAATCCATGCAGCATAATTGCTTATGGCACTTTTATATAATAATGACTCTTTTTGGGATTTTTGGACAGGAGAAATAAGGTGGAATCCTAGCTGGAAGGATAAGATTCACTTTGACCGGTTGGATTTGAGTTTGGAGGAGATTTGACGGAGATTTGAGGCTTATAGGAGGAGGGGGACTCTCTCTTTCTCACGATCGCTCTTCACTGCGTAAACTCAACGCTGTGTGTACTGTGTGCGACGTGAAAATGTGTATCCCTTTTTCTGAAGCCGGGCACCTCTATTTACAGTTGGGGGTGGGGATCCCGTTGGCATTTTGAGTTTTCTTTCTGTGCTTCATCGGCTTGTACCGCGCGCTTGAGAGAGAGTACCGGAGGCAAAGTGCTACAGTACATGAGCACTATGCTGGTGCCACCCATAGGGGTTCTGGGCGTCGCGCCTGGTTTTCTTTTTAGCCTTCTTTTTGACACTTTGGCCCCTGCATTTCACTGTTTTACGCATCCTGCTTTTCCTTTGGCATTTTTAAACCATGTAACTTGACATTTGTTAAGTTTTAACAGGTCTTGATATCACATGTCATGTTACATACCCAGGGGTACGAAATTGGGGTGTCTACAGAGCCCCTCAACAATGGAGTTTACGGGTAACCCGCAGCTTACCAAGTAAACGAACATCGTTGATAAGAAATAGACTCCCTAATTTCGTGGAATTATAATGGGGAGTGATATATGCAATAGGTAGCAGTTATAATGCAGCAGTTTATAATGCATATCAAATCTCACATATCTTAGACATATTTAGTCGGTTATAGCAGGTTATCGTAGTTTTTAAGCAAATATGCAAACTAAGTGCTCTGATGGTCGGACCTACCGAAGTAGGCTGCCTATGTATCCCTTAATAAAAGGAATCAGACCAAACGTAGTTCGGCCCAATGCAAACAAACAACGCTAGGTGAAATACCAAGATCAAACATCGCATCCTCAAATGGTCGAATCCTTTGCCGAACGCGATGGTGGGATAGATCGCATCCTCCGGGCAGGGCCCTTCGTCGGAGTATGATAACCTTTTCACTGGCCCGGGGCACGCGACCCCCTTGCAGAAAAGGTTGAACACTCAGGTGGAACACATCATAAAACATTGCATCCTCAGGGGTAGACATCTTTCGTCGAATGCAATGGTGGAACACAGATTCAAGTTTGATCACTCGTCTCGCGGTTACGTCCGTGAGGAGATGATCTTATGCTACTCCTAGAAAGCAGGAAAACATTGCATCCTCAGGGGTGGACATCCTTCGTCGAATGCGATGGTGGAACACAGATTCAAGTTTGATCACTCGTCTCGAGGCCGTGAGGAGATGATCCTATGCTACTCCTAGAAAGCAGGAAAACATTACATCCTCAGGGGTGGACATCCTTCGTCGAATGCGATGGTGGAACCAAATGAGATGCATGCAGGTAAAATATGAATACTTTACCTTTCTTTACCTTTTCTTGCTTCTGTTGTTGCTTTTGCTGCTTCTGTTGTTTTTGTTGCTTCTACTGCTTTTGCTGCTACTTTCTTGATTTCTCTTTGCTGCTTTCTTTTTTTTTGCTACATTTTTGCTTGCTTTGCATTTTTGCTTGCTTTGCATTTTTTCTTTCTTTGCATTTCTTACATTTTTTTCTTCTTATTTTCTTTCTTTATTTCTCTTTTTTTGTTTTTCATTTCTCTTTGCTCCTTTTATTCTCTTTGCTCTTTTTTTTTTTTTTTGCAGGTCTGGACTTACTCGGTTTTTCATTTTACGCTGGGTCCATTGCGCCATCGCATTCACGAGCCACCTTATTTGGCGAATTTGTGAATGCTAACCGAGTAGGGTCGGATCGAGATGGCCACTACTTGGATAAGGTGATGTTGCGAGATAGGATAGCCAACTCGAGCCCAAGCACCGTGCATTTATTTCCCTGGAAAGGTCTGGTGGGACCTTATATGATTTCTCTGGATATGAGCCGATGTCGGATACTGATGGTGTCTATCATGGTTGATTCTTTGTATATGGGCGAACGGGCCAACCGCCAGCATTCTATGCTCCTGACATTCCCAGTGACACCTCTTATGCCTCCCGCTTGGGTGATTGTCCCGGACTTCTTGCCGAACAGGTATCTATACCGGTCGAGATTTCTTATGCCTCCGAGCGATTACCCAGTCATGGCGTATGAGGATTTTCTGAGGACTATGCTTCATCCTGCCCGTCATGTCCCTGTAGTAGCCAGGCGTGCTTCTGATGCTCATGATAGGCCAAGGCCTTCTTGCCCAGCTCCTGACGTGCAGTTAGTTTTCTGCGCCTGCCGAGGCTTTCTCCACCTTCTGGTATCGTCGTGACGGAAGACTTGTGGAAGAAGTTTTACCCGATGTGGACATCCCCGAGGAGTATCATGTCCCAGAGCAGGCTCGCACAGTAAACATTTTTCTTGCCTTTTTTTTTCATCATTTTTTTTGCTTGCCTCATGTCATTTTTTTTGGAGATTGATATATTATTTTTTGATGTCTCAACACTTTTTTTTTCCAGGTTAATGTATCATCGTACAAGAAGCTGTTGAGGGGCTTCTTTAGCATCAACAAATTGTACCAGTGACTTGTGGACGAGTTTTCCTATCGGGGGAACGATGCAGTACGACAGATCAGGCGCCGGGATGATGATGGTGATGATGATACAACCGGCGGATCAAGTCGTGCTCGGGCGAGGGGACAGGAGTATAGGATTGGCGGGTCCGACCCTCGAGTCATGGGTGGCAACCTTAGAAGGAGCAAATCTTCTCGCGCTCATTAGCTCCGTTTACCTGCATTTATTACCGTCGAGTACTTGGGTATTTGTATTAGTTCGTTCTTGGGCCGACGTGTTGTGTCGTGCCTTGTTCGTGGTTTCCACGTTTATTTCAGTTGTCTCCCGGGCACGCAGTAGCTTTGGGGATTTTCTTTGTACTAGTTGTTGTTGTTGTTGTGGTTAACCCCGGTATGCTTTAGTCGTGGGTAATTGTTATATCAGGTTATTCTTTGTTTAAACACCGACCTGGAGTGCCGATGGTTTATTCAGCGTCTGCAATGTTGTGGCATGCGAGTTTTGTTTTCCCCTTTGGAGAGATTTATGTCTCTCTTGATTTCTTGACATTGTTTTTCGAGCTTCACAGCTTGAGACTTTCTTTCTTTATCGCTTCCGCATATTCGACATTTGTAAACCCGTATTTTTGTACGGCTACACTACCTTTATTTGAGTTTGTTAGCTCAACTGTTCGACTCGCACTACTGTTTGAAAGTGCTTGTCCTCTTCTTGCCTTGTCCTAGCGGCACGACCTTGGGATTCCGTGCTGGAATTCGGGTCGGGTCGTGACAGTTGGTATCATAGCTTATGTTAGCTATAAGCCAGGATAGGTTCCATGGCCTAGGTTGGGTTTGGGTGTCGTCGAGTGTTCTCGTTAGTGCCTATTCGGCATGTTCTTTTGTACAAGTATAGGACTTGGAGTACTAAGTTTGATTTGGTCTAGATTGCCGTGAGTGCAAGCTTGTGTCTATGAGTATTATATTCCTCATATGTTGCTTTTAAGCTGCAGTTATACCAAGAGTGTGTGTTGCTGCCTTGTAGAGCTATTGTTTCTTGTCTGTTGTGAGTGATCATATAAGCTCAGGTTTTCGATCCCGAGTGTGATCGTTGTTGTGTTCGTTAGTGCCTTTGATCGTTGTTACACCTTCTTGAGCGGTGTGGCTAAGCCTTCCGTAGTACCTAGTGTATTCCGTAATTTCTATATAAGTATATATAGCTATTGTAGTACCTAATCGTGAGTGCTTGTGCTACCTAGTGTCGGGAATTGGAGGACTCTTTCCCACTGCCTGTTATCTGGTATTGAAGGGAATACCCTAATAATCAAGGTATTGTCGTGGTTTCGAGTTGAGGCTTGGTGATTAGCCGGTAGGTGATTATGCGATATTGATTGGATTGATTGTCGACCGTATATGGTTCGACGTATAAGGATGGTAGTATTCTAACTAGTAAGTATTTACTACCTAGTGACTTTGAGACGTTGGTTTGTTTTGATTTAAGCCTAATACATTGATAAAAGTATTAGTGTTGTATACTTGCATAGTAGATTAATATACTATGTACATGATATTGAATGACATGCCTATAAGTGACTATCTTATATGTGCGTGAGACCGTGATAAAGGATGCTATTATGTGATTTATGAACACCCTGCATCCTATACGATGAAAGCTTTTGAAGTCACTTCAGATGGCCCCTGACTTGATTATTAAGAGGTCTTCGTTGGAGAACTAGAATGGTATAATATGATATAGGAATTGACTAAAACCGTTACCAAATGGAATTAAATTGAGAGTGGTATCTTGTTTTGCTTGTGCAAATATGTGCAACTTGTATATGGAAATCATGCTATGAATGAAATGAACTTGTGACTTGATCGAATGAGTTACATTGTATTGAATGTCTTCCTTGTTGGGCGAATATGTGGTCCATGATGATAATTGACTACTTGATTATAGTGTAAAGACGTTAGACCTTAGAGATTCGTGTTGTGACCGGAATAATTTAATTAGCCCAGAAAATTCTTGGTTGGGAAGTTTACTAGTTCGGTACATTTATGGCACATGCACATGAATTACTTGATTAGATGATAGAGAGGCATTCAAACCTCGATATCCATGTTTGTTGGAAACTTTGTAGGCCTTGATAATGTCTTTGAACCCCGTCAAGAGTCAAGATGACTCGATTTTGGAATTGATTGGAGTTCGTATTAGTGTATTTCTCCCCCTCGTGTTTTGAGGCATACCTAGGTGGTAACCTCGACTTCATTTGCAGAACATAATATTGAACTTTTGGTTGTTGTAGGATTGTAAATTTGTGGACGAATTCTTTTAAGGTGGTGGGGATGTAAGACCCCGAACCTTCGTATATTTGACTTTCTCGTTCTGCATGTCGTTTAACCATAACCTCGCTTACTTGACTTGAGGTAAGAACCTTGATTTGTGTAGGTAGGCTATCTAGAAGCCAATACCTTAGTTCCATATGTTCCATAGACTTTAACTAGTTAAAGTTACAAGTTGCATACCGACGCTGTTCGTTACTTGACTCGGTTGAGAGTTTTCTCGCGTAGTTCTTTCGTGTGACCTCGGTTGTACTCTTAGTCATTCCTTCATTTGTCTTGAGGGTTATTTGAGCCTCATAAGGCCTTAGTACACAAGTTTTATGCTTCTTTGAGTTGCATTCACCCAACCGGTGCATCACCTTCAGTCCTGGACCCATTTGGCTTCGTTTTTGACTTGAACCATCGTTCCAACTTGCCAACCGAACATCTTGGGAGATGTTTGGCCAGCCCAACCGAACTCCTTTAGAAGAGTTCGGCCATGCCAACCGAACAAACACATAAAAGTTCGGCCCAGACAACCGAACAACGCTCCCGACATCAGCTTTGTGCTGGGTTGATTTCTAGCGTGAAACTCCTATTCTACCCTTATTTAACCCTTGCCCCTTCACCCATTTGAGGGTATTTGAGTCATTAAACACCCTTATAACCCCAAACACTCCTCCCCTCTCTTCATTAGTGATCGTCTTCAGCCATGAACGGGAAGGAGAAAGTGCGTGAGATTGAGTGTGCGACTAGTGCGTGTTCCGGCGATTCCCGGAGTTCCAGCCATCCGTTTGACGAGCCAAGACCACCATCGCGAAGCCCTCGCCGAGTAGATCATTTCCCATGGGTTTGTTTTCCTCTTCCTAGTTGTTTGTGGCTCGATAAAGGTACGTTACCGAAACCCTAGTTTCTCCCTCTAACTCAATGTTGATGTTAGGTTGCTAGAGGCTTGTTCCTTGTGATTTGTCATGGTAATACATGCCGAAATGTTATGTTTTTAATGGATATCAATATATGATAGTTAGGGCTTGAACCCAAATGATTATTAGTGAGTATATTGGAATAGTTATGGTTTAAAAGGTGTTGTGGTTGGGTTTAGAAACCCAGATATATTGTGAATCCCGAATTCATGTCTTGCCCTAGAATTTGAGACTTTGTAATTTGACCCAAATGGAGTCAATTAATTATAGAAGTTGTTATTTGAGCCCTAGGATAAATTCCTATGACTACTTGTATTCATTGAATCTCGATCTCGAAATCTTGAGATTTGATCGGGTGTGATCGATTTGGTGTTAAGGCTGATTCTTGGCTTAGGACTCTAATTGAGGTCCTTTAGTGATGTTAAGTGTGAGATTGTCGCTAGTCATTGGATTGTTTATGTTTGGGTCACAAATGCGTGACTCGAATGAAAGGCATTTGGATTGGTTCGATTATGATTTAGAAATGTTGATGCTTGTCGAACTTCAAATGAAGTCCCTAGACTTTTAAGAATGTAATCTACGCCTGTATAAAACCTAAGGAAATGAGATTGTTGTTGCTGGAATATCGACTCACTAGAGTCGCCTTGTGAATGTTTTGGGACTATCTTTAGAACTCTATACGTGGAGTCTACTTGTGTAAGTCGCTAGGATAACTAAGTTGTTATCTAGGACTTTCCAGTATGGTTTGGCCTTACAATTGTCTTTCCTCTTGTGCTGCTTAAGTCTTTGACTACTATGGACTTTTGGGTTATAGAATGAATTATTATTCTAGAAAGTGGTTTATATGTTTAAGCATATGGCTTCTTGATCTTAGACTAGTTGAGTAGTCTTGGATAATATATGATGCTTGATGATTAAGTTATGACTTAACTTGGTTTCATAACTGAATATGGAATACTTTGTATATTTGATATTGTGACTAAAAGCATGATTTTACATTGTCAAGAATTGGTCCTTTTATGTGATTTAATGATACGACTTAAGAAACATATCATGTTCCTTGCTTTCATGAATATACTCCTAATGAATTATCAACATGCATTGCTATATGGATTCCATTATCATGTGGAATTCCAAACTTGATTTGATCTAAGGCTTGAATTGACAATTATCAACTGAAGTTTCCCGCTTGTACTTGACTTAGTGACTTTGCACTAAGGTTCCTAAATGGAACAAGAACCCAACTATTGCCTCAACGAGAACATAGAAAAGAGTATCAGGATACATATAGTGTTCAAACTCTATTTGATTGGAATTATAGAAATGACTCGACGAAGTCGATACTAGTGAGCCATTGAACAATACCAACTCAATGATCAATCCCTACGACGTTTGTAGTTCGTTAGTCTAACGTATCAGTTTACGTGACTTTGGGATGAATTGAAGTGCATAATTGACGTGTGTAATTATAAGACTCAATCGAGTTCTTACATGTTTTACATGATTGTGTTGAAGAATGCATAATCTAGAGCATGTTGTAGAATGTTATATCTATTTGACATGTTGGATTCACTCTTGTCGAATTCCTACTTGATTTCTTAATGAGTAAACACCTACTTGTTGAATAAGTTCGCTCATGTCGAACTTGTTCCTTATTTGATTGATTTGATAAGTAAACATATACTTGTCTCCCTATTAGTCTAGCTGGCGTACTTGTTCTTGTCTTCACTGGTTGACAATGCATCACCGTTACGAATCGTGAGATTCGTGATAGTGATGAATTGTCGAACCAAAATCATGCACGCACCCTCCTCTCTTGATCACTTTGGAGAAGAGTACCTTGTCGTAACCATAAGGCGCTTGGCATAATACTATTCATGGTCAATGTATCAATCACGTACATTCGACAAACACGTTCATGTTAACGCCTTGTATTGCAGGATCTACGTTGCGGCAGCGGCTCTATTATATGTCCTCCCGTTATGTGGTTTATTTCAAGCACCTATGTGACAACATAGTGTTTAATGATACATGATATCGAAAGTGACCATGTATATCTTGATTGCGCATTATTGAATTTCATGGTGTGTATATCTGTAGGTATACACACTCATACTTGATAATTCTATAACTTGATATGCGTATATGTGAATATGCATGCTTATACTTGCTAGTTTCATGAATGACTTGACATGTATAAATAAGGTTACACATACTTACATGAAATGTTTTCATGAGAATTACATTCTAATTCATTTGGTTTGTGTTGAACAGGGAATTTCATCCTAGTTCATTTGGACAGTTTAGTAAGTGAGAAGAGAGATTTCTTGTAAAGTATACCACCCGTCTTCATGAGCTTCGTCGTCGTAACGCGATGTTATTGTTTTTGTAACAATGTTTCATATTATGATATATTGTTTAGTAGTAGCGTACTGAGTCTTTATGACTCATCCCGTACTTTGTTTTCTAGTTGCAGTGACCTGTTCGCCACTTTGAAGCTGTGTAGATCGTGATTGTAGCAGATCGCAGCTGGTCGATAGCTCGATCTTAGTTCGTGTATCGTGGTATCAGAGTAGCGACTTGTGGAGTCTTGTCTCTATTTATCATCGTCATTATATTGTACATTTCTATTCTTGTGAGATCAACATTTTGTAAAGTTATTTAGACTTTACAGTCGGGTAGAGTACTTGGGTATTTGTATTAGTTCGTTCTTGGGCCGACGTGTTGTGTTGTGTCGTGCCTTGTTCGTGGTTTCCACGTTTATTTCAGTTGTCTCCCGGGCACGCAGTAGCTTTGGGGCTTTTCTTTATACTAGTTGTTGTTGTTGTTGTGGTTAACCTTGGTATGCTTTAGCCGTGGGTAATTGTTATATCAGGTTATTCTTTGTTTAAACACCGACCTGGAGTGCCAATGGTTTGTTCTTTTTGTTTAAACACCTTCAGAGACTTCGACATTTGTAAACCGTTTTTTGGAGAGATTTATGTCTCTCTTTATTTCTTGACAATGTTTTCGAGCTTTGAGACTTCCTTTAGCTCAACTGCTTCGACTTGTTAGCGCACTAATGTTTGAAAGTGCTTGTCCTCTTCTTGCCTTATTCTAGCGACACGACCTTGGGATTTCGTGCTGGAATTCGGGTCGGGTCGTGACATGTGCAGTCCTATTTCAACCCTGTTCATGCATTGTGCTCAAAAATTCGTCCGCTTCTTTGATTTTTCAGTATAAATGGAAGCCGAGGCAGCGTTCATTTCATCATCAGCCTGATTTCTTTCCTTCTGCTCAAGTCTTTTGAGTTCTCTTTTGCTCAATCTCCCTTTCCTTCTATCAGATATAAATTTTGTTTTTATCCAGAGATGGCCGCACCAGCTCATACGGCTTTGGAGATAGATGTTTATGAGAATGTTCTAGATTTTTGGGTACTTTCTTTGCGAGCAGATGAGCGAGAGTGGGTTGACACATTTACGGGTACCGGTGCCTGCTATCATGGCGGACCCTGTTTATTAACTGGGATATGCTGAATGGAGCTTCCAGGTTCTGGTCGCCTCAGAGCCACCTTTTCAATTTTTGTATGAACGAGATGTGTCCCACTTTCGAGGAATTTTGTGCTATGGTGGGGATGCCAGCCACTGGACCTATCGTTGTGCCTTCTGCACGGCGGCGTCCTTATATGGCAATAAGGGAGTTGTTTGGCACAACCCACGAGGCTACTCCGGGTTTCTACAACGGAGTCAATTTTAATTTGACTGTGCTCCCCGGTGCTTATACTGAGTACATGGAAGATGACCGAGTTTATTTGCGGCGCCGGCGGGCTTCCCTTTTTCTCTGCCTTATGGGATGGTACGTTCTGGTGGGCCGACCCGGATATATAGATGTGCGGGTCGTAGACCTGGTGCTGCAGGCTCGGGACCGCCGGGTTAATATCATCCCGGTGATTATGGCTGAAACCTTGTTTGGCATGGATGCTTTTGCGTCTGGTGATAAGGTGTTCCCTTCCGGCAGCCCTCTTTTGATTCACATGTGGCTAAAGGAGCATTTTAACTGGGTGATGGGCTAAGTGCTGATGGGAGCAATGTATGATCCTGGGCTCTATGGCTCTCGTGGCCATTACCATCAAATGAATTTTTCGGAGCATGACTGGATTGAGTATTTCTTGCGCATTGGCTCCATGGAAATCATATGGGTTGTCAGCCACTAGCGGATTCACAACTTCTTTATGTATACCGGGGTCTATGCCCAGGTTATTCTACCAAGTCTTGAGCAAACCACATTTTATCTGGCGTACAGGGTCCTTCGCCAGTTCGGTAGAGAGCAGTTTATCCCAGATGTGAGCCGTCCCCTGGCTGAAGAGCTGGAGATGAATAGGGACGTAGGCACCCTTATCCGCAACACATGGCAGCTTGATTTTGATTCGCAGGAGGCAACTTATGCCTATTCTGAGTATATGCTTCTGTCCTATGAATATATGTCATGGGTGTTAGTGGCTACTGAGGGGCATTCCCGCGTTATTAGGCATGCATTGAGGCGGATGCTGGGCCGACGAGTGAGCAGTGGCTTGGATGCTCGCCTGATGAAGAAAGGCGAGGATTTGAAAAGCTCGGGGCTGGTAATCCCTCAGGCTCTGCAGGAGGACTTCAGGCGGGTGCATGGCCTCGGTGCCCGGATGGCTCCTGATCCAAATGAGGCAGGTCCCAGTAATGCGCCTCCTCGTTTGAGCATTGCAAGTCGGCGGAGCAATCCTCATCAAGCAGATGAGGTTGTTCCTCCTCAGGTTGGCAAACGAAGTACTGCCCACAGAAGTGACGGTGCTGGCCTAAGTCGTCATGATGATGAGGAAGATGAGGACACTTCTGGTGGTTCTCACGCTGGTGAGACGGGAGCTTCTTTTGTGCCTCGCATGAGTATATGGTCACGGCTGGGCGGACGCTGCAGGCGCTGATGGACCGTTTCTGGGCTAAGCTGTAATAAAAAGATAGTTGGGGGGGGGAATAGGGGGTATAGATAACAAATAGTATGTATATAGACAAATGTATAGGAATAAATGCATAATCTTAAATGTCCTAGATGCTTATTCCTAGGCTGCACCTTATGGATTGTGTTATGTTATATTTTGATGTTTTATGTGAGCTCTGTCGTGGTTTTTCCTTTTAGTCAGTCAAAACTTTGCATATGCTGAAGGCTTTGGCAGGCTGGAGGTCAGATGCTGAGGATTTGGGAACTGCATTCCCTCACCTTTTCTCCTGTTGTTTTTCTTTTGTTGCTCTAACTTTTGCCTAGGCTGCCCTTTCGGGTTTTCAACTTAGCGAGTCCTTATTTCTCCTTTTTGTTTTTTTTACATGCTCTAACTTTTGTCCAGGCCGCCCTTTTGGGTTTTCAACCTAGCGAGCTAGAGAGGGAAGCAATTTGCAAGATATATTTTCGGCTCATGTACCTTTTAAGCTTATCGAGGTTGAAGGGCTGAACAAGGTCTTCCTCATCTTGGTTTGTGAGGAGCACCGCACCTCATGACCGGATCTCTTTGACAATGTACGGTCCCATCCAAGGAGACTTTCATTTTCCCCTAGTATCGACATAACTGAGAGGTTTTTCGCAAAGCAACAGGTCTCCGACTTGGATGTCATGGCCTTTGACTTTTTTGTTAAACGCTCGAGCTATTTTCCTTTGATATGCCCGAGTGTGTTCTAGGGCTAGCAGCCGTTGTTCGTCGATCAAGGCTAATTCTTTGTAGCGCTGCTTGACCCAATCAATCTCTAATATGTCTGATTCCATCATTACTCTTAATGATGAGATCTCAACTTCAATAGGCAGCACAACCTCCATGCCGTAGGCTAAAGAATAGGGGGTACCCCAGTGGGTGTGCGAACTGAAGTGCGATAGCCCCAAAAGGCTAGTGGCAATTTTTCCAGTCAGTCTCTTACCGTGTCAGCCATTTTTCTGATAATATTTTCTAGCGTTTTGTTGGCTGCTTCAACGGCACCATTTGCTTGTGGTCGGTATGGGGAGAATTTTTGCCTTTGGATCTTGAATTCGTCGAGTAGACGATTCACGTCCCCTTCAAAATGTGTACCATTGTAACTTGACAGTCTTTTCCTTTTGCATTTTTAAACCCTGTAACTTGACATTTGTTAAGTTTTAACAGGTCTTGATATCGCATGCCTTGTCACATACCCTGGGGTACGAAATTGAGGTGTCTACATTTAGCAAGTAATTTACTGTGAGCACTGCCTTTCCCCACATTTAATCGGGTAGGCTTTATTGAATCAGCAAAGAATTTATCATTTCTTTAAGTGTACGATTTTTCCTTTCAGCAATCCCATTGGATTGTGGAGTATAAGGAGGAGTAACTTGATGAATTATTCCATGTGCTTCACAAAAATCCTTAAAAGGATGTACATATTCACTTCCTCGATCAGATTTGAGAATTTTTATCTTTTTCTCAAGTTGATTCTCGACTTCGTTCTTGTACGTTTTAAATGCCTCGAACGCTTAGTAAAGATGACAATAGTGTGTACTGTCATTAATAAAGGTGATCAAGTAATTTTTACCGCCATATGATTCCATAGATTTAAAATCACATAGGTCGCTATAAAATAGATCCAACGGTCTAGTGTCACGTTGAACCGTTTGAAAGGAGATTCTTGTTTGTTTGGCTTCAACGCATATTTGACATTTTTCCATTTGCATTAATTTTCGTATAGATTCATGGGTAACATGACCTAAAATACGCATAAATACTAAGGGAAAATGCCAAATATGCGTTGAGGCCGAACAAACAAGAACCTCCTTTCAAATGGTGCAATGTGACACTAGACCGTTGGATCTAATTCATAGCGACCTATGTGATTATAAATCCATAGTCATATGAAAAAAATATTTCATCACCTTATTTAATGATAATACACGCTATTGTCATCTTTACTTGTTAAATAGCAAAGATGAAGCGTTAGAGACATTTAAAACGTACAAGAACAAAGTCGAGAATCAACTTGAGAAAAAGATAAAAATTCTCAAATCTGATCGAGGAGGTGAATATGTACATCCTTTTAAGGATTTTTGTGAAGCACATGGAATAATTTATCAAGTTACTACTCCTTATCCTCCATAATCCAATGAGATTGTTGAAAGGAAAAATCGTACACTTAAAAAAAAATGATGAATTCTTTACTGATTCAATCAGGCCTACCCGACGAAATGTAGGGGGAGGCGGTGCTCAAAACAAATTACTTGCTAAATAAACTACCACACAAGAAATTGGAGCAAACTCCTTATGAATTGTGGAATGGTCGAAAACCTTCCTACAAATTCATAAAAGTGTGGGGGTGCCTCGCAAAGGTAGCAGTACCATTATCTAAAAAGGTAAAAATCGGTTCGAAAACCGTTGATTGTATCTTCATAGGATATGTAGCTCGTAGTAGTGCTTATAGGTTCTTAGTGTATAAGTATGAAAATACAGATATTAAAGTATATACAATCATGGAATCAAGAGATGTCACATTTTTCGAAAACATATTTCCATTAAAGGTTAATGCTAATGGAAAATGCTCATTTTCTTGGAACACAAGCGAAGATGAGAACGAGGTCCCCATGGACATCATCCAAAATAATAATCAAGATGAACATGATGATGAATCTAGAAGGAGCAAATGATAAAAAATAACTAAAACTTTTGGACCCGACTTTGTGACCACGTTTATAATGGATAATGAACCATGAACGTTCAAGGAAGCAATGTCTACTCCAGAAGCTCCTAAATAAAAAGAAGCCATTATGGCGAAATCTCTTCCATTATGCAAATCACACTTGGGAATTAGTAGAACTTCCCAAGGGGTGCAAACCATTGGGCTGTAAATGAATTTTCAAACGGAAATTAAAACCCGATAATTCTATTGATAAGTATAAAGTACGACTGATCGCGAAAGGGTTTAATAAAAAAAATGTGTTGATTATTTTGACACTTATACCCCGGTAACTCAGATTACGTTAATTCGACTACTAGTTGCGTTTGTATCTTTGCACGATCATGAAATACATCAAATCGGCATTAAGACTACATTCCTAAATGAGGAACTCAAAGAAGAAATTTATATGAATCAACCAGAAGGGTTCATAGCTCCCAACAACAAAAAGAAAGTATGTCGGTTGGTCAAATCGTTGTATGGTTTAAAGCAAACACCAAAACAATGGCATAAACGTTTTGATGATGTGATATTTGCAAATGAGTTTAAGATCAACGAATCTGACAAATGTGTGTACGCCAAAAATACACAACATTGTTACGTTATTATCTCCACTACGTTTGGCAGTAATAACAACATGATCAAGGACACCAAGACCAAAATATCTAGATTAATTAGTCCGTGAGGAAAAAATGTAAGGGTAGAGTAACTGACCACAAGGATGAATTAGGTCGAGCAATTGAGAGTAGATTAACTTTAAACCCTAAGCAAAATAAAAATGCTATTGTTTGAAGAATGAAATAATTACCATGATAATGTTGAGGAAAGTGAAAGCAAATCAAGAAGAGCTGTTGAGTCGATCCAAAAAAGATGTCATGCTTGTCAAGAGGGGTAATGAGTCTGTTAGAGGTAGGGTTTTGATTTGATTTTTCTCTTTTGACAAATAAATTGTGAAAGAGATGATTAAAGTATGATATTTTATTGATTCATTGACTCAGTTGGTAATAGGTCGATTACTCGACATGTTGTTGTGGGTAGGAATGAAGGTTGAGTAGAATCAATTACACTACCTATGTTGTTTTGGGTCTGAATGAATACTTCATCACTTACACTTTAAAAAAAGGATAGTATAAACAGTTTCTATCTTTAGATTTTTTACCCAATCAAAAGCCATAAAAGATAAACTAACTTGGCTTTTGGCAATTATAGATAATTTCCTTGACTCAATGGTGCGTTTCCATGGATCTCAAACCCAAAACCGCAGTTAAGAGCATCTCCAATGATACCACCCTATATCACCCTCTAGCTACCTCGTTTTTTGTTCCTTTTACACTTTTTCAACACTCTAAAAAAAATTCACTCCAATAATCACCCTCTATACAATCCTTTAAAAACCTCAATTTTCTTTCATCACAACTAACAAACCTAACTACCACCATATTTCTCATTTTTTTTATTTCTATTTTTCCAACACAATTGACTTGAAATATTTATATTTTATATTGTATATTCTATGGAAAAAAATATTTTATTTTTTAATTATTTCGATTACTTTAATCTAAAAAAATATGTCATTTTAAGGGTCAATTTATGTTTATACTAATAATAATAATTATTATTTTATCCTCTCATAGATTACGAACACGAAACAAATTATTTCCTTTGGTTGAAAAGAATTCGCAATTAATACACACATTTTACTTAAAAAATAAGCATATTTCAATTTGATTAATCGATTAAGTTTACGATAATAATGTAAAAAAAGAATATATGTATATCAGTAGCTTGCAACGGTAGAAAAATTTAAGAAGACAAAGGTAGTATAGTTAAAGAAAACCACACATTACACCAATATGTGTAATATAGTCAATTAATTTTTTTAAACGGTGTATCGGGTCAAAGAGGACGATTATTTAAAAATGAAAAGAATATATGTTTTAATAATTTTTAAAATTGCTTTTATCTCAAAATAAATGTCAATTTAAGAGAAAATTTATGCTTAAAATATTTTTTATTATTATCTAAACTTAACTCCTACTGATGAAATGATTTTTTTTTTAAATTTTAGCACCAAATAAAACTTATTAAATTAATAATAACTACATAAATGATTAAATGGTAGAGAAAAAGAAAGAAAACGGAGAAAAAAGAAAATTGAAGAGAGAAAGTGGATCACTATTTCACTAAAGGTCCCTCCAAATTTAGAGGACGGCTTAACTTGATTTATGGATAGAGAGTGTGAAAAAACCCTCTGAAATAGCTTTTAGAGGTATCAAAAAAGGGGCATGCCCTAACCAACTACAATATCTCCACCATTTACTAGTAGCCTAGTACACAGTATCCACTTTGCAAACCTTTCAAGAGCTTCTGTAATCTGTGTCACACAGTTGCCTGGGCAATGTCGAGGCTGTACATATCTCTCCCCCACCCAATCAACCCTTTCCTAAACCCTAGTCCTAGTCCTAGTCCTAGTCCTAACCAATTCTCCATTAACACCCATAGCTTCCAATCCCTCCCTCGTCAACCATTCCTCACCACTTCTTCACCCATACTCTCCCGCCGGAACCTCACCGCACTTTCGTCGGCCGGCGACTCTCGGTACCGGCATAAGTCCTCGAAGCCACCGACGGATTTGGTACGGACGCTCGCTGCTTCTGCTATTCTCCTTTTCGGTCTGGGTATTCGTGCCTGCTCCGCTGCTGGCTCCACCCAATTTCCACCAGTTCTTGCGCCGGATGGTGCCGTATTGGTTCACCAGCAGTCAATTCAAGGTTGGTGAATTCGCCCAACTAGCTTCGTTATTACATTTGTTACTATTTCCTCCATCTTCAAGTTGCTTATTTGAAGTTAAAGCTACCACGTTTTGCCTGTTTATATTTCCTATGTGTAATCAAAGATAAACACACCCTCCGGTCCAAATAGCCTTGTTTTATTATTGGGAAGTGAACCTAAAGACAAATATCCTTTTTTTTTCTTTGGTATCTCATAACTTTATGACATTATCAAATTATACTCGGCTCCATTCTGCCAAAGAGTCCATATATAATTAACATTGGAGTCGGTCAAATTACAATAATGCTTCAGTATAATCGATATTAAATGTGGAGGGTAATGTTGAAATGTTATGGAGATTGTTGACATGATTTTGAAAGAGGACTTTAAAGTGAAACATCCTAAAATAATATAGGGTACTCAAGAAATAATTGAGCAAGATCATAGACAAGTCCCCAAAAGCAGCCTCAAGAAAATTTATATTTTCAACTGATTTTCTAGTAATCTTTGTGTTCCCCATCTTTGCATGCCTTGGTCAACCCGTGTGGCATGCATCCTCAGCCAAGATTAGAAGCCTCGTATCTAGATCCTTGAGCACTAAAGAGACAACAACATCATCGTCACTCACGATAGAATCATCGACTCCATCTTTGCATGCCATTGCCGAGGAAAAGCCTCGCTTTGATACCACACTTGATACGGGGAAAGGTTTTAGATTAAACCCAAAGGATTAATCGAGGGTTCTTACTATGAGAAAACCCTCAGAAAAAGGATTAACCCCTAATTTTATTCAATTTTCTGTACAATTTGGAATTGACATCAAACCTATATTTATAAGGTTCATAGCGGTTGGAAAGGATGTTATAATTTCCAAAAAAAACTGCCCCAACTTATCTAGTAACCAACTTCCAAAAAAAACTGCCCTAATTTATCTTGTAACCAACTAGGACTTTAAATTCATCAATTAGGGATCTAAATCTACTTCTAAATAAAAAAAAATACTACCTTATTAATTACAAATTCAAAATTTATAACAATAGTCAAAATAATCAAAATTAAGAATAAACTGTTCCAATCTTGTCCCACATCATTACACTACCTCGTTTGTGATCAAAACTGCATCCGTGATCCGTCATCCTCCCATGAAAGCATGCTGAGACTCGGATATTACCTTCGATAGAATCTTTTTTAATTCTAATAGAAAGCACCTTCACAATAGTCTTATATAGCCCTCCAATGTCCTCTCCCGCCAATTCTCTTCGAGATCAAATCAATAAACACGACATTAAGGATCTTCTTAAATCGCTTATGCTCATTGAAAAAGTGATAATCTTCCTTCAAGTCATCTTTAATTACCTCCCAGCAACGTTGAAAAAATTCCATAGTAAAACCATCCAGTCCCGGGCCTTTATCACCTCTCATACTTTGAATAGCTAACATGACCTCTTCCTCCGAAAATGGAAGTTCTAAAGAATCCCTCTCCCCACACAAAGTGATTTGAAGGAAATCCCTTCTTGCTTAGGATGCCACCCACTATTATCCTTGTATAGCCCTTCGTAAAACTCTGCGAACTGCGATATCTTCTTTGATCTCAGCTTCGTCTTCCAACACCTTTCTGATTTGGTTAGCTTGTTTATGCGCATTTGCCATTCTATGAAAGAACCTTGTGTTTCTATCCCCCTCTCAACCCTTAACCTGGGATTTTTGCCTCTTGTAGATTTCCTCTCTTCTAAGCAATCTTTGAATCTCTAATTTCAACGAAGCCTGCCGAAGTGATTCCTTAACACTCGGACCATCCCCCCCTCCTTTGCATCTAACAATCTGACTACTCTAAAGACTTGGCCAATTTCAAATTAACATCCCCAAAAGTCTCCCGATTCTACTTTTTCAAATCCTCTTTTAATCTTCTCATCTTCCTTACAAGTCTAAAACAAGGGTCTGCTTGCACCGAATAAGCTCGCCAAATCCCTTTCATCCACTACATGAAACCTGGATGTTCTAAGCACATGTTCTCAAAAGCGAAACAGGTACTTTCCTTTCACCAAAATACCACTCTCTACCGAAGGGGGACGTGATCCGAAACCACCCTTGGAAGACAAGATCGAGAAAGGTCACCAAACCTCTCTGCCCATGCAGCCCATCCCGTTGTCACAAGGAATCTATCAATTCTCGAGCATTGTACCCTCTTGGTTATTCTCGACCAACTAAACCACCCCCCTCTAAAGGCAGATCCACCAGCTGCGTATCATTGATAAATTCATTAAATTCCTCCTTAGCTTGCAAAACTCCCTTGGCCCCAAAGCATTCATGTGGAGATTTGATAATATTAAAATCACCACCCCCACCATGGAAAATTCCATCTAGCGAAGATTGTCCTAAGCTCATCCCACAACCCTCTTCGATCATCATCCACACACGCCCATAAACCCCCGAGAAAATCCATCTCGAATCATATAGCACCATTTCAATCAGGCAAGAAATTGATGAGACACCAACCATAACTCCCAACCTAGATATCTCTCTGCTGTCCCACAACACTAAGATGCCCCCGGCTGTCCCGGCAGTGTGTAAATGCTCCCATTGGAACCATGTGCTGCCACCCACACTCATCACGAGCCTTCTAGTTCTATATACATTTTTAACTGTGTTTCTTGAAGGAAAATCACATGAGGCTTCCATCTCCTAAGAGCCGCTTGGATTACTTGTCTTTTGGACAAATCATTTAAACCTCTCATGGTCCAAGATATAATTCAAATATTCATATCTAACCTTAAAGATTAATATTTCACCTGTCCTCCCCTTCTATTCCCTTGATCAAAATTGATGCTACGGCACACATTTTTCAGCTCCCTACTACTACTGGATTGAACCTTCCTTTTGTTGGTATTGTTCTCCTTCCCCACCGAATTCTGACCCTTCTCTATGTCCAACAACCAATTTAATATCTTTTCTTCATACCCTGTACATGACACCCCCAAGAATCTCCCAAAACCCTTTACTCTCCTCCTTACCCACAACGAGATGTCCTCCTCATTTTCAACCCTTAGTTCTTTAATGGATATCTGTAATGAAGGGGTGGATATGCATGTTAGATTAAAGGGTGCATATGTCCATCAACTATAAATATATTTAATGAAGGGGTGGATAAGCATATTAGGGGTTGGAATTAACATCTCCTTTTTAATAGGACTGAGGAAGTCTTATTAAAAAAAGGAAAAGAAAAGACCATGGAAGTATTGTAATGCTTGATTAAGAGATTCATGAGATGTACTTAGGTTTGCAATTTCTTTTGGGTTAATGTTCTTTTATAAGAAGCCAGAAGTTTGTAAAACTTAATCATTTATGCTTTTGATTGTGAGATGAAGATGTCTTTGTGAGGTTTGAGTAGTTATTGGCTTATTGCATTCACATTTAGGAATTTGCATTTGAGTTTTAGTAATGAATGTTTCCTGTAAACTTTTGTTTAATCTTATAATTTGTGAGACACCCCAAATCTCATAAGATAATTGTGGATATGTGTTGACATGTGGACTGATTTTTTTTAAACAACATAAAGATTTGGCTACATTCAGGCTTCAAGGCAGACAGAGAGGAAGGTGCAGATTTTTCAGTCTCTCATTTGATGTTTGCTCTGGTTTTCTGTGAGGCGGATAAATCTCATTTGGGTTACCTCAGACTGATTCTTCTATTTTTTCAAGCAGCAGGGTTGAAGATTAACATCTTAAAGTGTGAAATTATTCCGGTAGGTGAAGTTTTCAATTTGGGGAGCTTGACACAGTTTTTTGGGTGTAAAGCAGGAAGCCTTCCTACCAAGTATCTGGGTCTACCTCTTGGGGCAGCTTTTAAGAGTGTAGCTAGTGGTATGGGATTTGGTTCTCGAAAGATTTGAAAGAAGGTTGGCGAGTTGGAAGAGACGTTATTTGTCAAAAGGAGGTCGCTTGACTCTGATTAAGAGTACGTTGTTGAATTTGCCAACCTATACGCTTTCTATTTTTCAGATTCCTTCGTCGGTGGTGAAGAGAATCGAGAAATTGGAAAGAGACTTTCTTTGGGAATGGGGTGCGGATGGTCAGAAGTATCATCTTGTAAATTGGAATACAGTTTGTAGAAGTATTCGGAATGGAGGTTTGGGAGTTAATAGTCTTAAGGTGTTCACTAGGGCTATACTCGGTAAATGGTTGTAGAGATTCTTGCGGGAAAGGGAAGCGTTGTGGAGAAGGGTAGTGGTGGGCAAATATGGTGAAGGGAATCATTTGTGGTTTCCAAAGGAACTTTCCTGCTCTTATGGGTCAAGTGTTTGGAAAGGCATTATGAAAGTGGGAATTCTTTGAAAGTCAGGTTTCCTTTAACATTGGAAATGGGGAGAAGGTGAGATTTTGGAAGGATAAGTGGTGTGGAGAAGTTTATCTTCAAAGGGGATTTCCTAATTTATTCAATATAGCCGTTAATCAGGAAGAGTTGGTGAGTGCTGTGGTGGAGTGTTCTAATGGGGTAGATTCTTGGAGCCCCTCTTTTCGTAGAAATTTGCATGATTGGGAGATTGGCAATATTTCTAGATTCTTTGAAATGCTTTATGATGTTCGAAGAGGTTTGGGGGAGGATAGAGTTGTTTGGGATGGTTTGAAAGGGAAAACTTTCTCGGTGAAATGTTTTTACTCTTACTTAAAAAATGAGGATAGGAGACACTATCCTTGGAAAGTAATTTGGAAGTCAAGGGCTCCTAGTAGAGTGATGTTCTTTGCTTAGGAAACTTCGAGGGAGGTAATTTTGACCGGGGACAACTTGAGAGCTCAAGGGAGGGTTTATGTTAATTGGTGTTTCATGTGCAAAAAGGAGTTGGTTAATCATTTGCTTCTGGACTGCCAGTTGATAGGGACTTATGGGACTCTTTCTTACTTGCAACGAGTATTTCTTGGGTGATGCCTAGGTCTTCTCTTCAACTTCTTCATGGTTGGGCTTCTTTTAGTATTGTTAGTAAGAACAGTACATGGAAGTCTATTCCTTTGGCGATTTGGTGGAGCGTTTGGAAGGAAAGGAATCATAGGGTGTTTGACAATGTGGAGTTAGACTTTGATTGGCTAAAGAAAGAAGTGCATCAATTGCTTAATTTCTAGCATTCTGATGTGGTGTCATGTTCAGGGGATTCTTTTGTTAATATTTTGGACAGATCTAATTTTTTTAGTGTTGTATACTCTCTGTGTACAAGGATACGTCACCTGATTTGGCGCTGTGTTAATATTATATTTACTTATGAAAAAAAAGAAAAGATTTGGCTTTATGAAAAGCCATATATTTGCCCAAACACTCAAATATTTAATCATTTAAATCAGACTAAAATATGCTTGGGAAAATTGGGGGGGGGGTGTGTGTGACTGATTGTAAGAGAGTCATGGTGAGTTGGGAGCGAGTTTAAACACATCGGGTAAGGAGGCTTGAGTTCGTCCAACTTAGCATTCAAAAACAAATCCCTAGTGGAGAAATGGTTATGGCGCTTTACCTTTGATCCAACATTTTGGCATCATGTGATTAGAATTAAATTGGTCTTCGTCAGAATTGGTGGGATCCAGGACCGTTGATTAAATGTCCCTTAGAAGTCCCGGAAGTTTATTAATATCTCTCTAACTCTTTTTTCCTTCATACTCCTATTAAATGGAGGACGGTTGTTGCATTTGGTTATGGAGGGATACTTGAGTCACTGGTAGACCTTTTGCCCATACTTCTCATCTTTTTCGGTTGTCTTTCTTACATGGGATTCCTATCGCTAGCTTCTTTCACTCTTCCTATGATAACCTTTCTTGGTGTTTCACCTTATTTAATATAAAGTGCTTTCATGAACTTCTATTGGTCATTCCTTATTGGTTCCCATTCCTTACGGGGATTCACCCTGCAGACACATTTGGAACTTTAAGAAGTTCTAGGTTGTTTATGATTTCTTATGCCTCGCTATCATTCCCTTACTTTTTTCCTATATCCATTTTTCTTAAAGAAGAATTTATTAGATCAAGAAGAGAATGTACAAAAGCAGTGAACAAGCCATCCGCCAAATCAAAAAGTGGAAAGAAAAGAGAAGATACAAAAAGAGGCTAATGTAAAACTTCCCTCCAGTCTCTCGCTATAATTGGTACTTGATTTTGTGTCCGTGCATATGACACGGCGCCAGTATGAGATGGTGTTAGTATTCAAAATAACCAATTTAAAATGAACACCTCTCGATAATCAATTAAAACAATATGATCATCCAATAGTGGAAAAAAATTAAAAGTTAGTTTTGTAATTTTTTGAGGGGACAACCAGCCTTGCCCTTGAGAGAAACGTTATATAATGAAGAGGGAAAGATACGGAGAATATAATTAAAAGGATGCAGAGAAGGAAAAGGATATAGAGTATAGGAAGGCAAACGTAAGAATTAAGTTAAATATCTCCTATATTGTTATCGGGATTCACGAAATCTAGTAATATCTTGACCAATAATTAACTTTTTAGAAAAACTTAATCCTGGCCAGTAATTATGTTTTGTAAAAATGAATCCTGACCGGTAGTTAACTTTTCAGAAAGACTGAGCTTAATTATAATATAGATGGGGCTATGGGCACTCCTCTAAAAGCTCCTAATGCTGGCCCTAAATAGAATCATAAAAGGAAATTCTATCCTTCATCAAAGAAAAGGACGACACCTTAGCCCGAAAGATGTGAGAATTCCTCTCTGTCCAAATGCACCACAACGTACTAAATATTGCACACTTTGCTGCCCCCAAAACCCATGTATCTAATGATTCTAACCAAGAAAAAAACCTCAACTGAGCAGGCACTTACCCAATACCCATCCCTCGCCATGATATCAAATAAATGGCACCATAACTTCCATGCAACTTGGCAATGCAGAAACAGATGCTCATGAGTCTCATTATCATGTCAACACAACACACAAATATCTGGGGAAATGGCTTTTTTCTGCCTCGGCCTTGGCCGCCAATCATTGATATTTAGCCGATTAAGCACTAGAGACTAATGCCTAAAATTTGTATGGGACCATAAATTTTCAAATAAAAGTGGCTGACGAAAAAGCACTAGAAATACAAAATCTAATAAGAGCTTTCTTGAAAGACTTCGCCGATAAAAACCTCTAGGGTCGGAATCCAATGTCTAATTGGTCTGATGAGACAGAAGGAAAGATTGAAGTTGATGAAGCAAAGCAATCTCATCTTGAGTATCTCTATCATCCAAGTTTCATAGAAACTAACGTGCTATACTCTCATAAGAGAAAACTAGAAGTAGGGCATCATGATTGGCAGATAATCGGTGCAAACGAGCGAAAGATATACAAATGAGAGATGTCTCAACCCAGTGAACTTCCCATAACAAACCTAGTTCCCATTTCCCACAACATACAGAAATGAAAGGGTTTTGCACAGGGAAGGAAGGAAATTTTCTTTGAAATATTGCTATGTTTTTTTTTTTGATAGGTAAGTGTGACCCCTTGTTGGTATGGGGATTGGAACCAAGGACCTCAACTTCTGTGCTTGAGTGCCCTTGCCATCTCTCCCAACCCATGGATCAGGAAAGGAAAGTTCTCTGAAATATTGCTATGTTTGCTGTTAGCATTTGGACTCGAAGGAACATTAGAATATTTGAATACAAGAGTCTAGCAATTATTTGCTATAGGATCGTGTGGTCTTTGAGGCCTTTCTTTGGGTAAAACACTATGGGTATGTTCTAGGCCTTTGCTTTGACTGATTTGGAGAGAGATTGGGCAGTACCTTTGGGACTTTAGTCTTTTTTTGGATCCTTCGTGAATTTGGTTGTCTTGTCTCTTTGTTTGTGTCCCCCGGTGGATGTTTTATTTGCCTTGTTAAGTTTGTGTTGGTCCCAAGAGGCTCAATCTAGGCTAGAGGGGAGGGGGGTTGAATAGCCTAGTTGTGTTTTTAAAATTTCTTTTTAAAAACTTTTCAAAGTGTTCTTTTTCTTTTAAAAAGGCTAACACATAAGAGCACTTAGGAGATAAGTAGAAACAATTCAACCAATACGCAGAATTTAGAAGTGGTTAGTACGGTGAATAGTACTGCGTCCACTACCAAAGTGGTTAGCTTTGGATTTTGAAAGGTGCTCTTGGTTATCCACTAGGTGAGAAAATTAGATTTCTAATGGATTATGTACAAAAATAGTTTTTCAACCAAGTGTTTAATGATGAGAGAAACAATCAATAGATAATTGTTCTCTCAAGTGCTAAAGTAAAGAACAGTTAATGACAAACTAGAAGAAGCTGAAACACAGTAAAGACTAGTGGATCTGCATCTTCAGAAAGTTTGGTGAAGTGTTAGTTCTTGTTCTTTCTGATCTCTTGAATGTTTTTGTATTGAAGATGAAGCTTGAGTATTGAATGTGTAAGAGATTGATTTCTTTAGATCTTCAAAACTTGAATATATATTGGGGGAGATCTTCAGGACCGTTGGACTGAGAGTTGAGAGATTGAGTCCAACGTTAAAATGCATTAAATGCAATTCGGCGCTTTGTGGGCTGTGCACAGCAATAGACATCATAGATGGGTTTTCCTCCGGTGTATATAGGATGCGTCTCCTTATTTGCCGCCTTTGATTTTTAATATTTACAAAGAGTTTACTGTTAAGTCGATGTATGCTCAGTTATCAGGAAATAGGGTTCCTCTTTTCCCTTGGAAGTGTATCTGGAAATCTCGTGCTCCTGCTCGAGTGATGTTCTTTGCATGGGAGGCTTGTAGAGAGGCCATTTTAACCGGGGATAATCTTAGGCGGAGAGGAAAGATATATGTGAATTGGTGCTACATGTGCGGGGAAGGGCCGAAAGCACGAATCACCTTTGCTCCATTGCCATGTGGTCTCGAACTGTGGAATATGATCCTAAGGATGTTCAAAATTCAATGGGTAATGCCTAGATCATTAAAAGACTTCCTATTGTGTTGGCTGGTTCTAATGGCGGGAGGAGAAACCCCTTTTGGAGAGTAGTTCCGCTTGCAATCGGTGGATTATATGGGGAGAGAGAAATAGTAGAGCTTTCGACAATGCGAGAACGGACTTTGGACCATCTAAAGGATCGTTAATGCACACTTTACTTGGTGGTGGAATCGGGATTGAGGCTGAAAATATTCATCAATCCTTGGGGATTTAGTGGATAGGTTCAGTTCGTCTTAAATTTGTGTTGTATACTCCTAGTGTACATGGTTGCGCCTTAGTTTAGGCGCTTTGATTTTAATGAATTTTTACTTATCAAAAAAAAATATTTACATTACTTATCAAAAAAAAAAAAAAAAAGACATCAGAGATGGAGTGTTTGAAGAGACATTAGTTTCCAAACAGAGTAAGTTTGCAGCTTGCAGGCGTTACAGCTCGAAAGTCTTCTTAGCTAAAAAAGGTAATGTCTTAAGTTTTCACAATTCACTTGACAAGATAGACATTTGTTTGTCTCGTTTATCTGAACAGATGATTGATATAGTTGACTTCTTTTGAGAGGGAAAACCGAGGAAGTTAATTTGAATATTACGTGACTAGATGATTTAATATCTTAATCAAATAATATGTGACCTAATTCCACGTAATTAGCTGAGCTTCACTTTTGATCTTGAGCAGACTTCAAAGTCTTGCTGGTGAACCGTGCTTTCAAGTCTGCCGTTGAAGCCTACTGGTCCGCGCCTTGGAGAGACTAACACTAAACTGTTCTATTACACCCTTGATTCTAAGACAATTGTCACACTAATCGGTGTGCACACCTATTAGCCACTGTGCAATAGAATCAGAAGATGACTTCAACCAAATCTAGAACCTGTGAGGGTCAACAGTTCGTTTATTTTCTATATCAAAATTATATTTGTATATAGATGGCCGTGTCATCGTGGCTTGGATGTGGATGGTCACTGTGTTTGATGCCGCATTTTTTTGTTGATACTTGACATTTTGTTTCAGCAAATCATAGGTATGGTGTAATAGTATTTGTTTGTTGTGAATAGGGGAGGGGTTGGGAGAAAGTGACAATGTGGAGGACTGCGAAGATGAAGAGATAAGAGCTGCATTTGAGAGATTGATATCTAAAACTTATGCATTGACAGTCCCTTTGAGAATTGTTGCTCTTCGTAACTCAGTACCCCCTCTGTGGATCAAGGTGAGTACACAAGCTTGCTTTGTCAAAGTTTCATTTATGTTTTGTCCCGCTTGTATATTTGAACATTTTTGGAGTGCAAAAGTGGGGTCTTTTAATTTCAGGAAAAGTCTTAGTTTAAGGAAATTTGAATTTGAAAAGTGATGGCTGTGTCATTCTTTTATACATTCAAGTTAATATGTCGTGAACTTTTTTGCTCTGGAAATGAAAAACTGTACCCTTAAAAATTGCTAGTTCCCTCAAACAGAGCAAGAAGCAGCAATGGGCATGGTTTAGCTTCCATGTTGTCGTTGAGTTTCTTGTGGCAGTATCTTGTTAATGGTTTCACAAACTAATTGCAGATTTGTGTCACATTATCATTTGCATTCGCTCATTGGTCTACAGAATTTCATTCAGTCCCAAGGAAGGAGAGTCAAATTTCGTCTAGAGTTTCGTGGAAATCTTGAGGACATCTATTCTGAACTCTCTTCGGCATTTAGCAGTGGAAGTGTGGCTCCTAAATCTGCTGTTGCAGCTGATATTGTTTCTCTTGGTGATACCTGGATCAATTTTGCCATCAACAAGGCTCTAATAGAACCTTTTCAAGGGGTTGAAGACCAAGATTGGTTTAACAAATTACCTGATAAATGGAAGGTGAGAATACAATTAAAATATTAGTTCTGTTACTTACTGTTATTTATCAAAAAACTCTTAAGTTGGGTTCAAGGTGATTAACATGGATTCCACAACTTTATAGAATTGTTAAGATGCCTAATTGGTGAATGTGTTGGCTGTTTAGGACGATAACTTCACTTGGAAAAGACCATAAGCAGACAACCATTGGGTTGGAACTTGATACTTGCAAGAGGATTTTACCCTTTTTAAAAGAACATTTTAATGTATTTGCACTCTTGTCATGTCCCATACATTTTCACTGGAGTTTGTTCATTTCCATTAAGACATTTTTAGCTACTAGTATGGTTACCTTCGAAGGTTCATGGGGTGAGAGAGCACGATGGGCAGGTGTTCAAGGTCTGTTTCAGTTATTCACATCCACTACCAAAAGAAAACAAAACTGATGTTCTGGAAATCTCCTTTTATTAGAAATTACACTGGGGCGGGGGGGGGGAGGAGGGGGAAAAGGTAATGAAAAGGAATGCATTGTTTGTACTAGGAAAATGATTTTGAGAGGTTCCTTTTTAACTCTCTAAGGCGAATTATTCATGATGGAATATTTTTATACTCCCTCCGTTTTCAAATTATCGTCCTTCTTTCCTTTTTCGTCGATTCTAAAATAATTTTCGTCTTTCAAAACTTTCTCATTTAGGAAAATGCTTTTACCACTTTACCCTTACTTTTTCTACCTACTTTAATTATGGCCACATGCTCAAGGGCATTAAAGGAAACCCCACATTTCACCAATATTTATAATATAGTCAATTACTTTTTCTTAAACGGTGTGCCAGGTCAAAGAAGACAATAATTTGAAAACAGAGGGAGTAATTTCTTAGGACTTCCAGTCGTTTGTCTAACGTAATATTTTTAATGTAACAGTACTTATCAAATTTTTTTTAATGTCACAGTATCATTTTTTATCTTGTCTAATAATCAAACGATAAATGATTTAACATGTATAGCACAGTTTGATATACTAAATATAAAGTACGAGACAAGGAATTAAAAGAGATAGGGCTAGAAATATTTGACACTGTTATTCTTATGGTGGTTCGGAGCAACTCTCTCCTACATCCACCCCTCATTGTCTTCTAAGCACATGCGGTGTAATAATCCACTATATTTCTCCTAAATACAAGCATTACAATGGAAGAAAATCTCCATTTTCTACCTCGTTGATATGCCAATGATAACTCCTAGTCGGCAACCCAGCTACAACTCTTCATTTTTGGGTATCCGCGATGATAGTTGTTGCTTCCTTGGCTTGAATTGTCGGATGAAACCTTCTGTTTTTGCACGTAGCTACTTTCCTCCATTGTAGCAGTTTATCTCTCTTTAATTATTTGATGATGAAGATTGGGAGAATATTTGGTGTGATCCTTGAACAATATTACATTTTGTTGCTGACACCTTTTGGCACAGTCAGTTACATTTTGAACAAACCAAGTCACTCAAATAATTCTTGTGTAGTGCATTTTGAAATGGAATCTTTGGGTCAATTTATAGACAATGGAAGATATCCATTGTCTGAAAGTGGCCGTTGTTTCAAACAGTAATATACAACTTGCCAACTTGAGTTGGAAACCGTTGAAACCAAGATCCATTTTGCATATTTTTTTGGAGTCGTGCGATGCCGAATCTTCAATGACTTGCTGGTTAGTTTTGTAAAACCTTTAAAACTTGAAGCTTGACGTGAACCTTGGTTAACCCTTTGATATCTTAGCTGTCTCTTGGCTGTTTGGGTAGCTGTTTCTCAAACACCTAAGTATTCGTAGCTGTTACAAACAACTTACTTTTTTAGCTTATAGTTGTTAAATGGGATATGTATCGCAGAAATTTATTCGCGATACGTATCGGGATATGTTCTGTGTATCTTAGGATACACTACGTATATAGAAATACACAAAAAATTTAGATATTCCACTTGAAATTTGGAAATATATATTTAGGAAGTATGAACGATAAGCAGATATAACTATATTCATTAATTTTTTTAAAAGGTAATTGTATAGATAGCAAAGTGTCAAAACAGGTGCTTCTTTTGTACACTAGAAGTATACTCTACCAAAAATCTAACTAAGATATAGAGAAATTACAGGTGACATGTCTTTTGTACATTAGAAGTATACTCTACCAAAAATCTAACTAAGATATAGAAAAATTATGCACAAAATCTACAAAAGAGGTTGCAACGGGATCTGGAGTGCTCAGCCCCTGCACACCATGTGCAAACAGGAAATGGAGCATAGAACTCTTCAAATCTGAAATGGACCCTTCCTCATTGTCGAATGCCTATGGTTTCTTTCCTTCCTAATCGTCCACCACACCCCCAAGGGAGTAGCTTCCCAAATAGTATTTCTGTTCTTCCTCCGCCAAAAATATTTCCAGCTCCATAACAAGTCTTTGGAGGTCTCCGGAAGTACCCACACCACATTGAACTACCTAAAAATTAAATTCCACAATTCCCCTATCATTGGACAATGCATAATCAAGTGATTAACACTTTCTTCGCTCTCCTTGCACATAAAACATATGTTAACATATATAATCCCTCTTTTTCTCAGATTATCACCGGCTAGAATAGCTCATTTACCACTTCTCGCACAAAAAAGGCCACTTGGGTTGGAGCTACTGTCTTCATACTGACTTCAGGGAACAAAACCTTTCTCTTTCTAACAGCTTGGAATAGTAACTTTTGACCGATAACTTGTTGTCCTTTGACCCCTCCAAAATCACCCTATCACTCTCACAACCAACTTTTTGGGCATAAAGAAACTCAAAATTTTTGTCACCGATTCCATCTCCCAATCCTGGAAGTTTCTTCTAAATGTCGGGTTCCAAATCATCCGTCCTTCCTCCAATGATAACACCAAGCTTATTAAACTATCCCTTTCCCTAGCCACATAGAAAATCCCGGGAAAGGATCTAAGCAACTCCGCACATCCGCACCATGTCTTTCCAAAACTTCACCGTTGACCCGGACTCGATCTCAATGATATGTTTGTACAAAAAGCATTCCAACCTTTTCTAATACCTTTCCACACTCCTACCTCGAAAGACTAGTAATCTGATGTGGGACAAGGTTGGAGCTTTACTATTATTATAAACTTCGAATTTGTAATTAATAGGTTAGTATTTTTTATTATCTAGAAGTAGATTTAGATTCCTAATTGATGAATTTAAAGTCCTAGTTGGTTACTAGATAAGTTAGGGTAGTTTTTTGGAAGTTATAACTTCCTTTCCAACCGCTATGAACCTTACAAATACATGTTTGATGTCAATTCCGAATGGGTTCAGAAAATTGAATAAAGTTAAGGTTTAATCCTTTTTTTCTGTTGGATTCCAGTTGTTCGTTCCTAGTGGATTCTAGGATTAATAAGGTTTGACGTGTTCAACCTTAATTTAAAGGGTTTCTCGTAGTAAGAGCCCTTGATTAATCCTTCGGGTTTAATCTAAAATCTTTCTCCGTATCAAGTGGTATCAGAACGAGGTTTTTCCTCGGCAATGGCTTACAAAGATGGAAACAGTGATTCTATCGTGAGTGACGAGGATGTTGCTGTCTCTGTAATGCTCAAGGATCTGATTGCGAGGCTTCTAATCTTGGCTGAGTGTCTTCACCAAAAGGAGGCGAGGATGCAAGCAACACTGGTTGACCAGGGCATCACACATGGCAAAGATGGGGGCACAAAGATTACTAGAACATCAGATGAAAATATAAATTTTCTTGAGGCTGCTTTTGGGGACTTGTCCGAAGATGTTACTCAATTATTTTTCGAGCAAAAGGGATATGAACATCATGTTTTTGTATCCGATACATAAGATGTTCTTGATTTCTAAATTATTTGATAAGGGTGATATGCATATGTTCGTGGCGGCTGATAAGGCATGCCCACGTGGTATGTCAAGTGAGCGTTTGTTCGGTAATGCAACTGATATGGCGTGCTTATGCAGTATGTCAAACAAGCTTCTGTTAGGCGTTCCAACTGCTATGGTGTGCCCATGTCCTATGCAAAGGGGGCTGTTGTTCAGTTACTTTCTTTCAAGTTTTTGAGTCTTTTTCAATTACAGAATTGTTTAAGGATTTTGAAGAATCAAGGTTACATAAGAATGTGTGCTACTCAAAATATCTCTTCATTTGGTAAGGAAATATTCAAGTTTCTAGTATGAACTCGAGGACAAGTTCTTTTCAAGAACGGGTGTATGATGTGGGACAAGATTTGAGCAGTTTATTCTTAAGTTTGATTATTTTTACTATTATTATAAATTTCAAATTTGTAGTTAATAGGGTAGTAATTTTTTTTATATTTAGAAGTAGATTTAGATCCCTAATTGATGAATTTAAAGTCCTAGTTGGTTACTAGATAAGTTAGGGTAGTTTTTTGGAAGTTATAACTTCCTTTCCAACCGCTATGAACCTTACAGATACATGTTTGATGTCAATTCCGAATAGGTTCAGAAAATTGAATAAAGTTAAGGTTTAATCCTTTTTTTTTGGTGGATTCCAGATGTTAGTTCCTAGTGGATTCTAGGATTAATAAGGTTTGACGTGTTCAACCTTAATTTAAAGGGTTCTCGTAGTAAGAGCCCTTGATTAATCCATCAGGTTTATTCTAAAACCTTTCCCTATCAAATCTCTACCGGAAATCACAAATGATTCCCTGAACTGTTCTTGCTCTCCACCACTTTCCTCCAAAAGGCTCCCCTATCCGAGAAATACCTCCAAAGCCACTTCCCTAGCAGTGCTTCATTAAACAACTTCAGATTCTTAATTCCTAAACATGAGCAAACTGTATCTCATTTGACAAGGTGATATTTCTGCTCCTGACCTTCCCACAGAAAATCCCTCGCCAACTTCTCTTATCTTTTCCGAACTGAAGCAGGAACTATGAATAGTGATAAAAATACGTAGGCATGCTTGAGAACCATTATATTTATAAATTAAGACTAAAAAATTGTTTTTTCACCGATTTACACTGAAGTATTACTCAATATGATACTCTTTAAATATTGACTTTGTCAGAAATAATGATTTTTAAAAATTACTGTATAATAATGTTTTATTTGTGAAAGTCCAACTATAAAACAACATTGCATCGAAAGATACTATTGTATCGTAACATATGCCACCATATTGTAAGACACAAATAATGTATTGTAGGATACGTAGTCATATGGGATGCACACATAAGATACGCATCAATTACCACATTTTTGTATCGAATGTATCGCCAGATACGTATCGCGTATTGTAAGATATTGATAACTACACTGCAACTCTTTCACAGTTTCCTAGAAAATAAAAAATACGTTATTTGGGGATCTAATCTATGTAACATGATTTTTAATCAACATCGAAACTAAAATCTTAGTCCTCACAGGGTTATTTTGTACACTTAATTATCATTTGGTGGATTAGAAAGGACATCCTGGACTTAGGCAGAAGGCCTCTGAAAGTAACTCCATTGAAGCTTTACCAATAACCAAGGGGACTGCGGCAACTTCCAGACCTTCACAGGGAATCAATTGTTGACCTGGGAGATCTCCGGAGTGGATAGTATTTTTGGAACACAGACAATGTGCCTTTGTGTTCACCAAGGCAATTTTATGGAACATCTGAATGGAGGATAGAAGCTTCTCCACAAATATACCATTTTAATGAAGTATATCGTAATATTGATCATGATGCATGCTTGCAGCATATAGGATCTGGCGTCTTGAATGTAGTTTCATTTTGCATGTAGTCTCATAGTTGTCAAAGGCGCTTGCCTTTGGTGCCTGAGGTGACGCGACACGAGAGTTTGTCGCCCGAAGAGGTCTGGGCGAGGCGGGCGAAAAATTCCGGCCTAGATCTGAAAATTTCCATTCCAGTTCTAGGCTTCAATCTTCAATATTAGCCAAATATAAGAACAAAGATGGATTTGTAGCAACCTGGCGAACTCATATGTCGTTTCGCCATTGCCAGAGGTGGCCAGAATCAGCCTCACGCGCCTGTGCTGGAATTTTCTGGCCGGAGCTCCACAGACTAGGTTGCCGGCTCCCAACGAACTTGGTCCCGTGGTTGGTTTGTTGGTTTTGGGAGATTAAGCCTAGTTTTGTAATTTTGTTTTTTATTTTATTTTTTCCCCCTACTTGGGGTTTTTTTTCTACTGTGCTGCTTCTTCTTTATCTCTACTTGGGGTTTTCCTTTCATTTTTAGGCATTTTCTTTATCATATTTCTAATTTGGGAAATTTTTTTCATTCTGTTTTCTTTTCTTATTTTTTCTAATTACTTAACTATTTATTATATTATTTGGAATTTAAACTAGCTCAAAATTTCATCTTTTGATATTATGTTAGAACATAGTTTCATGTATTATGCTCACTTATAACGTGTTTTGTTGAGATTTGTTAAGCAAATATATTTTATATATTTTTCCTTAGTATTATTTCTGTGAGCGCCTTTTCGCCTCTCACCTAAAAAATGGACCTCCCGCCCGCCTCTCGCCTTTGATAACGTAGTCTCTGGAAGTCTGTACATGTATCAGTAGTTGCTCTGTTTATTTTGAGTCCCTTCATTGTACTGCTTTTATGTTACAGGTACCCACATTTATTACTGTTGTTTCTCTAAAATAATCTCAGGTGTATTTACGCAGGAATAGTGAAGGAAAGATTGATTCTGAAGGTCGAGTATGGGCTGCTCCATATCGGTGGGGAAGTATGGTGATAGCTTACAGGAAAAGCAAATTTCAAAAGCATAAACTGGCTCCTATAGAGGTAATTCTCTTTAAAGCTTTGAATAGCTACAATAAGCTCCTGATATCAAGGATACAATGACTTTCTATCTGTTCTGCTTTCTATGAGCGAAATTTATAGATGTAATAGTTCCTCTAGTTGAATAGGTAAAAGATTTCATGTCAGGAAACTCAAGTATTAATTAATAGCATTTGAAACCGCAAATGTAACTTTTTTCCCATTTTCTCATGGCTTCATTATCCATTAAAGTTTCAAAGGTGAAAGCTCCCTATTTCTTATATCAAACTTAGCACTCTTATAGCTAGTGCTCTGATACCAATTGATACCAATTATGGTGTCACTAAACTTAGGTTCAAATTGCTACTAAGCTCTGATACTAATTGAAAAGTTAGGTTCATAGTGATTAAAGGCGGAAGGGGCAAGGCGGGCGAGAGGTCAATTTTTGGGGCAAGAGGCTAGGCGAGCAAGGCAACATATTAAACAAAAATATATATTTATTTTATTGGAAAAAAATCCAAAACATGTATAAATAAGAATAATATATGAAATTAAGTTTACATATAATAACAAGTCAACAGCAGTTGGCAAAGGGAAAGTCGCTGTTAAAGTGTCGATTTGATTTGCGAAGAAACTTCGAAACCCTAGTTCCCGTCTCTGTCGATTTGGGAAGGAAAGAAGTCGGAATGTCTATATAAAGTATTTCTATCATAAATAAACCCTATAACTACATCGTTCCACCAAAAAAATAGGGGTTTCTTGTTATCTTCGCCTTCGCTCGATATACCACACATGTCACCTTTCAGAATGGCAAGAAAGGCGACCGCCCGTGGTCACTTTTGCTACACAGCCTCGCCTGAGCATCTTTGAAGCGTGTAGACCCCTTGCCTCCCGCCTCGTCTTTGATAACTATGGTCAGATTTCCTTTTACTAATGGCTCTACTGTAACTAATGTATGAATAATGTGATACCTATTGAAAAGTTCTTTTTAATACAAATAATGTGATCACTGAAGTTAATCAACTCCTGGTAAAGGATAACTCTTTGTAAGTAAATGAAAAACAATTATGAATGCTAAAAGCCTAAAACAGTTTTGATTGGCTTGATGGAGTTGTGTGCAACGGACATAGTTTAAACAGTGATGTCTGAAGACAAGTTATGATCTTAACTTGTGTGTGTCCTCCAATGATGATTGATTACAACAAATATGCAGATTGATGTTTGTTTGATCAAGAAAATGTAAAACAATTAAGTTCATGCACACACAAACATTTAAATAATAAGTGATAAGTAAAGACTAAAGAGTTCAAGGGATTAAGAAATTGACACAAGAATTTTAAGGTGGTTCGGAATTCGGATCTCTAATCCTACATACACCCCTCACAGCCCTTTAGCTCTATGAGGCAATAACCCACCATATTTCTCTCAAATACACGGATTTTCCTCTATGTGTTGGTAACCCAACTAGGACACTTTACAAGGTTCAAAAGGGGGGCTTTATGCTTCCTTGAAATGACTCATGATAGTATGATGAAGCTTATGGTTTGGATATGTGTTAATCTCTGCTTCTGCTTGGATTATAACTGTTTGAATGTAACATTTATGTTGTGCTTGACATTGATTCAGTGATCTGGATCTTCTTTGGATGGTTGATGCAGTAATAACTTGAATATAGAATATCTTAAGTTATTCCCTAACTGAACAATATAATGATAGTTGTTTGATTGGTAGTGCTTCTTGCTTTTTGCTGACTCACTTTCTTTTCTTTGTATCTTGCCTTGAATTGATCACTCTTTGAATTATATGTATGCTATCTCGCTAATACTATCCACCATCCCATTATGATCTGTGGAAACTGGAAAGGCTTTCCTTTTTATAAGCAATTCTTAGAAAGTTTCCGTTATAATCTAGACATTATACAATGGGTAGATGAACAATTTGGAGCTTTGTTTCAGTCAATGTGTCTTGCAACTTGCAGCCACTTGTAGGTTTATTCTTTTAGGGTTTCGGAACATTCTTTTAGGATTTGTCTCAATAACATTTATCAAATGATTGTTCCACTACGTGGCATACTGCTGTGACTTCCTGTCATGACTTCTACCGACTAATTGCTGTTTTGTTCATAGCTGTTTTATTGCTCTTTGTATGTTATTCGTGAATGCTTCATCATAGCTGTTTGAGTCTTTTTGACAGTAACTCCTGTACATTTGAGCCTAATAATTGTTTTATGGGAAATTATGCTAATCTAATTTTGCAACATCAAAACCTAACAGTACAAGGTCCTAACAAAAGCCTTCAGCTGCTACAATGGTGTCAGGCCACTCAACTAAACGTTTTTATTGAAAATGTATCCTGTATCTTAACCTTTGGGGAATTGTGCTGAGCCATACTGGCTAGAGCTTTTTTGGAGGTCGTTGATATCACAGCTAGCCTTGAAGTTTTGAGCTACTTCTCAACACACATTGTTAATCTATCAAATTATGAATTGGTTTCTTATGGTCATGTCTAATCAATTGTGGAGGTTGTGCCAGCAGTCATTATAAAGAAACATACATGTCACTAAAAAGGAGGCTGATACCAAGGAAAATGAAAAAAATTGAGGTTGCTATCCTTACACTTGGTAGATGATTTAAACGACTTCCTAAAGAGCTTTGATGTGTTATTTTATTTATTTTCTGATAGCAAAAGAAGATTCTATTAATAAAACCAATGGATGGTACAAAAGACAGACAAGAAGTCCATCTAAAGAAAAAGCTTGAATCTAAAAGATCATCAAGAAATGGAAGCTGCCCAGTTCCGTGCAAATCTGAAATGGGCACCCCTAGCCGAATCCCAACGAGATTGATGTGATATTTATCAACTCTTAACACCTATTTTCATCAACTTATAAGGCCTTTATATTGGTGTTTAGATAAATCTTTAGCGCTTATGAAATCTCAGTTTGATGGTACCTCTCTATCTTGTCGTTTGACCAGTACCGGTTTGTCACCTATTTTGATAAAGGTCACCTTAGAACTGTTGTTGATGGCTAGAAAGGGTATGATTATAGAAATGCATGGGTAGCAAGTAGAATTAAGCCCATATAGAAATAGCTACTGGGCTATCAACGTGATCATGGCTTTGGAAGTCTTACGAGTTTTCAAAATAGAAGCTTAGGCTATAATTTTCTATGGGTCAACCAGCTTTTATGAATTCACCTTGAAATATAGCTTTGCAAGTCTTCCATGGGATTGCTTCGACTGATCTCGTGAGGGATTGGTAAGCTGCTTTTGGTTTTAAAATTTTGTTTAGAGGCTGTTGTAGTTTTCCTCTGCATTTTCTACCATTTGTAAGATGGCTATCTTACACATCCTTTTTCTCAATAAAATCTTCTATTTCTATCTTCCCCCCAAAAATCATCATATAGGGTATGATTATAGTCAGTTTTGTCTCCTATTCTGAATGCGGCATGTAATGAATGATACCATATACTTTTTATTAGTCGGAGGTTTAAACACCATCTGATTATTATAGGTCCAAGGTACATAACCCACAACAAGATAATATAATGAGTTACAAATGTAAGTGAGATCAACGAGCTTCATTTCAGCGAACAACCATCTAACTGGTTCCCTGTAATATCTAGTGTTTTATGTACTTATAACCGTGATGGTGATGCAGTGGACGTGTCATGTGTGAGAAGCATTATGCACCAAGTAATTGGTCCCTTTGGAAGTTAAAGTGATATGACTTGAAGCTATACATATGATATATAACAGAGAGAACTGCGCACCTGCATTTGACGGGGATTAGTCAGATAATGTGTTTTCAAATTGAATTTTTTCAACCTGTGTAATGTTTTTCCTTATGGAAAATGGGAAAGAAAAATGAAAGGCTTATTTCAAATGCATGTAGTCGTTCTTGAAGTTACTCTTCATCGGATTCCCAATTGTAGAACTTATGCATTCTGGTAGACATGTTCGTATGGGTTGTCATCACTGATTCCTGGATGTATGGATATATACTGTCAATAGTTCGGGAAAACTACATTTGCTTTCTGCTAGGTAAATAAGAAGTATTCGACACTTGCAGGACTGGGCAGATCTATGGCGGACTGATCTTACTAGAAAGATCTCAATGGTTGATTCTCCACGAGAGGTTGTTGGAGCAGTTCTCAAATATATGGGAGCATCATATAATACAAGCAACATTGACTCTGAAGTTCCTGGTGGGATAAAGAGTGTTCAAGATAACCTTGCGACACTTAACAATCAGGTATCTAGATTAAAAGGTGAAATATGATTAAAGCATTTTATGTTATCTTTTAGATTTTTATAATTTTTCTCTTTTTTTAAATTTCTTTTGCAGTACTAATATGAAAATGTATAATACGATGGCATACTTATGTTACTTATTAGGAGTCTTAGTTGTTGAAAATGAGCCACCCTTAAAATTGATCTAAGCAGGACCCGCACTTGGTGTTTTTATCCTACATATCTAGGAGGCTGTCAATGTTTGTGAGTGAATTATGATGAAAAAAGCAATGTGTAGCAATGTCCAGTAAACTTGTGCCGTGAACAATAAAAATGGGATGGAGCCATTGTTATACATCTTAACCTCGTTCTAGAACCTAGTTGGTCTTTATCCAAGTTTTGTGTTGACTTTGCGAACTTGAAGTTGCTGCGACCAAGCCCAACTCAAAGTAGTCCTAGTTAAGGATACAGCTATATAAAGGGAATGCCATCTTACACTTTTTTATTTTTTTTGTTTATTATTATTTTTTGCATCAAATATGATTGTTTGTTGTCTCAGACCCAAATTGGATTGGGAAACCTCGTGGTAGATCAAAAATATAATAAAACATGTTTGTTTATTGAACTCGTTGATTTAGTTGTTTTAAGGTAGTGTGCTCTATCGGCGTGTTGAAATGGGTATAGAGTTTTACAGCTATGTTTGACATTTTCGTTGTATAAGCAAATCATCAATAGAGAGTTCTACTCTTTCGAACTTTTAAATGGAAGCATGTGCATGCTCTGCTGTATACGAATCATGCACTTCTAGTCCATTTGGACTTCATTACTATTACATATAACTCTATTTCTTTTATGATATTATAGCAATCTAATTTAGTTTTTATAGGTACGGCTATTTGACAGTGCAAACTACCTTAAAGCTTTTAATGTGGGTGATGTTTGGGTGGCTGTTGGATGGAGTAGTGATATCCTGCCTTTGGCCAAACGAATGTCAGATGTTGCTGTGATTGTTCCAAAATCTGGTGCTAGTTTATGGGCAGATCTATGGGTATGTTTAAAACTCTGTCTTCTACTTTTTATTTTATTTATATTATTGGTATATCTGAATAGAAAACAAAACTTTTCAAAATTATAACAATGTAAAAGATGTAATTAATTTCAGAAAATCAAGTTTTTGACTAAAAAGGACCCACCCATGCATGGGTAGAAATGGAGCGAGTTCAAAAGGTTGCAGGTTAAACTTATAAAGTTTAGACAAATATATATATATATATATATATATATTTTTTTTTTTTTTTTTGGGTCAAAGGCTACAACTGCAGGATCAAACTAGTCCTTATAGGCCCAGAGGGTGTATGAGATTATAATATGTCGCGAAGAGAACTGAACTTCGTTTCTGCAAAATCAAAACTAAAATTCAAATTAAAAGCAAAAGAAAAGAAAATTGGTAGGCGAGGGGCTTAGAGAGACTCTGATCATTGTGAGGCCTATGTCCACCTTATAATCTAGAGAGGGCTTATAGAGACTGTGGTTGTCGTGAGGCCTGTGTCCACCATATAATCTAGAGAGCTTGGTGTTGAGGTTTGGTGGGTAACATCGATGTTATCCAGACCCTGGACCCTAAAGAGAACTTCCTGAATAACTCTCTTTATGTATAACTGTTGCAGACTGGCACACAGGACAAATTAGTTTCTCGTCTTGCTATTGATCATTTTGTCCAAATTAGTTTTCCTCTTATTCCCTCCGTTCCTCAAAAAGAGTCCATCTTTCATTTTGAGGTTGTTCCAAAAAAGTGTCAATTTTCTGATCTCTCTTTTTTGAAAGTTATCTTTGCCATTTTACCCTTGTTTTGATTCCCACTTTAATTGATGGGCCCCACTCTCACATTGGTATCCTTGGAAAATACACACTATCCCAATATTTATAATTGAATCAATTATCTTTTCTTAATGTGTGTCCGTTTGGGTTAAATAGGACTCTTTTAGGAACAGGGAATACTGTTTATCATTTTTTCTTAATGTTCTATTTGTTTGTTTCTTTGCTATTGATCGTACTAGTTGTTTGTTGAAGTTAGTACCACTCATTCATCGCAAACAAATTGATTAACCGATATGATCATAAAACATTATGGGAAAGCAAAAATTGAAAACCACAATCTACTAGAATTGTGATCCAAGTAATGTTGGAACATTTATCATCTGTAAATCTTGTGTCTCCTCTCTTAGATATTTTGTTTGTCTTTGCATTGCAGGCCATCCCAGCTGCCTCGAGTATCATGACAGATAAGATAGGCGGGCGAGTTCGAGGGCCATCTCCACTGGTGCATCAGTGGATAGAGTTCTGCTTGCAAACCGAAAGAGCATCCCCTTTTGAGAAGGAGGTAATTGCTGGTGCATCACCATCTGCCCTTGAAAGAGGCCCAGTTAAAAATTTTGTAGAGCTTAACAAAAATAAGCCTAAGCTTGACACAAACCTCATTGTTGGAGTACCTCCAGCTGATATTTTAGCAAGGTGCGAGTTTTTAGAGCCTTTATCAGAGTCTGCATTGTCTGATTATCAGTGCCTGATAGCTAGTATACAAAACCATAGTAATGGTTCTGGAATGATTGAGAAACTGCAGGGGTATGTTTTGACAGTGATGCAAACTTTTTGGCCTAAGCTGTCATCTAAAGTCACCTGAAGCTGGATATACTTCAATTTGATATACAAAGATTGTTGTGACATTAGAGAAGTGTAGTAGCAATTCGTGGTCATGTTTTACAGAGTTCGTGAAACATATGATCGATTCATTTGTAAAGCTGCAGTGTTAGATACTACTCATGTATTTATATTATCATCATCACTTCTATGATGAAAATTTCTCAATGATAGAACATTGACTCTTCATTGATTGAACTAAGGATGTTTATTTCCAGCACTGTACTCCGATGTAAACCGATCAACGACACATGATAAGTCCAGTCAGCGGATGTGGCAGTCGTCTCCTTTATATTCTTGTTTGTTTTCTATTCCAATTTGTTGACCTCTCTCAACTCCATGACGGCTACAAAGTTTGGTCCAACCTATGGGCTGTGCCTATTCACAAGTTCAGTTCTTACTGTGGCTAGCTTTGTTATGTTGAGTTCCTTCGGTGTGATTGTTCCTACCACCTCTGCCCTTATGCCACATATGCAAGTTGGAACTGCTGAGCACACGTTCTTAACATGCTCATGTTCGAGAGCAGTCTGGTTGTTCTCTTCTTTTGACCTACAGTACATGGGATCCCGACTTTTGGTTGGGTTTATTCCTAGGATCCTTGAATTGTTGCCATCTTGAAATTTGGGTGGGTTGCATTCTGCATTATTGGCATTGTTGCTGCTCTTTGGATCAACCAGGCGTGACAACTTTGGAGCTGAATGTTGTAGTCATACCAAATAACGTCCTCGGCCTGCAAGAGCCCTGGCAATCATAGTGCCGCCGCCTCTGCAGCGAAATGTGCGCTATAATCTTCATGCCTCAGAATCATGTACCATAGTTGCCCTGGCCACAAGGAAACTTATCTCAGTAGCTGTTGCATTTTTGGGTAATCGTCAGAAAATTGGTTGTGGCATTCTTGCCTGAGATGAAAGTCATATATATTTTAAAAATAACACTTTTAGTAGTCTATTAGAAATAAAATGATATTTTTATATCTTAATTTTTGAAAGTGGATTCTTTAAGTGAAACATTAAAAAATGGACTAGTGGATTTTTTTTTACCCGAAATAGAGGGAGTGCGTGACAAGTTTGCAATTGGGTCATTCACCTTACCTGTAGTGCACCTAGTGAACGGGTATTATTTTATTTTTGGATGTTTCATTTAAAGAATCAATTTTTCAAAATTATGCCTATGATTTTTATAACTTTTCAACTTTACCTCCACATGCTTCAAAAACATCTTAACTTTGTTCTAGCATTTTTGTTGTTAAGATTAACTCTAATGATATTTACATATTCCTTAATTATTATTACACTTTTCAAAGATTAATTTGAAACGAGGAGGGAGAAGAAAAAGAAATTTTCATCGGTTTTATGATTAGACATTATTGAAATAAATTTATGAAATTGACTTTATGCGATTGAATAAAAAAAAAGATAATTAAGTAGTTGAATATTTGAGAGAGTAGACCGATCTACAATTTACACATTCATTGTAAAAATGTATATAAAGTATTCGTTTGTTTCTTCTTTTATATTTTATTATTGGCAGATATCTTTTTTTTTTTTTTTTGGGAAACAGGAGTGGCACTCTGTTAGATTATATTAAAAAGAAAGTTAGATTATATTAAAAAGAAAGCAGAACAAATTTGAGGGGGACAACCAGCCTTGCCCTTATAAATGGGAGGACAAAGGAACCGAACCTCGAAAAGGAAATACATAAGCAGAGCGTTAAGAAATTTTAACATAAGGAGTACTGCTGGCAAGCTTGACATCTAACAAAATAAGACCTTTGATTTCGCGAGGAATGTCCTCAACTGAGGGGAAAGAGGAATTTGCCTGAGTGTCACACGCCAAATTAGTGATACTGCCTGCAACTTTGTTAGTTTCTCGGAAACAGTGCCTGAAAGTGTAGTGACCCATGTTTTGAAGCCGGAGAATGTCACGGAAGATATAAGAATAAACCCGGGGAAACTGGTGGTTCTTAGTAATGCACTCAAAAATAACCTTGAAATCAATTTCAATAATGATACCATAGAAGCCATTCTCATGAATCCAAAAAGACCAGAGTGAAGGGCTCTCAGCTCAGCCATCATATTAGTGCCATCACCATAAAAGCTAGAGAAAGCATATTGACAATTGCCTTGAGAGTTGCGAATAATACCACCACCATCACTAGGACCAGGATTGCCCCGACTAGCCCCATCCGTGTTAAGCTTATAACAACCCACATGGGGTCTGTTCCAAGAAACAGCCTGAATTGTAACTTGCTTACGTTGCCCATAAGAAATTTGAGAAGGATTGGAAAGGTTGGAAATGTGGAAATTGGCAACCTGGAGAATAGCCTTAAGATCCGAGTTGATGTTGATGATCAAAGAGTGGACCGAATTCCTAACCCCCTCAAAGACCGCAATATTACGGAATTTCCAAATGTGCCAGATAATGAGAGAAGGGACCACAGTATAAAGGAGAGATTTTCGATGTAACCACCAAGAAAGGCAACGCTGTTGAATAAAGCAAGGCTGAATCGGGACTTCAAAAATAAGTTCCGCCAAACACTGGAAGCAGTATTACTTGAGATGAAGACATGATCGAAGTTCTCGATATGGCTTGAGTCACAACAGGAACATTTAGAAGCAAGAGAGAAACCTTTACTCCAAAGACCTTCATCGAGAGGGAGGCAGCGGAGAAAGATACGCCAAAGAACACTGATTTTCGTGGGAAGAGCCTTATGCCAAATAAAATCTGCTGTGAGCATTCGTTGGTAAGGAGTTTGGACAATAGAGTAGGCTGAACTTAGTGTGAAGTTACCATGAGAAGTGCTGATCCAACAGGCCCGGTCGGCTTCTTCCTTGAGAGTGATAAACTGAGCTTTGATGCAGTTCAGCACCGTGGCAGGGAGCTCTGAAGTATGGCTAGAGAGAGGGCTGGGCACACTAGAAAGAAGCTCACGAACTGTAAAGATGCGGCAGCCCATCGGCTTGTCAATTCGAAGATCCCGAATTCGCAGATATCTCTTCATGATAGCATTTCATTGCATGATTGTTTTCTTCTCATACTCAGTTTGAATGTCTTCCTAATGAAATTTGGTTCAAATACAGCTTCAATTGTTCTTTTTGAAAGTAAATATTGCTCTTAATGTTCCCTACAAAGTGTTAGACTCACTTGGTGTTATGAAATCCTTTGAGTGAAAAATGTAGCCACTCCCATCTCTTGTTTTTTCATTGGATAGATCATGTGAAAAAGAGTTGTTTATAGGAAAGCGTGAAAGCAACCTACTAGAAAAATCCTACTCCCTCCGTCCTAAAATTATCGTTTTGGTGGACTTGGCACACGGTTTAAGAAAATACATTTGACTGGATTATTAATATTAGTTTGATGTATAGTTTATTTTAAAACCTATGTGTATGTGGCCTATAATTAAAGTAGACAAAGACTTGTGTAGGACGGTCTTACAGATCTTAAATCCGTAAGATGGAGCCCCATTTAGAAATTCACGGGTTAATAACTAAACTTGTCAATAAAAATCATAAAAGTTGGCTAGTTGAGTTGGTGAAGGGCAAACCTTAAAGGTTTACTTCAAGGCGGTCATGGGTTTGACATGCCCCAGCTACAAAATTAAATTTTAATGCTCATTGTTTACCGCCGAATTCCCTCGCCTTACAGTTTAATCATTTGTCAGTTTCGTTAGTCATCCGTTAGCATCAATTGCCTTGGGATACTTGACAGATCCTAACGGACTTTGACGAAATGCTAAATGACACATTTAAAACCAAACGTGACACATTAAAAACACAAAAATGACACTATAAATGAAAATTTATTATAATTTTTATTAAAATACAAAATAACACTCTTAATACTAAAAAGTGACACATTTAATACTAAAAAGTGATACTCTTAATACTTAAAAGTGACACTTTTAATACTAAAAAGTGACACTCTTAATATTTTAAAGTGACACATTTAATACTAAAAAGTGACACTCTTAATACTAAAAAATGACACTATTAATACTAAAAAGTGACACTCTTAATACTAAAAAGTGACACTCTACCTTAAAGAATTTACCGGTCTAAAATGAATCATCTCGTGTTTCAAGTTCATCTACTACATGCCTAGATCATGCTCGCTATGTTACCAAGGGTAGGAGAAAAAGAATTAAGGGAAGTATTGAAAATGACAAGAAAAAGACTACTGATTTTTCTGATTCCTATCAAGCCAAGGAATTTGATTCCAAGACTCCTAATGCTCAGTTATTTTAGACATATTTTCAGTAAATTTTGTAAGTTTGAGTAAGAAACATATACTTTACATTGAAAAAATTATGGTTTTGTATTTTTAGCGATTGACACTTGGGATTATATATATTTCTTTGAATGCGAATATATATTTCAGTAGTGTTCAATTTGTTATTACTATTAAAATCACTAGCCCAAAAGTGACACACTTTAGTCCTAAAAGTAACACACTCCAAGCCTAAAAATGACACTCTTATTGATACAAATTGTCTTATTATAAAAATGAGTTATTTTACCAACATAGGTACTTAATACAACACCTATAAAATGCTTAATACAACACTTTTATAAAATATTTGACCAAAATACCCTTTACGTAATTTATATATTTTTATTTTTTAAATTAAATTTAAATTAACTAAAATTTATTTTTTTGTTTTTATTAAATTTAAATTAGATAATTTAAAATTTAATAATTAATTTGGTTTGAATTAGGTTTAAATTTAAAAAAAACAAGTTTTGGGGTAAAAAAAAACATGTTAAAAAAACATTTTTTTTGGTAATTTAATTTTTTTAATTAAATTTAAATTAACTAAAATTTATTTTTTTATTTTTTATTAAATTTAAATTAGCTAATTTAAAATTTAATAATTAATTTGATTTGAATTATGTTTAAATTTTTTTTAAAAAAAACAACTTTTGGGTTTAAGGACTGGATTGAAACCAACCCTAAACCCATTCATTTCCCATTTCGGCCTGCTACCCGCCCTCAACCCAGCCCCCCCTTTTTGGCCTGCTACCAGCCCAGCCCTCAACCCATCCGCCCTTTTGGACTGCCACCCAACCAGGCCCAAACCATTTCCCCCCAATTTGGCCTGCTAGCTGACCGGTCCTAACCCATCTCCTCATTTGGACTGGTACAAAACCGGTCCAAATGCCTAAACCCAATACTTGTTTTTTTTTTAATTTAAACCTAATTCAAATCAAATTAATTATTAAATTTTAAATTAGCTAATTTAAATTTAATAAAAAACAAAAAATTAAATTTTAGCTAATTTAAATTTAATTAAAATAAATAAATAAATTACCCAAAACTTGTTTTTTTTTAATTTAAACCTAATTCAAATCAAATTAATTTTTTTTAATTTAAACCTAACTCAAAGATAATTTTTCACTTAGTATAACTAAATCAAATTAATTAGTAATTTAATTGTGTTTATTAACTAAATCAAATTAATTAATAAATTAATTGTGTTTAAAATAATTTTAAATTTAAAATTTCTTAAATTAAATTTAATAAAAAAATAAAAAAAATAAATTATATAAAGGGTATTTTGGTCAAATATTTTTTAAAAGTGCTGTATTAAGCATTTTATAGGTGCTGTATTAAGTATACCCCTTTTACCAAAAGTGACACACCTAATGCCTAAAAGTGACACAATTAATACCTAAAAGTGATACACTAAACGTGACACTTATGAATAAAAATTTAAAGATGAAAAGTGATTTTTTTGCCAAAAGTGATACACGTAAAACTTAAAAGCGACACATTTTATGTTTAAAAGTGACACTATGATTTAAAGTAACTAAGTAAAACTTAATCAGACCTAAGACAACAATTATCCAAAAGTGACACATTTTTGTTCTCAAAGTGACACACGCTAAGCCTAAAAGTAATACTCTGATTAATCATAAATGCAAACAATGCCAGACCTAAGACAATAATTATCCAAAAGTGACACACTTTTGTTCTAAAAGTGACACATGCCAAGCCTAAAAGTAATACTCTGATTGATCGTAAATGTAAACAATGCCAAAATGACACATCACAATAAAACTTAAAACAACACTGGTGAATTTCGAACCAAAGACCAACCACGACATCTTTCTTTTCTTTGAAAAGTTAAGCAATTCGCTGGGAACCAACTCAGCTGACCCCCCTTTTTTTAATTCTTGTAACATATTATTTATTTATTATGACCCGTAAATTTTTAAATGGGGCTCCGTCTTACAGAAGACCAGTATGATGAAAAAGTAAGTGTAAAATGATAAAAGTGTTATCATAAAAAGGAAAATTTCAAATAATATAATTATTTTGAGACGAACGAAAAAGAAAAATAAGACAATAATTTGAGGGACAGAAGGAGTATTTATTTTGACAATCTAAGCCTCTTATTATATTGACATTTTGGAACAAAATTTTCAACTTATTGCTTATGTGCTAAATGAGGTGACATTGTAAACAGTCCATCACATGTCATGAGTGTTTTGTTGTATATATACATGCACCTTCATATTCATTAGTCATAAACTTTAACTCATTCCTTCTTGCGAATCTTTGTTGCCTTCTGAAAATCATAGTCCTTGTACAATTTGGAATGTGAAATGATCTCAGTAAAATATAGATAATTGATGTTAGATTTAATTAATTTTTTGGTCCCTCGACTTTAAAGAAATCATTTATTTGGTCCTATCGCTAAAAAAATAATTCGTTTGGTCCTACATGATTTAATTAATTTTTTGGTCACTCGATTTTAAAGAAATCATTTATTTGGTCCTATCGCTAAAAAAATAATTCGTTTGGTCCTACATATTGACTTTTTCTGTTAGATTTCCCCACACCACATTAACGTTAAAATTACCGTCTATTTTTTTGGAGAAATTCCCAAAGTACCCTTACATGCATCAATACACAAATGAGAGCATATTGTAATTTTGAGATTCATTCATCATCTTCATCTATATTCACCCCCCAAATCAACGAAAACGCCCATTCATCCTCTTCATTCATACACGGTCTTAACCTACCCATTAACAACCCCCATCTCCCTCACCATTTAAATCGATTTCACCACCTCCACCATCTTCTCCTCCACACCCTTCTCTATCTCATCCCCTCACCCCGGTCCACTTCTTGACTCCTACCCCCTCTCTGTCACCGTCGTCGCCGACCCTTCCGCCAAACCCCCCTTCGTCCACACTCAGTGCCAAGCATTCTCCTCCATACTCTCTCTCTCTCTCTCTCCCTCACCCCCCCTCTCTCTTTGTGTGTCTAGATCTAAAAACGTGATCTCGATTTCTTGATTTGAGTTTTCATCTTCTCCAGTTACCCATGCTCTAGATCTTGAGTGAATCTTTCTCCAATTTGAAATTTCCTGCAAGTCGATTTGATACACTTTAGCAACATAGTAATCTAGTTTTCATATAATTAGAAATAAAGATTGTTGATGAAAGGTTCACAATCTCAATCTCTTAAGTAGAGGATTTAGTGGTACGTTACTAAACCCTCTACTTTCTCTCTCTAGCTTAAATTGAAGCTAGGATGTTAGAGGTTTAATCCCCATGATTTGTTGATGTTTTACATGTCTAAATGATTTGTTTTTTTTAGGTTTTGGTTAGTGAACGTGTGGGGTTGGATTTAAATAGGTTCGTGGTGTTTATTGGTGTAATTTAATATGTAATTACTTGTTAATGAGTTTAGAAACTCGGAAGAGTTGTTAAATCCCAAATTTGTACTTTAACCTAGAATTTGGGAATGTGTAGTTTGACTCAATGAATCAATTAAGTATTGAAAGTGTTATTTCGAGTCATAGGATGAATTCCTACGACTTTTTGAGTCCATCGGTCTCAATTGCGAGTTTTCGAGATTGGTCGGGTGAGACCGAATTTGGTGATTTTTTATAGTTTAATGGTTTAGGATTCCAAATGAAGTCCTTAGATGACGTTAGCATGAAATTATCGCTAGTCATCGAGTTTTATAGGTTTGGGTGATTTGTTGAGGAGGTTGGATTGTTAGCTGTCTTTGCTCGTGTACGATATTGCATTGATTTATTTGAGGGTAGGGATACGATCCTTGAGTATTTATGGGAGATTTGGGAACGTGGTTAGATGACCGTCCCATTGGGCTTGTTGGGAGTGTACCCTTTGAACACCCGAAGATTGAAGACTAATTGTTAGTCTCGAATTATAATTAATGTCGTTAGTAACATAGGCTTGATTGGGTAGAGTTGTGACGGTCAGAGGGTAGACGCCGACTAAATCATAATAAGAAGGAATTTTGGACTTAGGTTGAGGATGACCCGAGTATGAATTATTGAGTTGAGACTCATTAGAGGTGGATAACCATTCTAGTCAAGATTTGGTTAAGTGTACTTATCGGGAACTTATGTGAGTGAGACTATGGGATAGTTGTGTGACGCTTTAAGCGTGAGTTTGAGTGTATCGACGTATACACTACGAGAGAGAGGACTAATTAATAGAAGTCCGACATGAAATTGATTTGGGAGACTAAGTGTATAGTCTTGTTCCGAGAATATACGATGGACTACATTAGTAGTCTTGTCGGGTTTTGTGTTGAGGATCCATGGGGACCTCAATGAGTGATTATTGCTAGACTAATGACAAGTGTTATTATAAGATTTGAGGTTAAAACTAAATAGTCACCTCAGAATATGTGATAATCAGGATCATTATGTGCCCCATTGCTTAGTTAACATAACTCCTATGTGAGTGTTGTTTACGACATAGATATGCATGATTGTGTTACACTTAGTAAAGTGTAAACCCTACTTGACTTGGATTGTCTGGGAACTCAATCCTTATTTGTGAAGTTTGTGTATTGAGGATCATTATGAATTCAATGTGTGTTTGGAAATTGGACTAAATAAGTAGTCTTACTTGATATGGAATACTTGCAAATATCTGCATGTATGTTATGCTGGTTACCTTCCTCTATGTGTACGGTAGTATGTTTTAGTATGATCATTGACCTACTTGGTTTTGACAAGGTAATCGGTTATTGGAGCCTTGTCGGGTTTTGGTTATGTTACGAGTAAATATCTACTTGTGCATTTGCATTAAATCCAACTGGCTTATTTGGTTTTCTGATGTTGAATTGGCAGGACAATGCATCGTTTTTACGAATTATGAGATTCATGATCGTGATGGATCACCGTGTCGGGTTTTACACACACCCCTCCACTGTTGGCCGCGGTGGGGATGTAGCCTTCCATTGTTGTAGCAATAAGCATGACCTTGGAAGCTATCAGAACTCGAGCATAAATGTCTCAGGGACATCGATACCAGGAAATCGGTATCGATGACACATTTGGTTTTGCACGTATATTGCAGGAGCAACACGGTGGATGCGGATCAGAGGAGTATACCCTGGTTCATATGGTTTGTTATGTGCACTTATATGATTATCATGGTGCTGCATGCAAGTTTTGGTAAAAGGAAAAAAAGTTATTCTGTAAAGTATCTAAGATTATACGATACATGTTCATGGGTTTTATTGTATTAATATGATGCCATGATTATTTATAATTGTGCATTTTATCATGTTATATTGTATTAACAATAATTTTGGGACGGAGGGAGTATCAAGTTTGGAAAATCCCATACTTCATTTTTTAAAAACTTGCTAAACATTCAAAAGTGAACTCTTTTAAATAGAACGAGGTAGTGTAAGGACGATCACAAAAATCTGAAACCCGAATCGCTAGTATTTCACTATTATCAATCATAGGTTGTTTTGATTATGACAAAGCTTGTGTAAGACGGTCTTACATATATTTTTTGTAAGACGTATGGATCGTCTTTACCTGATTCACCGTGTTTTGATGAGTTAAGCTGTGAGAGAGTGAACTCTATCTTACGAATTAAGATCCGTAAGAAGGTTTTACAGAAGACCTACTTTTCGGTTATTGCCAAATATTAAGAGGGTTGACTTTTAGATCACTTAAGTAATTTGATAGTATATGTAAAGGTGATATTAATACATTTATGTAAAAGAGACTCATTTTGTAATAAAAAATTTCGAAAGGAAAAGCTGGATTTTTTTTAGCCTTTTCCACTAAGAAAGTGGGAAAAAGAAGAAAGAGGACGACAAAATATGGTGAGATTGATGGCTTTAATAACAAGACAAATACGGTTCTCTCGGTGGATAGTTTCAATATTGTTTGGTTCAGCTGAATTCCAAACTCTATTTTTTTGGTGTCCGAGTTGACAAGCCAAGGTGGTAATTCTTTCATAGAGTTGGTGGATACTATCTCTATCGGTTTTTGTTTTCGGGGTTTTGAACCTATAAATACTCTTCGAATCAACGTGGATTGGTTCCTAAATCATGGTAGGTTGTAAACCTCAACAAGATTTAGAAAATCATCGGTAGTAGTCATGCGCGATCTCAACAACGTTGATACTACCAGTTACTTTTAGGGCTTCCGTTTCATCAGTAATTAATATTTTAAAGAAGAAACCATCGACATAATTCATATGTCTACATTATTGTAGAATGTGATATTTTTAATTTAAACAAAAGATTTTTTTGAAAAATTGTAATAAATGTGAAGGAAATTATGCAACTTTTGACACGATTTTCTTAAAATTTGTGCAACTTGGAGGTAGTGAGAATAAAAGAAGAAGGAAGTAGTGAGATGGGACCGACCATAACTCAACCTCGTCTAGTTTTGGGGCAGAATCACCCACCCAACAGAACCCTGCTCCGTTTGTCGAATAACCTAACCAGACGATAAATATATTTACTTCAGCTCAACTGTTGGTAGAATTAGACCACTGTATGCATCAAAATCCATATCTTAAACTAAAAACTTATAATATAACACCAATGACATAGGCCCATATAGAAATTACACACGCGCACACACACACACACAAGATTCTAGAAAACTAAACTTTGGCAACATCACAAGGAAATACAATTCAATCTGTTAGAAACAATGTTTTGGGTGAATTTTCGGTCTTCTCTTATTCATAACAGTACATATGTATTTATACAGGAGGTGGCCTTTTGCCCCAAGAAAGCTATAAATCTAGATCCAAGAAATCATGAATAAACAAGGAAAGGAGATATTTACACCAGAAAATATGCTAATACCCTCCCCCCCAAGGTGGAGCATGAATATCGAGAATGCCCAACTTGTTTAGGAGTAATAGAAACGGAGATTTTCCCAAAGCCTTGGTTAGGAGATCATCCACCTGTGCAAAGATATGCACATAAGAGGGTTGAATATTACCGGATTGAACTTCGTCTCGAACAAAATGACAGTCAACTTTGATATGCTTCGTGTGTGCAAGAAAGACGGGATAATAAGCAATATGCAATGGTGCTTGACTATCATAGTTCAATTGCATAGGTGTCGTGTGAGAGATACCAAGATCAAGGAGCAACACTTTTAACCATTTCAATTCTGCTGTTGCGCAAGCCATGGCGCGGTATTCGGCTTCAGCGGAAGTGTGAGATACGGTGTGTTGCTTCTTAGCTTTCCAAGAGATTGGGAAATGATCAAGAAGAGTAATGTAAGCTGTCAATGAACGACAAGTGAAAGGACAACCTGCCCAGTTAGCATCACAGTAGGCATTAAGGTGAAGATCACAATCAACTAGAAATAAAATCCCCTGTCCTGGATTAGCCTTTAGGTATCGCACTACGCGAAGTGGTGCCTCCCAATGCGAAACCCGTGGTTGTTGCATGAACTGGGTCAGAACATGCACACTATAGCAAAGCTCAGGTCGAGTGGTCGTCAAGTAAATGAGACAACCCACAAGTCTCCTGTAACAGGTTGGATCAGTCATGACTTGCCCATTAGCAAGTGCCAACCGATGGTTCTGTTCAAGTGGAATAGCAACAGGTTTTGCACCCAACAAACCTGTTTTGGTAAGAATGTCAAGCGCATATTTGCACTAGCTAAGAAAAATACTAGACGAGCTACGAGCCACTTCGAGACCAAGAAAGTATTTCAGCTTGCCCAAGTCCTTCATATGAAAACAATTGCTAAGGTAGAGTTTAAAGCATTGCAATGCACTATCATCATTACCAGAAAGAATGAGATCATCCACGTAGATAAGAATAAACAGTTGAACACCATTGTTGTCGAATGTGAACAAAGAATGATCTGAAGAGGATTGGCGAAACCCATAATGAGTGAGAGAATCGGCCAACTTGGCGAACCAACACCGAGGAGCTTGGTGAACTCCATATAAATATTTCTGAAGTTGACAGACCTTGCCCGAACTAGGAGAAGCAAAACCCGAGGGAAGCTTCATGTAAACAATTTCATTTAAATCATTGTGTAAGAAGGCGTTGCTCATCCTCGTGCAACGGCAAGAGCTAGAAAAGAACGAACGATTACCATTTTGATAGTGGAAGCAAAAGTTTCATTGTAATCAATTCCTGCAACCTGACGATCTCTGTGTATCATAAGGCATGCTTTGTAGCGCTCAATCGTACCATCTGCATTGTATTTAATTTTGTAGATCCATTTACTATCAATCGCCTTATGTCCGGAGGGGAGATCTACAAGTACTCAGGTTCCATTGTCTTCCAATGCCTGAAGCTCTTGGCACATGGCCTCACGCCAATGAGGAAATTTTACCGCTTCAGAAAATAGAGTAGGCTCATGCCCAGTAGTAATGTTTGCAAGGAAATGACAGTGTGATGGAGAAAATTTATCATAATTCACAAAGTGAGCTATTGAATAGGACGTACCTGAAGACGTGGTTGGAAGGAAATAGTGTGCGAGGGGACTTAGACGATGAGTGAAGTGCATGACATAATCTTTAAAATGGACATGTGCTTGTTTTGCCCGTTTTCCTCTACCAAAAGCTTCAGTATCTTCAACACTAGGAGGAAGACCGCTTGCTTGAGGACTTGAGGAAATAACTTCAGTGGTCAAACTCTCTGGGCTACTATTGTTTCTACCAACATCAGGTACCAATGCTTCTTCTGGTTTAGTAATTGGTTCCCGAAATTCATGGGAAGAAATATCTCCAGGATTACCAACGACGTCAAACTCATCATTGATAACATCTTCGACAATGGGAGACATTTGAGGAGTAGTTGGATGTTTGACAGGAATGTTATGAAAAGGAAACGTGGTCTCGATAAACTGGATATCACGTGATACAAATTGATCCCCACGTTCCAAGTCATGCAAATACCACCCTTTTTTGCCATATGGATACATAATAAATACACATTTTCGACTGCGACTAGAAAACTTGTCCTTATCCCGAGCGTCATTCTTGGCATAACACAAACAACCAAATGTGCGTATATGAGAATAATCGGGTTGACGTCCAAAGAGAACCTCATAAGGTGTCTTGCCTCTGAGTAATTTAGTAGGGATGCGATTAATTAGGTAGCCAGCAGTGAGAATGCATTCACCCCAAAACTCAATAGGCAAATTATCTTGAAAACGCAACGCTCAAGCAATATTCAATATATATCTATGTTTTCGCTCGACTCAACCATTTTTTTGAGAAGTTCCTATACATGAGGTTTGGTGGAAAATCCCAAGTTCATTAAAATATTCTTGCAAACAAGTGAACTCAGTCCCATTGTCTGTCATTACAAACTTGATTTCCTTAACTTGTTTACCAAACTGACGCTTTGCTAAAGCAATAAATTTTTTAAGAATCATGGGAACTTCACTCATAACCCGTAATAATTAAATCCACATGAACAGGAAAAATCATCTACTATGGTCAAAAAGTAATAAACTCCACACAAAGCTTGAACACGATAACCACCCCACAAGTCGCAATGAATTAATTCAAGAATTGAACTTGCTTTATTATAACTTAAAGGAAATGGCTCACGAGTTTTCTTAGCTCGAAGGCAAATGTCACTGTGAGTGTTGGCAAATGTACTACTTTTAATGTCTCCATGAAAACAAGGAAGAAAATTCATAATTGCAGGTGACGGGTGTCCCAACCTCCGATGCCATAATTCTTCTGGGGAAATTCAAACACTGTGTTTGCTCGCACGCAATCCATCCCTTTTAAAAAATAAAGTCCCCCTCGCCGCTCACCCACTCCAATCAGTGTCTTCGAGATGCGGTCCTGAGTGACACAAATATTGTCAGTGAATTGAACATGAAAGAGAGAATCTGTCAAGAGTTGAGACACTGAAATTAAGTTGCAATTTAATTTAGGTACAAATAAAACTTCTTGGAGCTTTAATTTTTCTCCAAGCACCACGGTGCCCTGCTCTACTGCCTGTGTCTCTTCTTCGTTTGGCAAGCCAACAGGACAAGATGCAATCGTTTTCGTATCCGTCATATTGTCAAGTGTCCCTGCCATATGATGTGATGCTCCAGAGTCAATATCCAAGGCAAACTAGTCGACTTACCAGAGAGTCGTTGATTGTTTTCGGGTTTATGGTGGTTCAGTGCGGCCATAACAGAATACCATTGTTCATTGGAAATTTCACCAAGAGCAACCTGATTTGCAGTTGTCATCAAGCCAGTCTGAGGAAGTACTTCACCAACCACAGCTTGTACCATATTGGCCCTGGGAGTCTGTAGACACCTCAATTTCGTACCCCTGGTATGTGACATGACGTGCAATATCAAGACATTTTAAAACTTAACAAATGTCTACAAGTTGAATACACAAGTAACACAACCAACGAAGGCAAACCGAGAGACCTTAAAACTCAAAAGATCAAACGAAGCAACAATGCTTCTAAACTCTCAACCAAGCATATCATGACCAAGATTGAAGTTATAAAACATACAAGAAGGGTACTAAGACTCTATTAGGGCTTAGTTAAGTGCTAGGAAAGCTAAGGCAATACACAAAGCAACCACAACAAAGCATGCGAAGTATAGAAAGCATACAAGCGACTACGATCATAGTCAACCTAATACAAGCATGATATGAAAAATATGAACTCTTTAACATGTTAAGGCACATAATGAGCATGTTATAATTAGGTTATACTAGTAATGAGTTTTGGTTCTCACACTGCGGGCTCATTATCAAAAGGCTTATCGTGCTTAAACTGTTGCACATGCTCAATAGGCTCCTTGTGCTCAAACTGCTCATTTTCAACCTGTGGCACAAAATACTTGTGGGGTTTAATATAGTTTCCTGCTTGTTGACAAGCTTGTGCTTATGCGTCTTGTTGATGGACTTTTGCTTCTTGTTTACCTGCTTCTACTTCTTGTTGACACTTAAGTTTCATTTCTTTCTAGTCTATGTTATCAGTCTTCTTTTTTATGTTATACCTTTATTGAAGACTCTTCTCATAAACATCAAACAAACCTTATTAATTAGTTGATTGCATTTCTTAAAAAACTGAATACAACACCATTCATTCGGAGCTGGAGAGACACATTAAGGTGTATTCGACCAGAGCTGGATGAACACATTAAGGTGTGTTCGGCCAAAGCTAGATGAACACATTACGGTGTGTTCGGCCAATGCTGGAAGAACACACCTTGATGTGTTCGGCCAGTGCTGGTTGAACATACCTTAATGTGTTCAGCCAGTGCTGGATGAACAGATGTGTGTGGCCAGGGCTGATCGAAGATGCTTTAACGCGTTCATCAAACCAAGTCCAAACTCACCTTTCTGTACACATATCCTAAACAGAATTCATACTTAAATTAGACCTAAAACTAGTATTCAGACACAAAATTCTTTAACAAATAATGTATTTCATAATCATAAAACTTCACATGAAAGAGGAGGATGAAAATTCATACGTATGGTTGAGCTTGAAGATATTGTTGTTGATGGGTTGCTTTGAGCTTCAAAATAAAGAGAGCGAGAGAACTCAACAATGTTGATGTTGCTTCAAAGCAGACACGATGAGAGCTTGAGAATGAAGAATGGCAGATCGCATACCAAATGTTTTGTCGTTGTTGTCGTCGTTCGCTTGAAGGACGCCGTTTACGGGTCTGTTTTGCTATAAGGGGGAGGCGGGGTTGTCCGACCTAATTGGGAAGGGTGGTGGGTTTGTAAAGTTATTGCTAGGAAGAAGGTAGGTTGGTAACTAAAGTAGGTTGGTGGTAGTTATTGATTGATTAGAATGAAAAGGGGTAAAATGGGTAGTTAGGGTGGGGTGTAGAAAGAGGTTTTGGGGTGTGGTTAGTCCACGCCAAAAGTAAATAAGAGTAGTAAGGTAAAAAGGCCAATAAATAAAGGCTTTAAACGGGCTTCGGTCCAAAAGGTGCATTCATCAAATTCAACATGTCTTTACACAAAAGTCCTGAAGTTATGTCCATGGAAGTACAAAAGTCATACTGAAAATATCTCATAAAGTCTCAAAAATAATTATTCTATCTAAAAGTCTAAAAATTTAACTATTAATACGAAACAAGAAACAAAAACACCAAGCCAACTAAGGTTACAACACAATATAATACACATGAGGAAGTCCAACGACAAACCTTGTTACCAATCCACACAAACAAACAACATACTCGAAAACGGCTAGCGTGAGAAAAGAAAAGGAAAAGAAGACCAAACCATCCAATGAAAAAGAATCGACAATTACTTGTGGGAAAAGGGAGCCACGACGGGGAAAGTTGTTTAGGAACAACAACAATAAAACCGATCATTTTGCCTCCCATTGATATTTAACAAACACAAGATAACAACAACGAACAACAATAAAAGGAAAATAGCCACCGTTGTTGTCTTGTTGACCACCATGAAACACAATAAATTGACTCCATAGATATACCGTTCACTGACCGTTGACCCAATCTTGTAAGCATGGCAATGGATAGGATTTTGCCTTGAATTTGATCTGAAATTTCGGATATGGATTTGTATAATTGTTCAATTATCTGAATCTGAATCCGATAATCTATTTACTTAGTGGATCATGTGGATTTACATATATATGATTCGTTAAGAGCTCGTTTAGATGCGAAAATAACATACTCCCTCTATTTCAAATAAGTGTCCTCCTTTCCTTTTTTATTTGTTCCAAAATAATTGTTTCTTTCATAACTTTTTTTTTAAGAAAACACTTTTACCACTTTACCCTTACTTTCTCTGTCTACTTTAATTATAATCGCATACACAAAGCATTAAAGGAAACCACACATTACACCAATATTTATGATATAGTCAATTAATTTTTCAACTTAAAGATGAAAATTTTGAATCAATTATAAAGGTATGCAAAAGATTTCATATTTCCGATACTATTTCTTACTATGATTTTACTATTCGATCAATTTTTTACAATTACATCTTTAAAATTTCACTTTTTTACTTTTTTTCCATAACCCAAGAACACATATTCACTCAAAGTTTGGTAGACAAAAAATTTCCTTACGATATTTTGTTATTATATAATATAAATTTAGTCAAAAGATTAATTAACAAAGACATTACAAAAAATAATAATAAAAATAGAATAACTATATCGATCATTAATGTTTGAACTAAAAAATAATATTAAAAAGTAATTAGGAAAGTAAAAAATCTAGTTTGATTTTTAAAATCTCAAGGAGTATAACATTTAAGAAATAAATAAATTTTCATCATAATTCATAATCCTTTACCGGTCCGGATCCGGGTTCGTTATTAGGAAAGTAAAAAAATCTATTCGTTAGCCCGGCATTATATAACTCACTCAGTACTTATCAATCCATTCTATACCATCAATTTCATGGCGGAGAAACCCTTTCTCGTTAAGAATCTCTCCTCCGCTGCCTTAGTTCAAACAGACACAGAAACAATGACAATTTTTTCAACGGAATCGTCTTCGCTCTGCTTTGAGCGTTCTTCAATTTCTTCTCCCTCAGGTTCCTGTTTCATCCGCAAGAGGAAATTTTCAACCCAATTGACTTCGTTCAACTCTTCTTGCAATGTGGGTGAATGTAGAAAGAGAATCAAAACTGATTCTTTTAACCCAAATATGTCTGCCTCTCAAAAACCCTCCAAGAAAGGTCACACTGTTGTCAAAGGAGATCAAGAAAGTGAAATTACTCAAGAAAATGAAACCGATTCGGTTTCAACCCAATTGACTCTGTTTGACGAATCATGGGACATGGATTACGAATCAAGCAACTTCTTCAAGGCAGATTTCTTGGGTCCCATGATTGATCTTTCTGGGTTTCAGGGTCGAGTGGAAGATACTGAGGACGGGGTTTCAACAGAAGGCACGAGAGATCCATGGAAAATCAAGAAAATTCTGACAAAGAGCGACTGCAGTAATAATTTGCATAGGCTAATGTTTCCGAGAGAAGCAATTGAGAGACATGTGAAGCCACAACTAAAGAAACATGGAATTACTGATGAAGAAATAGAAAAGGGGATTAATCTCAGAGTGTGGGATTACGACACTGAAACAGAGCATGTTCCGACATTCAAGAAGTGGGTAACGAACAAAGGCTACATTTTTGGAACAAACTGGAAAAGTCAATTTGTCGATAGGAGGAAATTACAGATTGGTGACGAGATTGGACTGTTTTGGGATGATAACGAGTTCCGATTCGGGTTTCGTGTTCTATCTTGGGCTCCTCTGGCGGCACCACCGCTGGTTGACCATGTTTACTAGTTTGATGAAGAGATTAGATTTGTAATTAATTACACTTAATATAGTTAATTCAAATGTGTTTTAGAGGTAAATTTAGATTAAAAGTTGGAATATTGTGGGTTAAAATTGTTGCCTCCATTTTCTTTCTTTCACGTACTGTTTCTTGGCAAGAAAGAATGTCTCTTTTCTTCAACCTAAATTCAACTTTTGCTCAAATTTCTTGACATGCGAATTTTTCTTTTCATGTACGGTGAATGGAGTTTAATTCTTTTTTTCTTCTTATCTTTTTGTGTTAATATTTATTATAATGTTTGTGAAATTTGGAATTTCTTCTTCAATGGTTTTATTTCATCTTTGCTTTCGATACACTTGATTAGGTTGGGCAATTACAATTCATTACTCATTAACTCACTAGTTACCCAACCCAACCCGTTAACATTTTTTTGGTCAAAACTAGTAACTCGTTTCAACCCAAAAAGATAACGGGTTGTATCATGTCAGGTTAAATCGGGTCACACCCGTTACCTTTTTCGACCCACACCTTTTTATATTATAAATTCATGTTTTTTGAGAAAAAATCGAGATAAGACAGGTTAACTTGTTTTAACTCGTTACCCGCTACAACATAACCCGTTCTAACTCGACTTATTTCAAATTTTCAAGTGACTTGATAATATGAAGAGAGTTTAATCCTTTTTTTTTTTTTGACAAAAGTAAACTATTTAAAAAAGGCCTTGCACCATTTTTAGTAGGATCCAATTCAAATTGTTGCACTTTTACCATTCACTAGTAAGGTTCACGTGCGTTGCACGTGGTGTTAATGGTTTTGTTAAAAGTGATTTGTTGGTTCCTTCATTTTTTTGTTGACTTTTAATTATTAGATTTTTGTGTGTTTTAATATTTACAATTTTTGAGACTTATAAATTATGTTGTTGTGTGTTTAGCATTTATGATACTTTGTTTTTCGGTCATTTATAATGTATGCTTTTAGTCATTGTATAGCAACTTATCCTACACATTTGTCTTTTTTGTTGGTTATTATTAAATTTTTTTTTAATATCAAACATGAGTTCATTCATTTTTATCAGTTTGTAAATTGAAAACAATTCAAACTTACTATCTTAGATAAGCACATTGTTGTTGGAGACTTTACTTATGTTGTTTATGGAATTTATGACCCTTTAAAAAAAAATTGTGTTGGAGAATCAAACTCTCAACCCCAAAGTATATAGTTACACTAAAAAATATTAAATTCCACGAAAGTATCTATGAAGTCCCACTTTGCCACACACAACGTACCTAAGTTTTGCGTCATTTACATATCATTTTATAATTTTTTTTCTAGTTTACTTGAACAGATTCAGCTCCAACGAAAGGATAGAGATCAACAACATTGAAAGTTGATGAAACACCATAATTATTCAGTAATTCTACTTCATAAGTATTGCCACCAATCTTTTTCAAGATCCTGAACGGACCATCAGCCCTTGGTTTCAACTTTCCATGACGTCCACGAGGGAATCACTCCTTCCTCAAACTAGTAATCCAAACCAAATCTCCCTCCTTGAAAGTTGATTGCTTCTGATGCTTATTTGCACTTCTTTGGTACTTTCCATTTTGCTTGATAATTTCTTGTCGAACCTGCTCATGCATCTTCTTGATGTACTTAGCACGTTCTTGACCGTCACCACTAAAATGTTGAGTGGTAGGAGGGGAGCTAAATCAATGGAGTAATTGGATTATGACCATACACAACTTGAATGGGCTCTACCGGTAGTTTGGCTAGAAGATCGATTATTACGCAAACTTTGTTTGAGCCAATATTGCATCCCATTGGCGTGCATTTTGCCAAGAATCATACTTAGTAAAAGATTTCCCAAGCTCACGTTCACGGACTCGCTTTGTCCGTTGGCGGTGCGTGGATGATGAGGCGAACTAAATTGAAGTTTAGTTCCAAGCTTCCTCCAAAGTGTACGCCAAAAATGACTCATAAATTTTGAATCGATTAGATGTAATTGTCCTTGGAATACCATAAAGCTACACAATTTCCTTGAAGTAAAGATCAACGACATGTGTAGCATCCAAAGTCTTTGTGCAAGGGACAAAATGTGCCATTTTTGAGCGATCAACCACCACCATGATTGAATCTTTCTTTCTTTGAGTGCGAGGCAACCCAACAACAAAATCCATGCTAACATCCTCCCATGGACTCATTGATACGGGTAATGGAGTGTACAAACCAATATTTTTTCCATGACTTTTGGCAATGTGACAGTCCTACACCGCTCGATACACTTTTTTTGACATCTCGATCCATCCTTGGCCAATAATAATTTTCTGAACAAGTGCAAGAGTCTTATCTCTACCAAAATGTCCAAAGACAAGTCCTCCATGGTGAGCTTCATTGATAAAAGCTTGTCGCGAGAGAATATTCGAGGAATACACAAAGTTTATCTATAAAGAGAAACCGATCATGTGAATCAAAAAAGTTTAAATGGAGTCTTCAAGCATTCTTCCCAAATCTTTCCAAAATATGGATCATCTTTGTAAAGATATTTAATTACCTCCAACCCAACCACATTTATTTCTTGCAAGCTAGACAACAAGGAATGCTCACTAAGCGCATCCGCTACACGATTTAAAACTCCGTAATTATGTTTGATAACAAAATTAAATGCTTGCAAAAATTCAACCCATACAACATGACGAATCTCGCTTTTGTTGAGTATTCAAGTACTTCAAAAGCTTCATGGTCCGAGAAAAGAACAAACTCCTTCTCAAGTAAGAGATAATGTTGCCAATGATCCGCGGACAATAAAAAATTCTTTTGTCATAAGTAGAATAATTGCACCGAGAATGATTCAACGTCTCACTAAAGAAAGCAATGGGTTTACCTTCTTGGCTAAGAACACCCCCAATTCTATATTTGAAGCATCACAATCTACTTCAAAGACCTTGTCAAAGTCTCGGGTAGCTACAATATTGGAGCTCTAATTTTTTTAAAGAAGTTTGAAACTCTTTTGAGCTTCTTCTCGTCCATTTGAAACCGCCACCCTTCAAGCATTTAGTTATAGGAGCAATAATGGTACTGTTTTTGAATAAACTCTGTAAAATGAAGCTAGGCCATGAAAAACTCAATATCATGAATAGATTTAGGAATTGGCTACCTTAGATAGCTTCAAGCTTATTGTCATCCATCTTGATGCCATCCGAGGAAATGATATAGCCAAAAAATCAAAGCATCAGAAAAGAAATGACATTTCTTTAAATTGCATACAACTTCTCGCTCTCTTAACACTTCAAATACTTTCAAGGTGCTCCAAATGTTCTTTCTAAGTTAGAGTCAGAACAAGAATATCATCGAAATACACCACAACAAACTTTCCAATGAAGGGTTTAAAATTATGATTCATAAGTCACATAAAAGTAGGGAGCATTAGGGAGACACCAAATGGCATAACCAACCATTCATAAAGACCATCTCTTGTTTTGAAGGTTATCTTCCATTCATTCTGACCTCGATGAATTTGATGGTAGCCACTTTGAAGATTAATTTTAGAACCAATCTTGAAAACCAAGTTGATCAAATAGATCATCAAGACGAGGAATAGGAAAACGATGCTTGATAGTAATTTTGTTTACCGCCTACTATCAATGCATACGGGCCACTAACCATCTTTCTTTCTGAAGAAGAAGGGCTGGAATGCGCAAGGACTTTACTTTTGGACAATACTTTCGCGAGAAGATCTTCAACTTGTCAGTAATCTCCATGCTCCTTTCGATTCATTCGATAGGCCGCTCTTGTTCGAAATGAGGCACCGAGTCAAATCAATGCAATGTCAATACTCACATTGGAGTGAGACCCAGGGTGTTCCTTCAGTACCACATCATGAAATTTTGAAGAAGTACAACTTGAAAAAGGGACAACATTTCCTCTTCATTCTCCTCCAAAACTACCAAAAACAAATGCTTCCATGGATTCACAAATTACTTTTTTCAACTTGAGACTTAGAGTAAATTATTTCCTCCCCTTTCAAGGTTTAGGAACACTCTCCAACTTGATGGAATTAAAATATTTTTCCACCATTTTAATAAAAGTATACGTGTTCTCGAAACCATCATGATGTGTCTTCCGATCAAATTCATAAGTGTCTACTAAGAAGTAAATGACAAGCATCCATATGAATAACATCACACCAAACTTCAGACATCTTTTATACTTACTACCAATCGAAATTGAAATAAGACATTGCACCATTTTAGTGGAAACAACATTTTCACAACTTCCATCAATAATGACTCACACCTTGTCACGAGAAGTGCACTTGGTGTGGAATATATTGTTACAAACCATGAGTCCTCTCTAAGGAAGTGGCATTGGTGAGACGTCGCACCACCAAAGATTCTCCTATGATCTTCATATGTAATTTATTCCTCATCATCTAGTCTATCATAGATAGGTGCCTTCAATACTCCCTCGCCCCTCCGCCTCTAAGTGATAATCTTGTGATTAGGACAATCTCAACTTAAATGTCCAAACCCTTGCATTTGAAACATGCTTTTCGATTGTTTGAACCATTTGGCTTCACAAAAGCCAT
>CM028378.1:93181732-93215931 GCA_013146195.2 Codonopsis lanceolata | reverse complement strand
TTTAGCATCAAGTCACAGGAACCTTTGGCCTCGAGCAAAAAATCAACCGTAAAAGGCTCCAGGGAAGACGCAACCAACTCGGAAAAGTCGACAAAAAATAAACTTCATTCTTCAAGTGCTCACGGGAAAGCTTCTTCACATTCGTGGGCACATCCATCTTATTCGCCTCGATAATAGCCTGAGTCAACCCCAAGGGATGTGAGCCATGCGGTCACTTTGTCCGCCGTATCCAAGGTAGATTCCAAGCAGTGCCAGTTCGTAGCGGCTTTCATCATGCGTTGATATACCATTCGGCTGCCTCCTCTTCTTCTTCTTTCTTCTGACCACTTCTTCAACGGGAACCACTACTTGAGGGCCACCCCTCCTGGTTAAGAAGCGAGGTCACTCCTGCTCCCGCCCTGCCTGTGTTTCTTTCCTCAGGCCCCTTCCACTGAGCGCCAGTTTGTTCTCTTTAAAGCGCCGAGCAAGCGGGCAAATTATCCGGCCTTCATCGGCCTCCTCAAGCCTCCCTAAATCTATTCGCTCAACCCTTACTCGCCCGGCAGTATCCTCCTCACAGGCTGCTTGTTGCTCGTGGCCTTGCCCGACAACCAAGCCACCGGTCACACTCTCCTCGCCGGAATCTTCCTCGCTGGAAGAATCGAATATGTCGACCACGGGATCCACACCGCCAATTGTTGGCCCTGGCCACGATCCGACTCCTCCGCACTCAACGCTAATCGAAGGAGACTTTTCGCTGCTAAGCGAGTCGTTCCTCCCACCATAGCTGAAAGCTTCACGATCATTCTCGGACACATCCGACATCTACAAAGAGATCGAGGAAAATGGCTATCGAGTTCCGGTCCTGTAACCATCGAAAAAGAAAAGAAAATCCTAAGTGTGGGTCAGCCTGTGGGATTCTATTCGCCTAGCAAGCAGGATTATGGTTTCTATTCCTCGATCTCTACCTAAGGGCAGTTCTACTCACTAAAACCCTAACAAAAACCATACAGAGATGAAGGAAAGAACCAGAAAACATCAGGAACACAAGCGAAAGGGGGCGAGAGCTTACTGTTATTTCTGGAACGGTAGGCCTTCAAGTAATCAGGGCTGACGTGAATGCCGCAAGCGCTGACCAGGGAATGGGTACCGGAAGCAAGGAAGAGGCTCCGCCTAAGTCTGAAGAAAAGCACAACAACAATGGCAATGGAAGCTCTGCAGAAAATTCTCTCTCTAGCGGTTTGCAAATCTCAAAGGCGATAAAAGAGAAGAGAGGCAGGAGAGGCTGCCTTTTATAGGCCTATTTCTGAAACTTTTCGGGGGGGAAAAAGGCTCGAAGCCCGAAACGGCCTCTAAATGGGCGGCCCATCATCACCAAGGGCACGTCGCATTAAATGCGCCGCTTCGTGGTCCGTGCCCTGTCCTGCCGCCCCAACTTCTGGCGGCTCACGCGCCTTTTCCAACCACGCGCCTGGGCACGCCTTCAACAAGAGGCTTCCTTAATACGCTTCGAATTTTCCCCGATGGATTCGTTGTCTTCCTGAAAATTCACAAGTTATGAAGCCCGAGCGAACATCATAACAGGAATACGCTCCCCGCTCCGAACATAAATGCTCGCCAGACAGGAAGCTAGGGGCCACTGATATACCCGGCCCAAACCGGGTCACGAGCGAGGCACGAGTTAGCATCACGTGCCAGACACGAGCATGATACCCTGGGCCCACGGCCAGCCGAGCAAGATGAGATAGCCCAGCGAGCCCCGAGCAAAGACAACCTCACTCAAACCTAGGCGACAGAGGCCTTGCTCGTCCGACTGTGGACCATGATCGGGACTCATGCATGCTTCAAGAAGGAATCATACTTACTTCGCGGGCACCGGCCCGGCTCGTCCGATCAGGCCGATCTTCGACCGACAAGTTCGAGATCAATACAAACAATAATCGAGGCGAGCCTTGCTCGCCGAGCACACACCAAGCTGGGGACGCTAATAGCTTGCTTTCTAAGGCAAGTCAAAGGTTTCCATGTTTGGGCGGAATCCTTGCCTTATCAACTCCTATAACTACGCAGTCAACCGCCTGTTTCGCCTAGAATCAAGGGATTTCCTCCTTGATTATCTCGGCAGTTATGGAAACTAAATCCTAGACGGATTCAATCACCTTGAGGGCCTATAAATACCTCTCCATAATCATCAACAAGGTACACACACTTTCTTGAGCCTCGTTACTCTGTCAATTTACTTCTTGACAATCACTCGATACTTACTCTCACGCCGGAGGGGTTTCGCGAGGCCTTGCCTTGCACTTCTACTCAGGTGTTCTTGTGATCTTAACAGGCTCAAGGAGGTCGATTACAAGCCCAGATATCCTACCCATCTCAAGGACGGCCCAAGCTGTGCATTTTGCCACATCAAGTTGCAATACAGTGGACTGACAATATATTTTGAATTTGCTCATTCTAGCCGATTACATATAGTTTTATAGCATAAACTTTCCAAGAATTGTATTTAAAAAGGGAAAGTCTTTCCAAAACAAAAGGATGGTCTTAAAGAGATAGTATACATATAATTCAAGAGGGATCAACTAAATATGCATAATATAGTGACAAAAGATAGTTTTTTTCGTTAGATCAATACATACGTGTCCCACGTGATTATTGCCGGGGTCACAATATGTTGGGTTTTGAATCTTAAAAATCAACAGATAACAAAAGAATACTAATTTTTGTTGGGACTGAATTGTTGTTTATTTATTGAATCAAGTGCTGAATTTATACATAAATTTTTCTTAACTGGAAAGAGCATATCACGGAGGATATAAGGGCAGAAAATCATAACTAGCAGCTTATCCATGAATGTGGTTACTAACTGAAAAATTCAAATAGATAACTAAATGCTCCTATAGTCCTGGGTAGACTTATTCAACTGCTGACTTAATCAACAACCGCTCCTGATGCACTTTCATTCAACACTCCTCCTTGGATCTGGAGCTGCATATCCCAAGCCTTTGCCTCAAGAACTCAAACCGAGCTTTAGGAAGTGCTTTTGTAAGGATATCAGCATTTTGGTCTTCAGTTTTGCAATAGATCAGTTGTACTTCACCCTCCTTCTGTATTTCTCTAAGAAAATAGAGTTTCAACTTGAAGTGCTTTGTTTTGCCATGGAACACTGGATTTTTTGCAATCGAAATTGCTACTTGGTTGTCCACAAGTAGCTGTGTGCTTTCTTGTTGTTCCATGTTTAAGTCTACAAATAATTTCCTGATCCAAAGCGCCTGATTCGCAGCAACTGCAGCATCAACATATTCTGCTTCCGCCGTGGATTGAGCTGTCACTTCTTGCTTCTTAGAGCACCAAGAGAAAATAGCAGAGCCAAAGCTAAAACAATACCCAGATGTGCTCCTCATGTCATCAACACAACCATCCCAATCACTATCAGAATAGCCATGAAAACTGAAAGTCTTAACTTGACTAAACCGCAACCCGTAATCAATTGTGCCTTTAACATATCTAACAAATCTTTTTGCTCCTTGTAAATGAATTTCACTCACACAGTGCATGTATCTAGAGAGTAGACTCACAGCATGCATGATGTCTGGTCTCGTTGCAGTCAAATACATTAGGCAACCTATTAGGCTCCTGTATAGTCCTTCATCAACCTTCTCGGCTCCATCTTCTTTGCAAAACTTTTCTTTCGGATCCATTGGAGTTGCAGTCGGCTTGCACTCCTTCATGCAAAAAATTTTAAGTAGCTCCTTTGCGTATCTGTTTTGGCAAATGAATACTTCATGAGGATTTTGGTGTACTTCCATACCAAGGAAGAATGTCATCTTCCCAAGATCTGTCATTTCAAAAACATCTTTCATCTCCTTTTTAAATTTATTAATCTCCTCCACACTAGTTCTTGTCACAAGTAGATCATCAACACATAGAGATACAATAACTATCTCATCAGCAATCTTCCTGACATATAGAGTAAACTCACTTAGGCTTTTTCTAAAACCTAAGCTTAACAAGTGCGCATCAATTCTGCTGTACCAGGCCCTAGGTGCTTGTTTCAAACCGTACAACACCTTTTTCAACAAATACACCTTTTCCTCCTGTCCTTGAACAACGAAACCTTCAGGCTGCTCCACAAAGATTTCCTCCTCCAAGTATCCATTCAAGAATTCTGATTTAACATCTATCTGATGTATTATCCATCCCTTTTGTGCAGCTAAACTCAATAGCATTCTTATGGTGCCCAATCTGGCAACTGGAGCAAATGTTTCTGAGAAGTCCACACCAAACATCTGAGCATATCCTTTGACGACCAACCTGGCCCTTGTACTTGTTCACAGAACCATCTGGATTTAGTTTGGTTTTAAAAGCCCATTTGACTAAAATTATTTTCCGATGCGTAGGCCTGTCAACTAGCGCCCAGGTCTGATTTTTCTCGATCATTTTCATCTCCTCCTTCATTGCAGCCATCCATTTGTGATCTGCTGCAGCTTCTTTGTAACCCGCAGCTCCATTACTGCAATATTGCACCTTTGATAAATATCATAAAGTGATTTGGTTCCTTTGACAGGTTCATCGTCAAGATTTGAATTCTCCTCCTCTGACACATGCTTCTTGTCATCTTCCCAGCTCCAATTATCTGACTCAAGAAATTCAACATCTCTACTAACAATGACTTTTTTGCTTTGTGGAAGATAGATCCTGTAGGCTTTCGAAATCGAACTGTAGCCTACAAAGATTCCTGCTTCTGCTTTTTTATCCAGCTTGTCTTTCTTTACCTGTGGAATGTAAGATAAACAAAGGCAACCAAATGTCTTCAAATTCAAGAGCCTGGGTTTGTAACCATACCATGCTTCAAATGATGTTTTTTTTCTGCAAAGCTTTTGTTGGCAATCTGTTCAGTAAAGAAACAGCCGTACTTGCAGCCACGGCCCAAAATTTCTTTCACATTCCTTTGTCATGTAGTAAGCATCTCGTCATCTCCATAATAGTTCTGTTTTTTCGCTCTACTACTACATTTTGTTGTGGAGTATACGTCGTTGTCAACTGGTGCTCAATGCCCACATCTTCATAAAACTTGTTGAACTTGTTTGAGGTGTATTCAGTTCCATTATCAGAACTTATCATCAGTAATTTTTTTCACTCTGTGTTTCTACCCAGGCTTTAAACTTCCAGAAGATGTCAGCAACCTCATGTTTAAATTTCATGAAATAAATCCAACACATTCTCGTGTAATCATCAATAAAGGCAATATAAAACTTACTTCCATTCAATAATGGTGTTCTTTGAGGTCCTCCCACGTCTGTATGGACCAACTGCAGCTTTTGGGTAGCCCTCCAAGCCTTGTTTTGTGCGAATGGAAGCCTAGTCTGCTTCCCATATTGACAGGCAGCACATACTAGCAGCTCCTTATATAATTCAGGTAATCCTTCCACAAGATTATTTTTCTTCATGAAGAGTAGAGCAACATGATGAAAATGCCTCAATCTTTTGTGCCAAAGAACTGAGTTGCTTTCTTGCTTGTGTACAGCAGCCTGCTTATCATCTAACAAATTTAAGGAAAACTTTTTCTTCGCATTTGGATTTTGAACACCTCCCTACCTTCTACATCTTTAATCAAACAATTTTTGTCCTCAAACAAAACCTTATAGCCTTTCTCCAATAACTGACCAACACTTAAAAGATTTTGATTAATTTCAGGAACATATAACACATTCGAAATTAATTTCAAACCTGAGAGGCCTTCAATTGCCACTTTCCCTTTGCCTTTTGCTGAAATAAATTCTCCATTTCCAATCCTGATTTTTGAAATAACAATTTTGTCTAGCTCTTTAAGAGATCACGATCGTATGTCATGTGATTCATATAACCATTGTCTATCAACCAACTTTCTGCGGAGCTGTTACCGACAAAGCACGATGCCGTAAATAGCTGCTCCTCTTGCACTTGATCAATGGCAGCCTTGGCTTCTCCTTGCTGCTGTTGATTCTTGCATATTTTCTCCATGTGCCCCAACTGTCCACATTTATTGCACTTAACATCCGATCTCCACCCACACCTCTTATGTGGGTGATTAGTTTTCTTGCAAGTAGGACATGGTGGATAGATTTGAGTGCCGTCATTCTTGTTGTTGTTGCCAGAATCTGATCCCGACGGGTTGTTGTTTTTCTTCTTTTTATTTTTTCTTCCATTGTTGGTGCCCTGTGATTTGACTACTAAAGCCTCTTCCACAGAAGTCCCCCTCCACAGCTCCTTGTCTCATAAGCCTTCTTTGTTCTTGTGCCTGTAATGCATTTAGAATCTCTGCCAAGGTGATACTTGACAAGTCTTTAGCATTCTCGAGTGATGCAATTGTAGGCTCAAACTTTTCAGGAATTGTAACAAGAATCTTTTGAACTATTCTTGAATCAGAAAAACTAGTACCAAGAAGTCTTACGCTATTTACAATGTAAAGAAGCCTGTCACAGTAGTCCTTGATTGTTTCTGAATCCTTCATCCGATGCATTTCGAATTCTCGAATCAAGTTCATAACTTGCATGCCTCTGACCTTTTCATCTCCTGCATACTCCTTTCTCAGAAAATCCCAAATTTCTTTTGCCATCTTTAGTGTCATGATTCTGGTGAAAATTGTAGGTGAGACCGCTGTAAGCGGGTTACTCTTTGCCTTTCATTTCCTTTGTTTCCTCTCCTTGTGATACTTAATCTGTGCAACTGTTGGATTGTTCGGCAATGCAGCCACCTCATAATCTTCTTCAACAGCTTCCCATAAATCATTTGTATCAAGGTGGGCTTCCATTTTGATAGCCCACACTTGATTATTTGTTCCATCGAACACAGGTGGTGCCATTGCAGCAGTGAAACTAATCACTTCTGAATCCATCCAGAAAATTTGTAGGCATTTGTGTTTTGTGTGGGCTATGTGGTGAGTATTTAGAAAAAGTGTTTAGGCTCTCTCAGTCTCACAGGTCCCTCAAGATAACATCAACTCTGATACCAATCTATTGGGTTTTGAATCTTAAAAATCAACAGATAGCAAAAGAATACTAATTTTTCTTGGGACTGAATTGTTGTTTATTTATTGAATCAAGTGCTGAATTTATACATGAATTTTTCTTAACTGGAAAGAGCATATCACGGAGGATATAAAGGCAGAAAATCATAACTAGCAGCTTATCCGTGAATGTGGTTACTAACTGAAAAATTCAAATAGATAACTAAATGCTCCTATAGTCTAGGGTAGACTTATTCAACTGTCGACTTAATCGATCAACAACAGCTCCTGATGCACTTTCATTCAACACAATAGTCGTTTTATCTAAAAAGTACGGGCATCAATAGAGTGGTTATTATCAATCAAAAGCCTAGGGATATAGATCATGCATCCAAACAAGGTTCCTTAGACTTGGTGGTCAGTCGATTCATGCACATGGTTCAATAGAGTGGAAAAGAATGAGTTTTGAATAACGAATATATCAAGCAACTTCGTCGAATTGATTATCGATTTTTTCATTGATAAATTTTAAACTAGATAATCTATTAGATGTGACCGGACGGGCGGTAAGGGGTTTGGAGATTTTGAGTGAGAATAAGAGAGAAAGAGGGTTCCAAAAATCGGGAATGGTTTGAAGATCGATGAGATATTCGTCGGAGCAAGGTGAGTGCCACCCTTGAAGTTTTGGGGACCCACGGCGAAAAAACTAAAGGGTCCCTTCAATTTTTACAAAAAAAATGAGGATAATCGGGCCAGTATCATGTGGTGGAATTATAACCGAAAAAATTCATAATTATTTTTTTAAACCGCTACAGTGCACTTTTTTGGGAAAACGACGAAAATACTCTAAATGAAGGAAAGACACGTACACAAAGCCACTGACCCAATTTGCGCGTCGGTAAAAAAATTTGGGCGTTGCTAAAAAAGTTTTGGGCATCGATCAAAACGATATTTTTAGTACTCGCAAATTATTTCGGGCGTCATTCATCAATTTCGGGCATCGATCAGGAAAAGTCTCAAAAATACCTATGGGAGCTGCGCCCCAAGCCCAGGAGCCACTCCCCATGCCCCTTACAACCTCTTGGAGCCACTCCATCCTTCCATGTGTGTCATTTCCTCGTAAAACATTCACTCTCCCGAAAGCTCTATACTTGCAGTCATATTCAATTGCTTTAGTAGGTGGTCGAAAGGTCAATGATATAAACATGATAATGTGTAGGTATTTCAAATTCATTTGGATTTGGTGGGCACAATTCCGTTGTGGCCTTCTCAGCGTTCCAACCTTGCTCAAGCTAAGCTAGTCAGTGGAACAATCTTCGACGCCCAAATTGGAGACGATGACACCTAAATTGGAGGCAACAACGCACACATCATAGGTAACGACGTCCACATCATAGGCAACGACGTCCAAATTGGAGGCAACGACACACACATCATATGCAACGACACCCATATCATAGGCAACGATGCCCACATCATAGGGCAACGATGCCCACATCATAGGGCAACGATGCCCAAATTGGATTTTCCTGCCAGTGATTTCTTCGGCTTCTACCCACCCGTGATTCCATTCCATTCCATGTGATTTCATTCCTTATTATTCTAGTACAAACCGAGTGCTTTGATTACAAAATTACAACGAAGATAAAACACTAATGTTCTGGGTCCGCTCCATATGAAATGAAAAAACGTGGAATGTAATGAGCACTTTGATTACAAAATTACAACGAAGATAGAAACAAATGTTTAGCCCAATCCTCTTTTCGATAGACAGATGAACATATATGATTTTAGGAAGAAAGAACTTCAAAGGGAAAATGAGATCGAGGATGGCTATAGAATTTTGGAGAACAAAGGATGGTATGAGGAGAGGCATTTAAGTAAGAAAATAACGAAAATTGATTTATGCGATTGAAAAAAAGGATACTTGAGCGGTTATAATTGTAGAAAATGATATCGGCCCGCAATTATTTCTTAAATTAAATACCTAGGATAGGACTTGAACCTAGGATTTATTTAAGCGCAAACAAACAAATTTTTCATTGGTACAATACACCTATTATACTAATCATAATACATTATATATTATCAAAAGTAAACTCAAAAACTAAAATTAATAAAAAGTTACGCATGAACCAGTAACCTACAAGTTCTCCAACAACCGACAAAACCACTATGTCAAGCAAGCAGTTGTGAGAATTTTGAACATCAAATTACACAACGTAGTTTCCACAAATTTGAGGCCCCTAAATTTGGGGACCTATGGCCGTCACCCATCTGGGCATGCCTCAGGGTCAGCCCTGAGTGAGGTCGGAATTGAGAGAAATGGTTGGAGTTGTTAGAGAGAGAGAGAGATTGTCTATGTTGAGAAATGTGAAAAAAATTATACTTTGGTTAATTTTATTAATACCCTCATATATTTAGCTTTAAAACTAAAGGGTCCCTTCAATTTTCACAAAAAAAAATTGAATACCTAGGATAGGACTTGAACCTAGGATTTATTTAAGCGCAAAAAACAAATTTTTCATTGGTACAACACATAATCATAATACATTATATATTATCAAAAGTAAACACAAATACTAAAATTAATAAAAAGTTACGCACGAACCAATAACCTCCAAGTTCTCCAACAACCGGCAAAACCACTATGTCAAGCAAGCAGTTGTGAGAATTTTGAACATCAAATTATACAACCTAATTTCCACAAATTTGAGGCCCCCAAATTTGGGGACTTATGACCGTCGCCTTTCTAGACATGCCTCAGGATCAGCCCTGAATGAGGTCGGAATTGAGAGAAACGGCTAGAGTTGTTAGAGAGAGAGAGAGAGATTGTTTGTGTTGAGAAATGTCAAAAAAATTCTAATTTGGTTAATTATATTAATGCCCTCATATTTAGCTTTAAATAATAAAAATACCATGGTATTTTTGTCTATTTAAAGGTAAAGAATGCATGAACATTTTTAACCCTGATTAAGTTCACGTGGGTTGACTAACAAAACGACTGCCCTTCAATGGTATTGTTGTTGTAATGTTGTTGCATTTAAACGGTTTTTAAAGCATATATGGACAACTTACCTCTTGAACATCCTTCTCCTAACACTTTTAACAATATTTTTCTCTCCCTCGATCTCTATTGATCTCAAGATGATCTTTCGTATTCAATGTCACAATGTGACATTCTAATTTAGTGACTAGAATACGGTTTTGGCTTTTTAATTATTCGTGGTTATTAAAGAAAATGTAATTAAGAGCATAAAGAAAAGGCTTGTCGCACCTCCATGAAAGGAAGAGAATGTCTAAAACCACAAAACCAACTCAATAAAATGCCAAAGAGAATGGAGCCGTACACTTTTCATCCCTTCCGTCGACCTTGCGACAAAGATTTGCATCTCTCGAATAATTGATTCCAAGAAGCTCCATTAAAGGTACGTTGATCATGACAAGGTTAATGGAACCACGAGCGCCCACCATGTTAGCAGCAGCAGCATCTTCAATATTAACGCTTGTCATGATCACGGCCAACATTGCTGAGGGTGGTGCTGTTGGTGTGGAAGGTGGCGTAGGTATCAATTGGGGAAGACAAACGTCACAAAAATTGCTTCCCTCCATGGTGGTTGATATGTGTTTGGCGAATGGGATTGATAAAGTGAGATTTTACAGCGTCAATGAGGGCGTGCTTTCTGCATTTTTCAACACAAATATTAAGATTGCGGTTACCATCCCAACTCATGAGCTCGAGGAGGATCGTAGGAACGCTACTCAGGAAGGGATCAACGCTTGGGTGGTGAAACACATATCCTATTATAGCAAGCATAAGAACTTGGACATTCGGTATGAAATCTTCTCAATCTCAACATTCCTATTCATTTTATCCCAATTTTGCCTTTTATCTTTTATTAAGAGTCAAGTCTAGTAAGGGAGAGAAAGGGAGATATTCTAAATTTGTGTTTAATTCGTACATGTATGTATGTATGTATGTCTGCAGGAACATAAATATTGGTGTGGAACCATTCTCGTTGTTAGATATGAAAAACGGCAGCCTATCTGGTTACCATAAATCACTTCCTAAGTTATACAAGTACCTTCAGAAAGCTCTGGATGATGAAGCGCTTGGGGAGAAGATCAAGATAACAATTCCCCACGGCATAGATATATTGAAACCCTTTAAATATCCATCTGAAGCTGATTTTCGAGAGGATATCAAAGACATTATGCTCCAAACGTTACAACACCATAACGAGCATGACACCCCATTAACGGTGAACATATTCCCCCATGTAGCTTGCCTTCAAGAAAATTTCCCGATAGAGTTTGGTTATTTTGATGGAATACACAACGTTTCGATTGTGGATGGTCCCCTTACATACACCAATATGTTTGATCTGAAATACGATGCATTTCTCTGGGCACTAAGGAAAAATGGGTTTGACCAAATGAATGTATCAGTAAGCCAAGTCGGTTGGCCAACGGACGGCCATGTAGATGCAACACCTAAAAATGCAAAACGATTTTTCGATGGCTTGCTCAAGAAATTAGCTTACAAAAACGGAACCCCTCTTCAACCAGGTACACAATTTGAAACGTATGTCTATGCCCTAGTTGACGAGAATGAAAGGAGATACGAGAAGGGTGCGTTTGAACGACACTATGGTATCTACCACCACGATGGAAAGCCTAAGTTTAATCTTGATTTCTCCCTCAAAGGGGGCGACAAAGAACTTGAATCTGCTGTCGGCATTTACTACTTACCACAACGATGGTGTGTTCTAAATATGAAATTAATTGAAGGAAACGAAAAACTTGTAAAGGAAGTCTTTAACGATACGTGCAAGAGAGCGGATTGCACAAGGTTGGAGAATGGATCGACGTGCAGTCACTTGGACTACAATGACAAGGTTTCATATGCCTTCAATATGTTCTTTCAGATGAATAATCAAGACGTTAATGGAGAGGCTTGTAACTTCAAAGGCTTGGGCATAGTCAGCGATGAAAAGCCTGAGTTCGGGTCTTGCGAGTTTCCGGTGAATATATTATCAACATTGTTCCTTAATTCATTGTCGTCGGCAGAGATGGAATTCACTTTGGGCGCCAACCAAAGTTTTGCAGGAGGGAGACCCAAATTAGAGCCTGCTCTATATATTATTTTACCATTTTTATGGCTTTTTATTTCCAAAAAAGAGTTCATGAATCTGTAAGATATGTATTGATACCCCAGTAGAAAAGTTCTACATCTGAACCCTGAATTTCACATGTATTTATACATCATTTTACCATTTTTATGGCTCACTCTCTCAAGGAAAAAGTTGATGAATTTCACATGTATTGTCCAAGTCCGTACGGACCAAGAACCCTGATCATGCAATGGTTAATCTTGAACAGTCCTTACCAACTTATTGGTGCTCGGTGGTGCAAGCAATAACTCTACTTTGACCCGACACTCCGTTTAACAAAAAAGTAATTGGCTGTATTATAAAATTTATGAAATGTGTAGTTTCCTTTAAAATTGGTAAAATATGTGGTTTCTTTTAATGTCATTGAGTATATGATTATAATTAAAATATGTAAAAAAAGTAAGGATAAAATGATAAAAGAGTTTTTCTTAAAAAAGAAAGTTTTGAAAAAAGACAATTATTTAAAAACTGACGATGAAAGATAGACTATAATTTAAAACGGATGGAGTATTATTAATGCTTGGCTTGAGTATCAATTCGGTCGCTCTACTTTTACCAAGAATTATTAAGGTCACATTATGTTTTTTTTTTTTTTTTCACAAATTAAAGACTGAACTTGGTCTGGATATTTAATATGATCACTCAAGTCAATCTCAGGATTCTCATCCTTTTATGATGCATAGAAATCTTTAAATAGACCAAAATATACTCATGAATGTGAGTACTTGTTTTTACTTTCTAATGTTGTTAAGAGTTGAGGGGTCGATCCAAATGCCCTTACTAAAATACTAATAGATGGCTTTTTCCTGGGTCGAGGGGTCAAACAAAGTAATAAAATTAAGGTTTAAATCTCAATTTGGTCACCTTATTTTTGGTTAAAATTCATTAAGTTCACTTTATTTTTTTTTCCTCAATTTAATCACTCTACTTGGCTTCGAAAGTCAATAAGGTCACTAAAGTCATTTTCGTTAGTTAAGTTGGATGAAAATCTTTGGAAAGACAATAATGCCCCTTACATTTGAAAGGTGTGTTGACAAATTCAAGTCACACAATAAGAAATTATGTTTTAGAGGAGAATGAGACCTTCAAAACCCCCAAATTTAGTAAGGGTATTTGTTGAATTTCCTAAAAAAATAAACTTTCCATCCAAATATATTGATGGAGTGATGAACGTGCTAATTATGTGAAAATTGAGTGATTAAATTGAGGGAAAAAAAGTAGAGTGAGCTTAATGAATTTTGGCCGAAAGTAAGGGTGACCAAATTGAGATTTAAACCTAAAATTAATCCCAACAAACTTTAGTCGACATTACAAAAATTTAATGGCCAAAACTCATTGAAATAAAGGAAGTACTACAGTATGCTAGACAAATTCGCTCATCAAATTAAAATACACAAAACTTTATCACCCCATAAGATGAGGTGACTATGTTGGCAGTCCACGTAATGGACCAGAGTTGAGGTGTAGATGATGACTACGATATCTGGGATTTATGTTCTTTTGGAGTTATGTTGGATGTACTTGCTTTGGGAATTTGCCTGGAAAGGAGACCACCGTCTGGGAGCTGAGAGGTTGTCCTAGCTAAAGCCATCTAGTGAGAGAGTCAATAACGGGGTATATATGTATGCCGGAGCTAAGCGTTCCCTTAAGCTTTCGGTGAGTATATTTGATATATTAAGTGTGTTGTGTGCTTGGAAGTGTGAGATAGAACGTAACATTTGCACAATCACCTCATGCTACTTTTTTATAGTCCTTGCATTGAGTCTCATGATTAGAATAGGGGTCCCAGGACGTGGGGGCCTGTTGTTGGTTAGCTTGCTTGCTGGTGGCTTGTTATTGGTTGGTAGGTTACGTGTAGCTCTCCATAGTAGGTGGTTGATTACTCCCCAAGTCATGTCCGTTCCCTGAATGTAGGGGACTGTTGTTGGCCGCCTTGCTGGAGGCTCCTTACTAGTTGGTAGGTGGCGTGTAGCTCTCCACAATAGGTGGTCGGTTACTCGCAAAGTCACGTTCGTTTGCATGGAAGACACGTGTCTTTGAACTAGGAGCTGACACCTGGCTATTTATATATTGTGTTGATGTATGATGTTTGGAATGTTGATGTCTTCGGAGAGCTTGCCTACCGAGCATGGTTGTTCTTCGTCCCGGTGGTCGACCGTGTTCGGCTCTAGAGGTGATCCTCGGCATCCCAAGGATCCATGATTAATTGTTTGTGGTCGACAACTTTAGTCGCCTTTATTCTGCCGGTTTAGTTCATCGGGTAATGGGGCCCTTCTAGGTCGAGCTGGAATACACGTGTCTTTCCACATATGAGGGCGTGGGTTGGGTCCCTTCAGTTGCCCCCGAGTTTCCAAGTGCGAAAATTTATCTTTAGTTTGGAAAGTGTGGCCGGATCATTTGACCTGTTCGCCGAGCATTATTGCTTCTTCAGTATTTTCGAACTTGGGGGTCCTAGGCCCATGGTCGCCTTAGTCTTCGAGGTTCGTTCATGTTCGATTAGATTTTGGGCCGAGGATGGACTTGAATTTATGATGGGATTTTCTAGGGAACTGGTGCCCCATTTGTAATTAATAGCACGGTTATCAAGCGATCGTTGGTAGTCACATCGGTCCACTATTCATGATTGTTGCGCCGTCCACTTAATCAAAACAACGTTGGTTAGTCTCCCAACCCTGCATGGTCCTCGGCACGTGTCACTCCAGTAGCGGTTAGGTAGGATCCGCATGTTTTTGGAAGCAGGTCGACCCGGAGTCTTCGGGTCGCATAAAAACCCTCGTTTCAGCTTCCCGCCTACTTCACTATTGAAACTGATTTCTCATTTGTTCAAGAGACGATTCAGAGGTGATTTTTCTTCCTTCTTTGCTGCTCTTGTCCATCCCTATTTCTGCTGTCATTTCCCCTGTAAACTTAGTGTACCAGGTTCGCGTGCTCTTTCTGAGCCAGTTCCGTTCTTTGCCCTAAGTTTTGAGTGCGTATTTCGTCTGTTTCCATTTTTCCAACGAAATTGTTGCCGTTTTATGCATATTAGGTTGTAACTTCAGTAATTGTCGTTTCAGGTCTTCGGTGTTTTCCCTCTCTTTCCTCGAATAGTCTCTTCGAAACAAGGTATTTACCTTTTCCTCTTTGCCACTCTTTTTTGATAGTGTCTAGGGTTAGGTTAATGAGGTCAACGTCTGATTCCTCTTCGCACGAGTCCTCGTTTGCGTCTTCCTCGTTCTCGACCAGTTCTGTTGGCCAACTGTGATCGAACATGAGGACCAAACACGTAAGTCCCAATCCTGTTTATGCTCGGTCTCCCATCACTAAGAGGGTGTATTCTTAAACCGATGGGGCATGGTCGGTGGTTCTACCGAGTAAGGCGGGGAAGCTTTTGTCAAAGCGGGGATATGACTTGGTTGGTCTGCTCGTTCTTTCCGACGAGTCCTATCTCACCGAGGATTTATCCGTGGGGAAACCCATGTTAGTTTATAGGGGCGAAGATCGTGCCTTCTGGTACTTGTTCAACCAGTATTTCAGAGAGGTTGCCACTGGCGAGGTCGTTCCTTTGAACAAAGGCTTGACGAGCTAGAAGAGGGGGGGGTGTGGTTGAGACTAGTAAAGCTAGTAAGGCAACTCACAAGCACAAAGCGAAGATGAGTGTTGCCGAGATGGTTGAGACTGGTGCAGCAGCTAAGCCAACTAGTCGAACACTTAGAACATGGAGGAATGGGATGGTCCCGAAGGACTTGGTATCTTGGGATAAGTTGTACAATCATAGCCGAAAGAAGTTCCAAGGTTCAGTTCCCCACAGTTCACTTGGTTTGTCCGAGCTTCGTAGTCGCCAGGACAAGGTGGGTTTTTATGTGTCATTTTTTGAGGTCGGTCTTCACCTTCCGCTAGATCCTCTTATCTGTGATTTTCTTGAGGAGGCTGGTGCCCACCCCTTAGATCTTTCCCTCAACTTGGTGAGGTATTTGATAAATTTCATCACGTGTGTTCGCGTGCTTGGGTTCGAACCCACTCTTCCCCTCTTTAAAACTTATTTCAACGTGAACATGTCGTTGAAATGGTTGCAGTGCAAACATCACAATAAGGGAATCCAACTCTTTGCCAAGCCACCGAGTAAGTGTGGCCACTGGGATGATCGAGTGTTGCTCGTTGAGAGTCGGGTGGGATGGAATTTCCCTGCTCCCTATGCCTTGATTGACGATGTCAAATCTCTTTCCCCGGCTAAGGGCTTGGATAAGTATGAGGAGTCGGCGAGGATGGCCTTGGAGTCATTTTTGTAGGATACGAGGATCCGGTCCTGCTCGAGTTATATGCTGGAGCTCGATCCAAGAGAATGAGGAGTTGTAGATGATGGTCGGTATGACCCCCAAAGTTATGAAGGACGTTAGTTGTCGGTGTGAGGTCCTCGAATATGTGGTTTACCCAAGGTGGGCTCACCATGAGAAGAGTCGGTTTAAAGAGGACTGTCCTCAATGCAAAGATTCTCTTGGCTACGATGGTTGTGAAAGTACGTAATTGTTTTTGTCTATTATGCTCCTTTTCTGTTGTTGCTTTCTTTCCTTCATTTCATTTACATCTCTAACTTGTTCGTTTTTCCTTTCTCAACAATGGTGCTCGATTTTGATGAATCAATGGGGCAGAGTGCGAAGAGGCGCGAGAAGAGCATGGTCGGCGTGTCGTGCTCAAGAAAGCTGCCAGGGATCCGACTAAGAAGTTCACCCTGCCAACCGAGGTTCTATCCTTGGGAACTTTGGCTCCCCCCAACCTATGCCCACATCAAAGAGCGTTGTTGCTCGTGTTTCCAAGTCATCAGCCTTGACTGAGAGTCCCCCTGCTGTCCCTGCTCCTGCTTCTGGTCGGAAACGATCATCGAGGAAATTCGTCAATGAGGATCATGAGGTTGATTTTGTTGACTTGGAGATTTTGTCTAGTGATGCTCTCGTGCCCAAGAAGTCGAAGAAGGTAGTTTCTCAGTCCTTGGTGGATGAAGATCTCGTACCTTGGTTGAGAGAGCGGTTTTCCTTTCCGACCAGCAAGTTGGCAGGCACAGACTTGGCCTGGGCTATCGGCGAGGTCCTCGCCCTGATAAATATGGACTTTACAAGCAGGGACGGCTCCACTGCTATGACCGGACAAGGGGTGGTTATGAAGTCCGAAGTGAAGGACCTTGTGGGGTTGGAAAACTCTCTGCCTGCTTCCGAACGGATGGGCCGAGCAGGCCTTTGTGTGAATGAGGTATGGTATTGGTCCCTTTTCAATATCTTTGTCTTGTCTGAGTTTCATTGTTTTTCAACAGTTGTTTATTTGTTTTCTTCTGTTCTTTTGTAATTTTTCTTTATGCTTAGCTCGCTGGCCTCTCGTGTGGGACGTGCCGAGCATGAGATCCAGGACATGAATGATAAACTGCAATCAAGCGCGGAGGAAGCTGACGTCCTGAAGGCAAAGCTCGAGTCGCTGGATAACGACCATAAGAGGAAATATTCCGAGCTAGCCGAGTCATTCACTGTTGTCAAGACCCAAAGGGACCAATATTCTGGCCAAGTTAAAGCCCTAAGGAAGAAGATGAAAGCTCTCGAGCAAGCACATGCTGAGCTTCAGAGGCAGAGGGATGATGCTATGGTCCGAGCCAGTGAACTTGAGGTGCAGCTCGAAGAATCAAAGAGATGGCCTTTGAAGATGTCAAGAAGAGCCAAGAGTTCAAGGCCGAGGTCGTCCCGTACTATACTCGAGGTATTCGCCAGTAGAAGGAGTTAGGAGGAGGGAGCGCCCTTTTCCAGTACTAAGGGTAGCTGCTGCCTTCGGGGATCGTATTGAGTGTTTGCGCTCTTGTATATTGCAACCTTTCTCGTGTGCGAAAAATAAGGCCCTTGATCCCCACCTCTTGTACTGAGGATGGTAGTGAGCGTTTACACTCTTGTATATTGCGACCTTCCCAATGTACCGAGGATAAGGCCCTTGGTCCCCACCTCCGTGCGAGGATGGGATGATTTTTGCCTTTCTAATCCACAATTTACAGTTTTTGAAAGGAAGAAGGAACATTGTACTTTGAACTATTGCATCCACTAATTCAACCGAGGATATGCCTGAAGATTAAGAATATATGAACCTAAACCTAACTTATCACTTTCATGCATCAATAGGTTTAATTTATCACATAAGTGGGCCAATATACGACATATGCACACGGCCCTTCAGTTATCCACACCCCTAGGTCTTTAAACTATTGCGATACCATTAATTAGGAAAAAGCCAAATAGCAAAGAGATTGATAAACTCTGTGATCAACAAGACGTAATTGAATAAAAATTAATATAGAGCAAAAGATTCGATACAAATTACCACCAACTCCTAGCTATGAGCATTTAGTTCATTGTCAATGATGAACTAATCGAATGGATGAATGGAAACATGAACGATCTCTATAAACTATGAATACAAATTAATAAAAACTGTTTACTACTGTTAAATTTCAGACCTCCAATTTAGGGCTACAAGGTTTGTATTTATACTAGAAGTTACAGGGCCAAAATTAGGTTACAACAGAAATTCCCGTTTTTGTGAAGTCGGTGGCTTGCGGTCGCAAGGTGTTGGAGGCATGCGACCGCAAGGTCTTGTGGTTCCTTCGAGGTTGTCAGTTTGTGAACCTTGCGGGGGCAAGATCCTTGAGGCTTATGACCGCAAGGTCCTTTGAACTTTTTGGTCCTTCTTCTTTTCTGACTTTGCACCCTTCTTCAATTCTTCACTTAAAACCTTTAAGAATTCCTTAATTTCATCCAAAACCCTAAAACTCACAATTAAGCTCCAAAATACATATTAGTAGCCAAAAAGCCTCCTGAAATCGCTATTTATAAGCTAATAAGTACCTCATAGATGCGTATAAAACACATCTATCAGTACACATGCACTTACTTCACCAATCACCAAACTGGAAGGGTGATCCTTCTGAATTCTGCTGGGAATGTCCTTAAATCTATCAATTATATTTTTCTTTTCATCAGAATCAGAATCTGTTTCAACATTCTCCAATGAAGTCCCTGATGAAGGTACATTGGAGCCTTCATTCGTTGTAGCAGTTTTTGTGGTAGTTTATGAAGTTGTAATAACTTCACATTCTGAAGTTTGTAGTCTTTCTAGGAGATCATCAACCTGATCTTCAGCACTTTTTTTTGCCCAAATCAGATAAATTATCAAAGATAATGTTCATGGATTCTATAATAGTTCTTGTCCTAAGATTGAATATTCTATAGGCACAGCCATTTGTAGCATATCCCATAAACACACACTTATCACTTTTAGAATCAAATTTGGCAAGATGTTCTTTATCATTTAAGAAGTAACAAATACTCCCAAAAACATGAAAATATTTTAAAGTAGGTTTGTTTCAATTTAGAATTTCATAAGGATTCATATTACTATCAGGTCTTAGATACACACGATTAATAAAATGACATGCATTGTTTAAAGCTTCTGCCCAAAATATTTTAGATAAATTCTTAGAATTAAGCATAACACGTGCCATTTCTTATAGTTATATTTTTTCTTTCAGCTACTCCATTTTGTAGAGGAGTTTTAGGAGCATAAAATTCATATGAAATTCCCTTTTTATCACAATAAGATGAGAATGATGAATTCTCATATTCTTTCCCATGGTCAGAACTAAGTTTCACAAGAGTAAGATTATAATTATTAAGAAAATTTTTATACCAAATTTTGAAAGCATCAAAAGTATTTGATTTTTCTCTAAGAAATAATACTCAAGTAAATCTAGAAAAATCATCAACACAAACAAAAGTATTGTTTTTACCACCTAAGCTTCCAACTTTAATTGGTCCCATGAGATCAGTATGAACCAATTCAAAACATTTAGAAGAAGCACAATTTTGAATATTTATGTGAAGCTTTGGTTTGTTTACCCTTTTGACATGCACCACATATTTTTATTTCTTTGATATTTAATTTAGGTAAACCTCTAACAGTTTCATGTCTAACAAGTTCTTCTAATTTCTTAGCACTCATATGACCAAGTTTTTTATGTCATAAGTCAATCTCATTTATGGAAGTAGAATGACAAGTATATTAGCAACAAGACAACAATTATCATTTGATCTAATACCTGATAAAATACATAGGTTATTTTCATCACATTTTTCTTTGTTGAACTTAGCATACATGTCATTATCACATAGTTGACTAATTCTTATCAGATTAGCAGTCAAACTTTCAACATGGTACACATTATTTAATTTAGGTAGTTCTTGAAAATTTGGAATACCTTTACCAATAACTTTACCTTGTCCACCACCTCCATATGTCACACACTCATCTTTGACATTTTCATAATTGTTCAAATATTCTTTAGAACTTGTCATATGCCTAGAGAACCCACTATCAAAGTACCACCTACCTACAATGTTAGACTTAAGAGAAGTAAAAGTAACATGACAGAAAATTATGGATTTCTGGGTCCAAGTAGATTTGTCAGAGAATGAATGAATTCTGGAATGAAGATTCATCGGAGCCTTCATTGAGTTCTGAAATATATTTTTGGCAAGATCAACTTGTCTCTTACGACAATAAGGTTTAATGTGACCACTAATATAGCAATAAAAACATATCACACCATTTTCTGGAAGAATTTCTTTTGGATCTTCTTTTATCACATAATTCGAAGAAGTCGAATCTTTTGAAAAACTAGAAGGACTCTTACCAGTTTCTTTAACAAACACATGAGCTTGTTGACATTTTTAACAAATATGGGAATCTTAGGAATTGTATATCCAAGGCCAACTCTATTTCCATTACTAACTTCCAGAATTTCTTCAAAAGTAGCCTTTCTTTTATTCACTTTATGTAAGGTTCCATTAGACTTATCTAACTCACGTTTCATCTTTTCAAACTCCACATCTTGTCTGGTTAATAGAGATTCAATGCAAGCTGAAGCCTTTTTTTGATCATCATCCAAAATATTTAATCTTTTATTTTCAATATTCAAACCTTCCTTTTCTTTTGAATGATTTTCAATTAAACTTTTTGTTTACTCCAATTTTCAAAAAGGACTTTATAATCATTTAAAAGATCTTGATTTTCATCATCAAAGTCATCATCAATCTGCGGAATTGTTTTCGAGAAGGAAGAAAAATCAAACTGAACAGAAACAAGGTTTGTTTTCATTAATGTAGGCTTGGATGAGCTTATATTAGAGACATCATTCCTAGGCAGTCTTAACAGATTCATAGGAATATGTCTTTCTTCAGGGAAAGTGAATCGAGGATTCATATGAACAGGTTTTTTATGAGCAAACAAACTATACAACTTGTATACTCAAAAATCTACTATAGCACGACAAACCAGAATATATACTCGAAAATCGAACAAACTGTTTTGTAGATAATCTGGTCAATGAAGCTTACAATGAAGAGTTCATTGATGACTTTATTGAGATATATGTGATGCGGAAATAAGAAATAAAATAGTAGTAAAATACAAAACTGAACACAAGAGATTAACCTTTAATCAATAAGCAAATAACTTATTGATCGTGCCTCATGGTAAAAAATATTTCGCTAGTAAAATATATGTTTAAGCTCATTACATCCGAAAGAAGAACAAAGTGGAATTTATGAAAAGCTTTCAAGATAGCAGATATGGCTTTGAATAATCATAACCCTCAACCTAATAGACTAATGATATCTAAGTAATTAAAACAGGTCAGTGTTGGGTGTAAACTGGAAGCATTGTGCTAGATTGGGATGGATGAAGTTTCCAATGAAAGCACATCTGACAGTTCATTTACCAACGAGCAGCAATCTTTTTAATCTCTCTTTCTCTCTGATAATTATGTGTAAGATCTATGCTCAGTAAACGTCACAGCTTCAAGGGCTACGTCCTCTTCTATATATACTTGCACCCGTGACTTAGAAACTTTGTAGAATAAGAAAACCACTTACCATAAAAGATTTAGAAGGTTTTCAATAAAGTAGGACAAGATCTTATCAAATATAGACTTACCAAATAAGAAGGATTCCTTACCAAATATAAGTAGGTCAGCCGTGTCTCATCGAACAAGACAAACGGCACAACCAAACCGTGTTAACTAAGAACGCATAATTCTAATAGATTAATAATTCATAAACCCTAGAAACCAATTAAAACATAATCTCCAAAATAACTTTTTTATAAAAAGGTGTAACAATAATAATTAATCAAAGTAAATACCAAGAAAGGAAAAACAAATAATTAATTAAAATAAAATAAATAGAAAACTCAATTAATTAATATCCAACAGGATCGAAGCGAAACTAGCCATAGTATATATGATCTTCCATCTTCAAGATATAGAAATTTGGATCCTTGCATTTGTTTGGCACTTCCATATTCATTACGGTGGACACATTTTCATCCACACTTACTTGCTCATCACTTCTCAATCCCCTCTTAGTTGTTTACGATTCCTTCAAATTCATCCATGTGAAGGAATTTTCTTGATCGCATCCAATGATGAGTCCAAGATTTCCACTAATTTTCCTAGGAATTTTCTTCTATTTTGTGCTATTTTTGAGTTAATTATGCTTTGGAAATATTATTATTTGTGTATTTGTGTTTAATGTAGGTTTCCATGCATAATCAAGCAATTATATGGTGTTTAGCATGAATTTCGAAACAATTCCGGGCTTTAAAGTTGAATTGGAAAGTATTTTGTCAAGTACGTTAAGTCCGTTAAGCATTCCAAGGTAATTCAGGCTTAACGGGGAGTAATTGGGCTAACGGAGGATGAAATTGAGAGAGCTAGGAGGGGAAGGAACCTCGGACGCTAACTCCAAAACATCAAGGGCACCGGAGCAAAAGTAAGAAATCTGCTCCGGTGCGTTGTCGACTCCTTGTTGGTGCCACGTGTCGTGTCCAGCCGCCTCCTACCCATGTGCCTGACCCGTGGTCTCCTATATGGACACAAGTTGACCCGCGCCCAACCTGCTCCACCAGCCCACTTCCACTCACATCCTCAGCCCATTCTCCACCTGGGCCAACCTGCGAACTCCACCTGAGTCTGCCCTTTCCCAAGCCGTGACCCAGCCCCTTTTTCCTTACCTTTTCTCCCCTAATACTCTCTTGCACTTCCTAATTTGCCCCTGCCGTGTGCACTCCTTTGCTGCTTCACCTTATATCTTTCCAGCAGCCTCCCTCATTCAAGGCAAGCCCCCATTTACGGGTGTGAGCCCTAAATGGGGCACTAGCCCCATTTTCCACCATTTTCACATCAAATCCTTGAAGCTTGATCACCTTTGAAGATTTGGAACATCATTTCAAAGACCAAGGATACATCTACAAAAGATTTCAACCCCGGATTCGCGATTGTTTAGTTTAGTTCTTCATATCTCTATTTTATGATAGTTGTTATGATTTCTAGGGTTGATTAATTTTGTAAATGAAGAATTAGTTTGTGCTTAAATTATCTATGGAATGCAATTATTTTTCTATGTCCAATGTAGTGTTTTAATTTAATCTATCTCTTTATTTAGTACACATTTCCGTTAGGTTATTATTTTGTGAAATTAATGCTTTTAATTATTTGGCCAATAATTAAATGATTTTAGAAATATCTAGGATCCGCGAGAGTTACCTTTATATTTTGGACCAATCAATTTAATAGTTGGTGTTTTGTGACACACAGCGATAGCCATTGTGAGACTCGGTTTGACACGCGATCGAACCACCTTAGTCATTCGCGAGGTCGGGGAGGTTAGGGTTGACTATAAGACGCAAGAGCCCGTAGTTAACCAATTTTATTTGTCTCGACTACCAATATGATTTGTAGAAAATTTTAAAGATTTCTTTTTGCGAAGTATTACTCATGTGCTTGGTTATTATTGTGTGTTCTTCATGATTTTAATGGCGTAGCGAACCATTAGATGATCTCTAGAATGATAGAATACGAAGCGAAGCCCTTCCTGTTATTCCGAAAATCACAATAGTAGTTTGCGTGGCGTGAGACCGAAAGGAGATCGCGCGTAGATAGTCTTTGGATGCTTGTTAGACATGCGGTTAGTTTCTCCCCTATGTTATGTGTTACGATGATATGAGCCCGTAGCAAGGTTGAGTGATAGCTAGATTTGTTATACGTAGCGAATGCTCATAGTGAATAAAATAGGCGTCCGACTACCAAGACTTGAGTTAAAGAAAAGTAAAAAGAATATTAAATTAAACACCGGCTATACTAGAAATAATGCACTCTTATATTTTTATCTTGATTTGTTGTTACCAAACCACTCTCGCGTTAGTTTAGATTTAATTGCTTTCTAGGTTGTTTATATTTTTAAATTTTAATTCATTTTCTTTTCACTCAAATATAATTAGTTAGTCTAATTTTGGTACTTAGTCGAGTGAGAATTACGTACATTCTCTGTGGGATCGATAACTCGTACTTAGGTACACTTTATTCCCTTATTATAAAAGTATGAGTTGTCTCTTAAAAATTAATGCATGGACAAAATTAACCTTTCATCTAATAAATCATCCACCATTTATTTAAGGACAAACAAGTAAATTTTTCTTCTTTACAATAAAAATACGAGTTGTCTCTTAGAAATTAATGTATGGACAAAATTAACCTTGCATCTAATAAACCATACATAATTTATTTAAGGACAAAATAATCCCTCTATTTTTTTCACCAACCAATTGTGAATTATTTTTGTGTACATCTCTTTTAAACCTTTAAAGCGTATCTCATCTTTTCAATATGGGACAAAAGCTATCACTAATTATGCATCTCTTTTTAACCTTTAAAGAGGGGTTAGTTTGCTTGTTGGTGACGTAATCTTCTTCCAATATTGGATTGCAATTGTTTGCAATTTTCATATGACCCCCTTATTTCTATGATGTTACAAACAACCCATATTTTTTCTGACTATATGGCACTTCAGCTAACGGATTTAGGGTTAGGGACTATCGGTGTCTAAAATTTGTATTCTTTGGTGTGGTGTGCATTTGCGTTGTACAGTCCCTGCTGGACTTTCTTAAAGTTCAAGGACAAATGGTCTAATTTTCCCTTAAATAAAATTTTATTTTTATTTTTGGGATATTTTCTTAACATTAAAGTTAATTATGAGAATTTTTTAAATTATATTTCTCATTATTGAAACAATTATTCATTAATGTTTATTACAAACATATCTTAAATATCAAATGATTAACTAAATGATAGAATTATAACTAAATCAAACTTTGTACCCAAGGAAAATGACCAAAATAATCCTCATGTCACATACAATGTGTCATTTTCCATTAATATTATAAACTCTCATAGACGTGAGAGGGCAAAGTGGGATAAATAGAAAAATTGCGTATGAAAATGAGACAAGTAATTTACAGGTGATAGTGAAATGTGAGATTTAAGTAAATATTTCCGGGAGCGAATCATATTTTGGCTCCATAAAAATTAGGCCAAAAAAGCAAATATCCCATAAAAGTTTCAATCAAATCTCACTTTAGCTTTTTTTGATTAATTTAATTCATAGGAGAAATATGCACACATACATATATGTATATATGTATATATTTACATACTAGTGATGCACCTGTGCGTTACACGGATTGTACAAGTGTATAAAATTATATACTAAATTAAAGTTGAATAATATGTAATTATTTTTTAATATTAACAAAATAAACAAAAAATTAATAAACAGTAAAATTAAATATAGAAAATCCTATAAATTTGTAAAAAATAATATAAATTTTGGAATACTTTTTATATATAACTAATTTTCGTTCAACATGAACGACTATTGCAACTATAAATATCACATAGTAATTCTAGACAAATCTACATACAACTTATGATAAGCAAATACATGTTTTTAAATGGAATCTTATATTAGACAATGATTCAAAAATAATATCAATAGTCTTTAGGTTTAAAAATGTTTTACCTTTGGAGAAAAAAATCAATTTATAGAATAAAAATATAAAGAATTTCAGTTCAATTCAAATTCTAATATTTTTTCTGGATATAAACAATAAAATTTACATTGAAGCCCACAATTCCAATTCTAAACAATGGAATTGAGGTTCATTTTCTCTCATTCTCTAATCTGGAGTCTCAACAAAATTTAAATTCACTTATGTGTTTTTCGTATTAAAAAATGATATTAAAATATATACAAATAAATATATATAAATAAAAGTTACATTAACGTTAAAAAAAAATTGATAGTGCATATAATATCAGACAACGGGCAAATTATTTGTGATAGACTAACATGTTTTGCCATAAAACCTTAAAAACTACACTTTTCAAAATTGGTAATTTTTACAAAATAATTCAAGTGTTATGGTTCAATTTAAAAATCAGACATAAAGAAATAATACTTAAAATAGTATATAACCAAGGAAAATAAAATGTAGGAGATGGGTCAAGGAAAATGAACCTAAAGTTCAAACGATCGATGGATAGACATCGGAAAATTTGGTTTAAACCGTGCTATGGATAACTTTTAGACCGTGACCCTGTAAATGCTCATAAAACCACGTTGTTTTAGCTGATGTATATAAATGAAAAGAAAACTCTTCTACCCTAGTTTCACTACACATTGCAAAAATATATATATATATGCATTTTTTGCAGCAATGACGAACCTCAAGATTACCACCTAAAGAAAGTCCGGTAACGGAAGCTATGACCACCGACTTACCGAAAACTTGTTGGTATGTTCATATTTCCAAAAATATTTCAAAAACTCTGTTTAACTTCAAAACTCGTTTATTAATTTTAATTCGTAATTTAGTTCAACTAACAAACAAATTTAATCTGAATGTTGATTAATTACATCAGCAGCACTTTTTTTATATCTAAATTTTTAAACATGTATAAGTAACTAAAAAATCAGAAATTATCAGGTTTTCATTTTTTTTTTTTACATGTAGCTATATGTCTCAAAAAAATTGGTCATATCTTGATTTATTGACTTTTTTTACAATAATAACTTTGGTTATGACGAAATAGAGAAAAAAAATTGTCAGATCTTGGTATTATTATTAATTGATTGTCTATAAATTAGTTTTGCTTCAAAGTGTGTGTAAGAATGTGAAGAGGTTTGGGAATCATTTATCCAATCAACCTTAATAATGATATTTTATATTTTCAATTTCCAATGTAAAAAGGGGTTTATATATAAATTAGAAGTGTTTCTAAATTTGAAAAGTCACTTTTGGTGGGAACTTTTCAAATCTTACTCCTCTCCTTTTATATATGTATAGATACTACGACACAACCGTGAAATACACGATTCAATATTGATATAAATAAAATAATATAAAATTTTAATGATAACCATATAACCGAATAATTATATGACAAATCACGAGTTCAATATGCATATCAAACAATTTATAAAAAATTATGTTAATTAAAACGATAACTTTTTTTTAACATATCTCTAAATTGTTATCAAAGTGACATGTCCTTGACCAAAACAATTTACTTTGTACAATAAAAATTGAAGTTAATCATATAAAATTATAATCAAAGCACTCGTGCGATGCACGAAGCATATATTCATATAAATACAATAGTTAAAACTTTAGTGCTAATAAAATATTCAAATGATTGCAACATAAAGATTATGAGTTCGATGTATAGAATTGAATATCATAATTTTGTAACATTAAAATTAAGATTATTTTGTTTGGCTCTCATGTAAAATTCAATTAAAAATCTAAACGTATAAGTAAATTAATAGAAATAAAAAAAATTAATGAAAATCAATAGTCTTTAGGCTTAAAAAAGTTTTACCTTTGGAGAAAAAAAAATAAATTTATAGAATAAAAATATTAAGAATTTCAGTTCAATTCAAATTATAATATTTTTTCTGGATATAAACAAAAAAATTTACATTGAAGCCCACAATTCCAATTCTAAACAATGAAATTGAGGTTTACTTTCTCTCATTCTCTACTCTGGAGTGTCAACAAAATTTAAATTCACTTATGTGTTTTCCGTATTAAAAAATAATATTAAAATATATACAAATAAATATATATAAATAAAAGTTACATTAATGTTATAAAAAAATTGATAACGCATATAATATCAGACAAATAGCAAATTGTTTGTGATATACTAACAAGTTTTGTCATAAAACCTTAAAAACTACACTTTTCAAAAGTGGTATTTTTTACAAAATAATTCAAGTATTATGGTTCAATTTAAAAATCAGACATAAAGAAAAAATAATTAAAATAGTATATAACAAAAGAAAATAAAATGTAGGATATGGGTCAAGGAAAATGAACCAAAAACTCAAACGATCGATGGATAAACATCGGAAATTTTGATTTAAACCGTGTTATGGATAACTTTTGGACAGCGATCCGATAAACACTCATAAAATCACATTGTTTTAGCTGATGTATATAAACGAGAAGAAAACACTTTTACCCTAGTTTCACCACACGTTGCAAAGAAAAAAATATTATGCATTTTTTGCAGCAATGGAGAACCTCAAGGTTATCGCCCAAAGAAAGTCCGGCAACGAAAGCTATGCCTACCGACTTACCGGAAACTTGTTGGTATGTTTATGTTTCCAAAAATATTTCAAAACTATGTTTAACTTCAAAACTTGTTTATTAATTTTAATTTGTGCTTTAGTTCAACTAATAAACAAATTCGATCTGAATGTTGATTAATTTCATCATCGGCACTTTTTTTATATATGATTTTTTAACATGTATAAGTAACTAAAAAATCAGAAATTATCGGGTTTCCATTTTTTTACATGTAGCTAGCTGTCTCAAAAAATTGGTCTTATCTCGATTTATAGATTTTTTTTTACAATAATAAGTTAATAACTTTGGTTATGATGAAATAGAGAAAAAATTGTCAGATCTTGGTATTATTATTAATTAATTGTATGTGAATTAGTTTTACTTCAAAGTGTGTGTAAATGATTTAGTTTCAAAATTGTTGTTTTATTACATATTTATTTTTCCTAGCCATAGATATTGATGCAAAGAAATTAACAAAAAAAAAATTAGTTTTGTTATTTCTCATGTTTCTACTATGCATATTTTTCTTAATATACTAAATAAGAATGTGAAGATGTTTTAGAATCATTTATCATATCAACCATAATAATGACATTTTATATTTTCAATTTTCAATGTAAAAATGGACTTATATATAAATTAGAAGTGTTTTAAATTTGGAAAGTCACTTTTGGCGGGAACTTTCCAAATTTTGCTCCTCTCCTTTCATATATGTATAAATATATAAATATATAAATATTTATTATTTCTAGTGAAAAATATACATTAAAATTTCATAAAGGACAATTTTTAGAAATATATATAGTTTTTTCGTATATGAAAATAATAATTAAAAGTAAACAAAAATAATAAAAGCAAAACATTTCGTAAAAATCATTAAGAACACATGTAAAGCAAGTGTACCTAACTAATAGTATAAAAAGGTGTGGGTCGAAAAAGGTAACGGGTCTAACCTGACATGGCACAACCCGTTATCTTTTTGGGTTGAAACGAATTACCCGTTTTAAACCAAAAAATGTTAACAGGTTGGGTTGGATAATTAGTGGGTTAATGGGTAAAGAATTGTAATTACCCGACTTAATCAAGTGTATCCAAAACGAAGATGAAATAAAACCATTGAAGAAGAAATTCCAAATTTCACACAAACATTATAATAAACATTAACACAAAAAGATAAGAAAAAAGAATTAAACTCTCTTCATTCACCATACATGAAAAGAAAAATTGGCATGTCAAGAAATTTGAGGAAAAGTTGAATTTAGGTGCTAAGAAATCAGTACGTACAAGAACGAAAATGGAGGCAACAATTTTAACCCACAATATTCCAACTTTTAATCTAAATTTCCCTCCGAAACACATTTGAATTAACTAAATTAAGTGTAATTTATTACAAATCTAATCTCCTCATCAAACTAGTAAACATAAACATGGTCAACCAGCGGTGGTGCCGCCGGAGGAGCCCAAGATAGAACACGAAACCCGAATCGGAACTCGTTATCATCCCAAAACAGTCCAATCTCATCACCAATCTGTAATTTCCTCCTATCGACAAATTGACTTTTCCAGTTTGTTCCAAAAATGTAGCCTTTGTTCGTTACCCACTTCTTGAATGTCGGAACATGCTCTGTTTCAGTGTCGTAATCCCACACTCTGAGATTAATCCCCTTTTCTATTTCTTCATCAGTAATTCCATGTTTCTTTAGTTGTGGCTTCACATGTCTCTCAATTGCTTCTCTCGAAAACATTAGCCTATGTAAATTATTACTGCAGTCGCTCTTTGTCAGAATTTTCTTGATTTTCCATGGATCCTCGTACAGCTTCAGCTCAGTTGAAACCCCGTCCTCTGTATCTTCCACTCGACCCTGAAACCCAGAAAGATCAATTATGGGACCCAAGAAATCTGCCTTGAAGAAGTTTCTTGATTCGTAATCCATGTCCCATGATTCGTCAAACAGAGTCAATTGGGTTGAAACCGAATCGGCTTCATTTTCTTGAGTAATTTCGCTTTCTTGATCTCCTTTGACAACAGTGTGACCTTTCTTGGAGGGATTTTGAGAGGCCGACAGATTTGGGTTAAAAGAATCAGTTTTGATTCTCTTTCTACATTCACCCACATTGCAAGAAGAGTTGAACGAAGTCAATTGGGTTGAAAATTTCCTCTTGCGGATGAAAAAGGAACCTGAGGGAGAAGAAATTGAAGAACGCTCAAAGCAGAGCGAAGACGATTCCGTTGAAAAAATTGTCATTGTTTCTGTGTCTGCTTGAACTAAGGCAGCGGAGGAGAGATTCTTAACGAGAAAGGGTTTCTCCGCCATGAAATTGATGGTATAGAATGGATTGATAAGTACTGAGTGAGTTATATAATGCCAGGCTAACGAACTAGATTTTTTTACTTTCCTAATAACGAACCCGGATCCTGACTGGTAAAGGATTATGAATTATGATGAGAATTTATTTATTTCTTAAATGTTATACTCCTTGAGATTTTAAAAATCAAACTAGATTTTTTACTTTCCTAATTACTTTTTAATATTATTTTTTAGTTCAAACATTAATGAACGATATAGTTATTCTATTTTTATTTTTATTTTTATTTTTATTTTTAGTAATGACTTTATTAATTAATCTTTTAACTAAAGTTATATTATATAATAACAAAATATCGTAAGGAAATTTTTTGTCTACCAAACTTTGAGTGAATATGTGTTCTTTGGTTATGGAAAAAGTGAAAAGTGAAATTTTAAGGATGTAATTGTAAAAAATGATCGAATAGTAAAATCATAGTATGAAATAGTATCGAAAATATGAAATTTTTTGTGTACCTTTATAATTGATTCAAAATTTTCATCTTTAAGTTGAAAAATTAATTGAATGTTTCATATATATTGGTGTAATGTGTGGTTTCCTTTAATACCTTTGTGTATGTGATTATAATTAAAGTAGACAGAGAAAGTAAGGATAAAGTGGTAAAAGTGTTTTCTTAAAAAAGAAAGTTATGAAAGAAACTATTATTTTGGAACAAATAAAAAAGAAAAGGAGGACAATTATTTGAAAATAGAGGGAGTATGTTATTTTCGCATCTAAACGAGCTCTTAACGAATCAGATATATGTAAATCCACATGATCCACTAAGTAAATAGATTATCGGATTCAAATTCTGATAATTGAACAATTATACAAATTCATATCCGAAATTTCAGATCGAATTCAATGCAAAATCCTATCCATTGTCATGCTTACATGATTGGGTCAACGGTCAGTGAACGGTATATCTATGGAGTCGATTTATGGTGTTTCATGGTGGTCAACAAGACAACAACGGTGGCTATTTTCCTTTTATTGTTGTTCGTTGTTGTTATCTTGTGTTTGTTCAATATCAATGGGAGGCAAAATGATCGGTTTTATTGTTGTTGTTCCTAAACAACTTTCCCCGTCGTGGCTCCCTTTTCCCACATGTAATTGTCGATTCTTTTTCAATGGATGGTTTGGTCTTCTTTTCCTTTTCTTTTCTCACGCTAGCCGTTTTCGAGTATGTTGTTTGTTTGTGTGGATTGGTAACAAGGTTTGTCGTTGGACTTCCTCATGTGTATTATATTGTGTTGTAACCTTAGTTGGCTTGGTGTTTTTGTTTCTTGTTTCGTATTAATAGTTAAATTTTAAGACTTTTAGATAGAATAATTATTTTTGAGACTTTATGAGATATTTTCAGTATGGCTTTTGTACATCCATGGACATAACTTCAAGACTTTTGTGTAAAGACATGTTGAATTTGATGAATGCACCTTTTGGACCGAAGCCCGTTTAAAGCCTTTATTTATTGGCCTTTTTACCTTACTACTCTTATTTACTTTTGGCGTGGACTAACCACACCCCAAAACCTCTTTCTACACCCCACCCTAACTACCCATTTTACCCCTTTTCATTCTACCCAATCAATAACTACCACCAACCTACTTTAGTTACCAACCCACCTTCTTCCTAGCAATTACTTTACAAACCCACCACCGTTCCCAATTAGGTCGGACAACCCCTCCTCCCCCTTATCGCAAAACAGACCCGTAAACGGCCTCCTTCAAGCGAACGACGACAACAACGACAGAACATTTGGTATGCGATCTGCCATTCTTCATTCTCAAGCTCTCATCGTGTCTGCTTTGAAGCAACATCAACATTGTTGAGTTCTCTCGCTCTCTTTATTTTGAAGCTCATAGCAACCCATCAACAACAATATCTTTAAGCTCAACCATACGTATGAATTTTCATCCTCCTCTTTCATATGAAGTTTTATGATTATGAAATACATTATTTGTTAAAGAATTTTGTGTCTGAATACTAGTTTTAGGTCTAATTTAAGTATGAATTATGTTTAGGATATGTGTAGAGAAAGGTGAGTTTGGACTTGGTTTGATGAACACATTAAAGCATCTTCGATCAGCCCTGGCCACACACATGCTTCATCCAAAGATCGGCCGAACACATCAAGTATGTTCAACCCAAAGATCGGCCGAACACATCAAGGTGTGTTCTTCTAGCATTGGCCGAACACACCTTAATATGTTCATCCAGCTCTGGTCGAACACACCTTAATGTGTTCATCCAGCTCTGGTCGAATACACCTTAATGTGTCTCTCCAGCTCCGAATGAATGGTGTTGTATTCAGTTTTTTAAGAAATGCAATCAACTAATTAATAAGGTTAGTTTAATGTTTATGAGAAAAATCTTCAATAAATGTATAACATAAAAAAAACACTGATAACATCGACTAGAAAGAAATGAAACTTAAGTGTCAACAAGAAGTAGAAGCATGTGAACAAGAAGCAAAAGTCCATCAAAAGATTTACAAGCACAAGTCAACAAGTAGGAAACTATATTAAACCCCAAAAGTATTTTTGTGCCACATGTCGAAAATGAGCAGTTTGAGCACAAGGAGCCTATTGAGCATGCGCAATAGTTTAAACACGATAAGCCTTTTGATAATGAGCCCGCAGTGTGAGAACCAAAACTCATTACTTTTATAACCTAATTATAACATGCTCATTATGTGCCTTAACATGTTAAAGAGTTCATATTTTTCATATCATGCTTGTATTAGGTTGACTATGATCGTAACCGCAGTATGCTTTCTATACTTCATGCTTTTTGGGTTGCTTTGTGTATTGCCTTAGCTTTCCTAGCACTTAACTAAGCCCTAATAGAGTCTTAGTACCCTTCTTGTATGTTTTATAACTTCAATCTTGGTCATGATATGCTTGGTTGAGAGTTTAGAAGCATTGTTGCTTCGCTTTGATCTTTTGAGTTTTAAGGTCTCGGATTGCCTCGTTGGTTGTGTTACTTGTGTATTCAACTTGTAGGCATTTGTTAAGTTTTAACATGTCTTGATATCACGTCATGTCACATACCAGGTACGAAATTGAGGTGTCTACAAACTCCGAGGCCAATATGGTACAAGATGTGGTTGGTGGTACTTCCCTGCATCGCTTGATGACAACCGCAAATCGTGTCAGCTTTTGGTGAAATTTCCAATGAACAAT
>CM028378.1:93148345-93181632 GCA_013146195.2 Codonopsis lanceolata | reverse complement strand
GCCGGAACTCGGGAATCGGGAGGAACGCACTAATCGCCGCGCTTCAATCTCCGCACTCTCTCCTTCCGTTCGCGAAGATGATCACTAATGAAGAGAGGAGAGGAGTGTTTAGGGTTATAAGGGGTGATTAAGGACTAATATACCCTCGAATAAGTGAAAGGAAAGAGGGTTAAGTAAGGGGTAGAATAGGAGTTTCACGCCCGGAAATCAAACCCGACGGCGATGTAGGAACCTTGTTCGGTTATGCGGACCGGAACTTTTTCATCACTTGTTCGGTTGCTATGGCCGAAGACACTCCCCAGGAGTTCGGTTTGGCTGGCCGAACATCTTCGAATGTTCGTTTGTCGCGTTGGAGCGATGGTTTAAGTCTAAAGCAGCCAGAATGAGTCTAGGACTAAAAGTGATGCGGTTGGGTGAATGCAACTCCAACAAGCATAAAACTTGTGTACCAAGGCCTTATGAGACTCAAATAACCCTCAAGACAAGTGGAGGAATGACTAAGAGTACAATCGAGGGTCTCACGAGAAAGAACTACGTGAGAAAACTCTAAAGCGAGTCAAGTAGCGAGCAGTCGGTATGCGACTTGTAACATTAACTAGTTAAGGTCTATGGAACATATGGAACTAAGGTATTGGCCTCTAGATAGCCTACCTACACCAATCAAGGTTCTTTTCCTCAGTCCAAGTAAGCAAGGTCATGATTAAACGACACGCAAGGCAAGAAGGTCAATTACACGAAGGTTCGGGGTCTTACAGCAAAGGAAAGTGGTCTTTCCTAGTTGCCGCATTAAGTTTTCGCAAATCAATGCACATTCTATAACCAGTTATTGTTCTTGTAAGGACTAATTCATCTTTTTCATTTTTAACAACTGTAATTCCTGACTTTTTAGGAATTACCTGAACGGGACTAACCCATTTACTATCTGATATAGGGTAAATTATACCCGCATCTAAGAGCTTAAGAACTTCTTTTCTTACAGTTTCTTCCATGTGTGGGTTATGTCTTCTTTGCCTTTCTGTTGAAGGTTTACTACCTTCTTCTAGATGTATTTTATGCATGCACATAGATGGACTAATACCTTTTAAATCAGCTAGGGACCATCCTATAGCTTCTCTATGTGTCCATAAAACTTTTAATAAACTAGCTTCTTGCTCTTCCGTTAAATCGGCTGCTATAATAACAGGCAAGGTGTTATCTTCCCCTAAAAAGGCATATTTTAAATGGGGTGGTAATGGCTTTAATTCATCAATCGGAGGAGATTTAATAGAAGGCATGAATTCAGAATTTTCGGCTTCAATGGTTTCTTTTATTTTAGCCTCCTCATTCTTTACTTTATCATCTTCTTTAATTTCTACTTCAACGTTCTATATCTCAATTTCTTCAAAGAGAGATTTCAAAATCTCTACTTCATCTTCCTTGATTTCATTACTTGCTTGTTCTACTTTTTCAATCTTATCAGAACTATTTTCTGATTCTTTCTCTATATCTTCTTTATCTTTCTTTTTACGGGCTTCTAATCTCTCTCTCTCTTGTCTTTCTTCCTCTTCTTTTTCTCTTTCAATCTCATCAATATCAATTTTTATAGGTGGGATATGACTATCATCATAAACTATAAATCTATCTCTCTCATAATCTTCATCTTTATTATCTTCTTCAAAAATTTCAGTTGATAACTTTTCAATTTCATCTATTGAAAAACATGCATTTATGTCACTAGGTCTATTCATAGCATCAAAAACAGAAATTTCAACAGTTTCACCTAGGACTGACATTGTGAGTTTACCATTTTTCACATTAATCATTGTATTGGCAATAGCCATGAATGGTCTGCCTAACAATATTGGGACTTCATTATTAGTGCATATCTTCCTTTCCATCTCTAGAACCACAAAGTCAACTGGAATGAGTAATTTATCAACCTGAACTAGAATGTCTTCCACTATACCCAAGGGATATTTAACTGAACGATCAGCTAATTGTAATTGCATAGTAGTGGGTTTTAGTTCTCCTAACCCTAACTGTTTATAGACCGCAAAAGGCATCAAGTTAATACTTGCTCCTAAATCTAGCATTGCTTTCATCTTTTTAGAGCTTCCCAAGGAAACTTGGATATTAAAGCTACCAGGATCTTTTAACTTATGGGGTAGTTCGTGTTGTAAAACAGAACTTACATTTTCAGAAACAATAATTTTTTCATTGTTTTCAAACTTGTGTTTCTTAGAGTGAAGATCTTTGAAAAACTTTGCATAAGCTGGAATATTTTTAATAACATTAAGCAAAGGAAGATTAACATTCACTTTGGATAACATATTATAAATTTCCGTAAATTGTTTGTCCATTCGGTTTTTCATAAGTCTTCTTGGAAACGGAATTGGAGGAACATATGGTGGTGGAGCCACATAAGGTTCCTCTTCTTCTTGTTCTAACTCTTTTTCAACTTCTACTGGATTCTCTTTATTTTGAACCTCTTTTTCTTGTTCCTTATTTGGAACTTGAACTTCTATTTCTATTTCAACTTCTTGATTAATCGATTCATTCTTATCTTTACTATTATCATTATCTTTTTCAATTTCCTTTTCAGAATTTTCTACTGTATCAGGCACAATAGAAGAAGGATCAGGATCACTTACCTCTTCACCTATTACCTTACCGCTTCGCAAGACATCGATTGACTTAGCTTGCTCGGTCTGACTAGGGAACTTCTCTTCTTCTCTTTTTTCGACTTCAGAAGTCACAATGTGCTTCTTTAGATTTTCAATCTCTTCAAGCATATATTTCATCAATGCTGCTTGACCTTTACTTGCTCCATCTTGTTTTGGAACTTCTTCAATTCTCAACTGGTTTTGATTTGGAAATTGTGGAGGTTGAGGTGGTTGAGGTTGGAATTGTTGAGGTTGTAAATGTTTATTTCCTCCCCAAGAAAAGGTAGGATGATTCCTCCAACCAGGATTATATGTGTCCGAGTAGGGATCATTCCTAGGCCTTTAAGGGTACATATTCATAGCATTAGCCTGTTCAGAATACATAGCACTTTATGGACAAAAATTAGTAGCATGAGAATATAATCCACATAAAGCACATGCTTCTTGAATTTGCCAATTTTCAAATTGACCTTGTATATCTGATTTATCTTGTATTTGATATAGGCTCCTATTTTTACCTCTAGCACTTTTCTGTTGAGAATTAATACTTAACATCTCAAATAATTCTTCTAGTGCTTCTGGTGTCATTCTATTAATAGAACCACCAGCTGCACTATCAACCATAGTTTGTAAGTCTGACGAAAGACCATGATAAAATTGAAGTACTAACAACACATGTTGGGCCAAATTATGATGAGGACACATAATGAGCAGGATTTTAAATCTATCTCATGACTCATGGAATGTTTCACCTGGTTCATTTTGGAATGATATGATTTTTTTTCTATATTCAGTAAGAGATGCATGCTTGTAAAATTTACTCATAAACAAATCATATAATTGAGCCCAAGTATAAACACTATTAGGTGTTAAGTTCATAAACCATCGCTTTGCCAACTCTTTTAATACACTAGAAAAATATTTCATTTTAATTTGATCTTCAGTCAACCCTCCTAAAGGAAAAGTACTCATCATGTAGTCATATTCTCTTAAGAAACTGACAGGATCTTCATGAGGCATTCCATGAAAAGATGGTATAGCATTAAAATAATGACCTTTTAGTTCGAAATTCCTTACAGCATCTGGCAAGACTAAACATGATGTAACAACATTTAATGAAGGTCTACTAAAGTCATTAATAGTTTTTTGATTTACTACCACTTCCATATTTCTTCTTGCAGGTTCTTCTTCTCTTTGATTCATGTTAACTGGGTTAACTGGATTTTGATTAATATTATCTTCCATTGTAGGATCAACCAGAGGATCCTCTTGATTAAATTGTTCTTGATTATTAGGCTGGGAAGCTAGACTTTCAAGATCTTCTTGATTTCTTCTAATATTATTTATATCATGATTTAGTTCTACCAATTTAGGATTCAAAAATCGACGACCGTGCATAAAAATAATTTAAAGCAATTTAAAAACAATTAACTATTAAAAATAAAATAAAATCTTTTTGCGTATATTATTTTCATAAAAACTGAAAAATTAAATTAAAAACTAAATTAAATTAAAAACTACGCTACCAACAAACTAACTACGTGAACTAGCTTGTCCCCGGCAACGGCGCCAAAAACTTGATCGATATTTTATTTAATCTTTTTCCTTGCAAGTGGACAAGACTATTATAGAATAGTATTGAAAGCAAGGGTCGAACCCACAGAGACAAGAGATCACGAACAGTGCACTTTATTGATAGCAAATTATTAATCTAAAGGGGTTTTTATAATTATTTTATTCTAAACTACTATTGATATTTAAGTGTTTAACTAATTAGCAGTAACTACAGTTATGAAGATCTTATGGTGGGTGGCAATCTAGGATTCTGAGTTTCACGTGTATCTCCTTTATGTTTAATCACAATAATTATCATTCATTTTCTTGGGTTCGTTCACTAAAGATAGATATATATAGTCTGTTGAACTATTGGTTCAGCCTCCATCCCCGCAACATTCATCCATTCTATATCCTAAGCACAGGAACTTTCAATCTAGCTGTCACCTAGATTATGATCTATCTGTCACCTAGATCATGTATGAACCTGGTCCAAACTTATCACTCTCGTGCATCGATAGGTCCAATTTATTGTGATGGTGAGCCAGTGTACGACATATGCACATTGGTCATGCAGTTATTCGCACCTCTAGGCCTTTATTATTTGCGATTACATTCATTTGTTCAAAGCAGAATAATAGAGGGATTGATAAACACCACAATCAACAAGAATTGAATGACATATATATGAATCAAAACATAAATTTGATGCAAGTTACCTCCCACCTCCTAGATTATGGATGATTTAGTTCATCATAGATAATGAACAGCACATGGAGATGAACGGAAACATGATTTGATCTTCAATACTTGTAATTACACAATCTAACTATGTTATACAACCTAAAAACTATCTAAAATCTATCTAAGACTGTCTCCAGCCGTTTTTTCTCTCTCTGGCTCTTGGCATCCGACTTCAATATATACCCAGGAGTTGTAATCCAATCGAATCTCTGTGTGAAAATACGAAAAGGTCGCATTCTGACCACCTTGTGGTCGCAAGGTGTTGAGTACCTTGCGTCCGCAAGGTCTCCAGTACCTCTGGCCTTGGTTTTTTGCCTTCTTTGATGTTCTGCCTACCTTGCGAAGGCAAGGTCTGGGTACCTTGCGACCGTAAGGTCTCTAGATTGGACAGCCTTCGTTTATTCTTCATTTTTCATCTTTGGCCCTTCTTGGAATTTGCATATAAAACCTTGGAGTTTTGCATATTTTCACTAAAAACCCTGAAACTTACAAAACTTATCGAAAACATATATCAGTAGCCAAAAGCCTCGTGAAATAGCATAATTTAAGTCATAGAAGCATATAAAATCGACGTATAAAATACATCGATCAGTGCACATAGTATTTCACGTGTAAAACATTTTGGTAATTTTTTGGCAACGCTTTCTCTGTTTTTATTATCCAAAGAGAAACTTCATTTTTTTTACTCTTCGACAACCCTTTCTCTGCTTCTTTTGCAACAATGACCTCTTATTTAAATTTTAAATGAGATTAAATTCAAGAGTGTATAAATCTTTTATTCAAATTTTTATTTAGAAAATAAATAAAAATAGTGCGGAATCATATAAGAGATTAGAGAGATATAACTCAAGATCAGAGAATCGCACTCAACTGTCAAGGCCGCCATTAATAAGAACCCACACAAAAATTAAACCCGTCACAACCGCCAATATTAAATGACCAAACCACAATTCATTTCTCTATTTCTCTCTTGTACAACACAATGCATAAGCATACACCCTGAATTTCAAAACTCATATTTGAACCCATCATAGATGTATACGACAATGATGAGGCACGTCATGGTTCAATCCTTCTTCATCGTTCCTAGCTTAAACTCCAACAAATTTCTCCTTTCCACCGTTGATATGGTTTATGGTTTGATTAGAGCAAATTCTTGATCTTAAACATTATTCGCTACTATTTCTATCACTATGATTACCACACGTGACATCCCAATCACCAAATTTGATATGGAATATGAAAATGCTACAAAATTACGTTGAGGGCCAAGGATTCCATTAAGCTTGCAAAGGACAATAGGAGACGAGAACGAGAAACTGTTATGAGAAGATGATTTTTAAGGTCGTTCAGATATAAAAATATCTGAACGATGCGAGTGCATAAGCACTCATCCTCCCAAGATGATTGATAATTGCACAATCAACATCATTTGTATAAGAATACAAATCTAAAGATATGAATGCAATATCTACAGACAGCTCTTCAGTTTCCTCAGACATTGTACATCATCACTCTTCAGATCTTGATCTATGCCTTTTGAAATTTCTGACCACTCTTCTCTCGTATCCACTGAAGGTGTTTTGCAGGGAGCTGGATGAGTACACTGCAATTTGTTGTAGAAATCAGCGATACGTTGGTGAAGACGATCTCTTTTGGTGATTTCCTTTTCAATGAAGTTCTGAGTAGATTGAGTAACCCGTTGCTCACTGTGATGCTCTATCACCGTAGTGTATACACATATGATTTTTCTTCTCTTGTGTTTCAAGCGTGAGAGCTGGTCTATATATAGGCGAAAATAAATATGATCGTTGGGGGATGAGTGCACGAAGATTTCTATCCATTGGAGATATAGTGGTTGAAGACTATCGGATATAGATCTTTGTCCATAAGATCTTTGACTTGTTTGGGCAGCGATTTCGTCCTGTAGATCTTGGAACTCGTTATTTGTTAAACTAGATTGATAGGTCTGTGAAGAGTAGGTTTGACGTCTGTTGCACTGTCAGGTAGTCTGTCCAATAAAGTAATTTGCTTTTTGACTTTAACAGACTACTTGAGTGAGAGAAAGTCTCATAACTTCAAGTATGTCAGGCTTTGTGAGGCACATACATATTTATCTTGATTTGATCGGCTAGTTGACTTTTCCCTGTAGCACATGCAGATTTTGAAGTCTGCCGTTGGAGGGCTTCGTACCAGTGGAAGCAAGTCTTCCGATGAAGGGGAGTTGATGTCAGCCGGTACGAGCTTTTGAACTTGTGGTGTGTCTGCCGCTGAAGGCTTTGGACATTTGCTGCAAGTCTTCTGGTGCTACGTGCAATCTGAAAGGCTGTCTGCTTTTGATCATCTTATAGGAGGTAGGACTTGATCAGGTTACACCTAATCTAAGACCTATGTGAAATCACACAAGTTGCCACACTAACCGAGTAACCGTTACGCAGACCTTTTAGCCACTTGTGATGATTCACTTGTAATGGGGGCAAGCGAATCAAATATATGGAATATGCAAGGTGATAAATAAATTATCAAGAAACATATTCCAATAATCAACAACCTCAACCTACGAAGTGTCTCACTTTCGAACCTTATTTTTCTATTTGTCCCACTTTGTCCGCTCTCATCTATGGGCGTTAAAAATAGTAACGTACGGAAAATGGTATGTGCATATCACGTAAACTTTATTTTTGTCATTTTGCTTAGGGTACAAATGAGATTTGATTATAACTTCATTATATAATTAACCATTTAGAATTTAAAATATGTTTTTAAATAAAATAATAAATAATTGTTTCGATTATCCAAAAATAATTATATGGCCAATTACAATTTCCCTTCAAAGTATTCACCAAATCGTATAATGCACCCCAACCTAAGGATTGTTCCATGATGACATCTGACGTTACAATTTTTTTTCTCATTTTCCACCCTACTCGTGATGGACATTAGAATATTCACGTTAAATAGCATGTGGTCTTCCACGTGCGGGGCAAAAATGTCATTTGCCTTATCTGGTTAAAGGGTAAATGTATTAAAAGTAAAAAGGTTTAAATCTCAATTTGGTCACCCTACTTTCGGCCAAAATTCATTAAGTTCACTCTACTTTTTTTTCCTCAATTTAGTGACTCTAGTTGGCTTCGACATTTAGTAAGGTCACTCGAGTCATTTCTGCCCGTTATGTTGGATGGAAATCATTGAAAAGACTAAAATACCCTTATTAAGTTGATGGGTTTTACTCTCAATGTTAAAAGTTGAGGGTTCAAACTAAAAAATAAAAACTAAATAGATGGGTTTATTAAGTTCAGTTCTTACGCAAGAGAGAGAGAGAGAGAGCACGCGAAAAACAAAGGGCAGTGTTTGTCGTATTTGAAATGAAGGGGGAGATCGGCGTTGTTGAAGATGAGGGCCGCTGTTTGTGAGGTTTGGCCGGCTGTGGGTGAAGGGAGAGGTGGATCTGGACTGAAGTTGAAGAAGTTGAGTGGAGGAAACGGGTATGGCGCGGCTATGGTTGTGATGTGCCGGAAGAGATTCTTAGATGATGGAGAAAGAGATAAAGTTGGGTGTTGCATGACGTCAGGAAAGAACAGAGAAACGTCGGTTATGGTGGACGTGGAAGGAGATGGAGGCGGATCTAAGATTGGGTTGTTGTTCGCTGGTGCTGCTGTGGTATAGATGGCGGAGAAGAGAAGCTGCTTTGCCGGCAGTGGAGGAAGCAAAATATGTTGTCCGGCGATATCGGAGCTATCGTCGCCGTTTGATTCTTAACCGGAGAGAGTGGCGGCTTACTTCGCCGAAGCATTACAAGCTCGAAAAATCAGCTCTTGCCTCGGAACATACACGCCTCTCAACATAATTAAGAACCTTAACCTTACTCAATGTTAGAAGATCTGTAACGCTCTCCAATCGTACAATTCGATCCATTAGCCGTCTAATCAAATTCTCTCACTTCACAGCTAATCAAGCCATATTTAAAGCTCTCAACGGTGAGGATCGCGTCCACATCATCTATCTTGACATAATGCAAGGCCTCTAGTGGCCTGGATTGTTCCACATCCTAGCTTCTCGTCCATGGAAAATCTGATCACTTTGAATCACCGATGTCGGATCGTCGATGGAATTACTCGAGGCAACAGGGTGGAAACTAGCAGACTTCGCCATTTCGTTGGGTCTGTCGTTTGAAAGACCAATCCTGAGAAGAGGGAAGAGATGGGTTTGAAAATTGAAAATTATATTTAAAATATTAGTAAGGGTATTTTTGGATTTTCAAAATTTTCTTAAAGTTTTCAACAAAAAAATTGAACGGACTGATGAACTTGATATTATGTCCAAGTAGAGTGATTAAATAGAGGGAAAAAAAAGTAGAGTGAGCTTAATGACTTTTGGCTGAAAGTAGGGTGACCAAATTGAGATTTAAACAAAATAAAAACTATAATCTCACACCCTCTCCTTCCTGTGGGTTCTCGGGAAATGTGCTCCCGCGCCCCGCGCGCCCTTGGATAGGGGTGCGCGTCCGTGCGGATGCGGTGACATCCACTGCTCCCGTTCCAGCCTCCCTTGTTTAGGGGAGATCGAAATCAAAAGTGCGGGAGGAGTGCTGTCGAATAGCGCGTTGGAATGCGCCTCGGTTGCCTTTAGTGGATTTTTGATCCAATATGGGAGCTTTGGATTTTCTATGTCAATTTATCCCTTGTTTAGGGGATACCAGGATATAGGAAAACATCACCTTTCCATTCCCATTCTCCCTTTTTTAGGGGAGAACGTGAAAGTGCAAAGAAAGATGTTGCAGCGCCCCCACTATGGATTTTATGAAAATAGCCTTATGGCCTATTTCGGATCACTATGAGTGCTTTGGGTTTTCTACGTCAAGTTATCCCTTGTTTAGGGGATATCAGGACATAGGAATACATCACCTTTCCATTCTCATTCTCCCTTTTTAAGGAGAAGAAGTGCAAAGAAAGATGTGAAAGTGCAAAGAAAGATGTTGCGAGGCCCCAAAATGTTTTTAGAGTCGTCCAAAATGTTTTTAGAGTCGTCATCTTTATTTTAAGGCAAAAATAAAGCAAAACCAGAAAAAGAAAACCAGAGATGAAGAAAACGGGTTCGAAGGCTAAGTAACGAGTTGGGAAGGTGCTAGGCACCCAACTCGCCCTTTCGGTCTCAAAACAGTTTTTGGCTAAAGTATGCTTTTTGTTATATTTATTAAACAGATAAATAAAGCATTAACTTCCTACAAATACATCCGTTACATCTATATTATTTACGGACTTGAAACAGACTCTTTTGCAAACAATTACAAATATACTTGGAAATATTCGGCCATAGTAACGGCTACATTTAGTATTATTTCCTAACAAAATCCGGGCAGCATAACTGCTTATATATTGATATTGAACCGGACCGGAAATAATACATTTACAAATAAAGACTTTATTGAATACATAAAGTAAATAATTACAAATCTATCTAAAAACATTTTGCCATAATAACGGCTACATTTAGTACTATTTCCTAATTAAATCCGGGCAGCATAACTGCTTATATGGCTACATTGGGCCGGACTGGAAATAATACTATTACAATGGAAATGAAAAACTTAACAATAAAAACTTACAGACGGCGTAGGGGTGTGCTCGCTCTGTCCCTCGGGGAGAGAGAGTCTTTTTTTTCTGGTCTGGTTGAAGTTGTGTGAATTTGGGCAGCGTGACTGCTTGAAAAGTTACTTTTCGGCCTCGGGATCGGGGCAGGGTAACTGTTTGTTTCTGGTTGTTTGTTTGACTGGAAGTAGGCTGAAATCGGGCAGAGTAACGGCTTACTACTGGCTGATTTGGCCTTTTAAATCGGGCAGAGCAACTGCTCTATCCACGATTTTTGGACCGGGAAATAGGGTGGATACCTAGCTGGGGGGCTAAGGTACACTTCTACCGGTTGGATTTGTGTTTGGCGGAGGTTTGGCAGGGTTTCGAGGCTTTGGAGGTGATCTCTCACTATCTCACACCGCTCTCTAATTCTCCAGCGTAACGTTAACGCGGAGAAGCTTTACGCAAAGAAGGAGTACTGAATGAAGAGTCAGGCACCTCTATTTATAGGTGAGGACTGGGACATCGGTGGAATTTTGGAAATTTCTCAAACGCATCAATCGGGTGTACGCCGCGCTGAACCAGTTGTGTTTTACGGCAAATTTGCGCTGAAGGAAAGCAGTTTGGGCGCTGCTTCATAGAGGTTTGGGCGCCATGCCCAAATCAGATGGGAGCCATGCCCAAATCTTTTCCTGTGCTTCAATTAATTGTACATTGCGCTGGCTTAATTGCATTTTGCGTCAAGAATTGAATGAACAGTGGCTGAGTGGAGAATTTGGGCACCAACCTATAGAGGTTTGGGCGCCATGCCCAAACTCTATGGGAGCCATGCCCAAACTTCAAACTAGGCTCCTTTTTGACACTTTAGTCCCTCGGCTTTGTCCTTTTGCGCATCCTCGCTTTGTCCTTTTGCATTTTTGACCCTGTAACTTGACATTTGTTAATGTTTTAACGGTTCTTGATATTTTTTGTCATGTCACATTTCAGAGGTACAAAATTGGGGTGTCTACACTTCCCTCTTCTCCCAATGCAAATTCCCATCACTTGCTCTACCATAATAGTCATCATCTCCAGCACAAACCCTTCAAATACCTCTAATAATGTCTTTCCCAATTTGCTACAGATTTGCTTAATATCTCGATACTCACCAACAAATGTATTATTATAATTACAATTTTTCATATACCTCTAATAATGTCTTTTCCAACCTATGATGTCTCACTTTGATACATGTTTTTTCTAGTTGTCCCGCTTTGTCCTTTCTCGTCCATGAGCGTTAAAAATAGTGATGGAAAATCATGTACATGAGGATTATTTTGGTCATTATGCTTGTGTCACAAAGTGAGATTTGGTTATAATTTCATCATTTAGTTTGCCATTTGGTATTTAAAATATTTTTCTAATTAAAAAAATAAATAATTATTTCAATAATCCAAAATTAGTTATACTTTGCCTTATATTTAAATTTAAAGTTTAAAAATGCATTACTCCGAAAAAAATGAAATTTAAATTTTATTTAATTAATTTTGTATACTTTCTCCCGTCAACCCCATCATTCATATACTCACCACCACCACCACCACCACTTCAAATTTCACCATTAGTCCAAAAGTTAATTTTTGATTTGATTTAATTTTATTTTCTAATTCCTGACTCCTTCCTTCGAAGTAACCCATTTGTAAAACCCATCAATTATACACACCACCACCACAACCTTAAATTTCACTTTTTACAAACCCAAATTCATTTTTTTGAATTTTCAAATTTTCAAATTAAAATTGAAAGTCATATGGATATTTGAAAATTTGATGATTTAGAAATCTCACAACATTGTATTTATCTAAACCACCACTATCATCCCTACAATCATTGCCACCACTTTCCCTAACACCACCATCTCTACGGTCGTCAGCACCGCTATCACAATCACTAAGAAACACATTCACCTCGTCTTACTCAAATGGAGACATGTAATCTCTTTAGCTTCTGATTAATCAGACTTCTTTCTTTGAACATCTCTTATTTCTTAGTTCCTATCCACTTTCGGTGTCAAATTACTAAGCAAGAAGATGCTCTAATTTAGGATAGGACTACTTGAAAGAATGTCGATTGGTGACATTCTTTTCAATTAAAGGAGAGTTGCAGTAGAAGAAAAGAAAGTCGATAGCCATGGAAGAGGACTAGAAAGATTCTCACACGTAAGTACCTCGAGATCTATGAAGAAGAGCAAGGAAGTTAAGACAACAAGAGGTTAGAGGTTTGGAACCCAGTTATGGAAAGGAGTAAATTATTTTGAACCTAGTTATTTGTGAGTACTAACTGTGGTTTTGTTTGTAATATCTATAAGTTAGGACCAGTATGATAGTTTTTAAGGCCGCTTGTAGTAGTTTGAAAATTCAAATAAGTAAATTGTAGATTTTAGCTTTCTTTTGTAACAAAACACACACATTCATTAATTGGTTCTTCATTTTCTTCATCTTATTGGCATTATTACACATATTCAAAAGTCATTTCTCTTAGCTTATTCAACGGTAATAACTAAACACGTTACATATTTTCTCAATATCTCGATACTCACAAACAAATCTATTATTATAGTAACAAATTTTTCATGTACATCTATAATGTCTTTATCAAACATATTTAAGAAAGTAAAACCAAATAATTCTTTAGTTTCAAATAAATATGGACGCATTTTTAATGATAATGGTCGAAGGGGGAAAATGAGAAAAAAATAAAAATACAAGACGAAATAAATAGAATTCTGAACTGTAGGACCTAACTTTAAAATAGGTACAAGTCAAGGGATCAAATTATTATTTGATTATTAATGGAATTAATTAGTTTATGACGAATTTACTTGTTTGGCCTTAATTAATGATGAGTGGTTTATATTTGGGGCTATTTTTGAACCAAACATTATTTTTTGTCATGGTAAATTTACTTGTTTTATCATTAATTAAATGGTGGGGAGTTTATTTGGTGAAGGGTTATTTTTTTCCATCTATTAATTTGTAAGAAACAACCTTGACTTTATATATAAATAAATAAATAAATAAATAAATAAATAAAGAGAAAAGAGATAGAGAGCTTTTTAAGTGGTATGTAGAAATAGGGAATTGGGACGTGGTTATCCCCTCTTTAGTATCTTTTTTGTTCCCTTTGTATTTGAAAGTGAACCCTTATTTGGGTAATATTTAAAATTGGATAAATTCAATAGGAAATACATGGACCTAAATTGCTTGACCTCCTAGTACCTAATTTATGAAGCCCATTACAAGTTCCTGCTCATAGGTCATCGTACCTTCACAATAGAAACATGAAATCAAAAGGTTGCCTTTACGGGCGTAGCTCAGTTGGTTAAGAGGTTGTAGATTTGGAACATGACCAAGTATCAAATCCTAGCAACCGCAGTATGAGGGTTTCCTCATGTAATACCCCAATCCCACATCGGGTAGATGTGGGACTTATGTATGATTTATAAGGCAGCCATGCGTTATTACTGGGCACCAACATCGCCCATGGACTTTTGGGTCGGCTTGTGGTGGACCTGATGACCCAAAGTGTTGCGTGCTCAGTGAGCCAGTGTGTTGGCTACACGTAGCGGATCGGGCTCTCGGGCTCGAGACGTTACACCTCCTCTTGTGGAGGTGGCCCATTCTTATGGGGCTGGGGTGTGGGGGCTCTTCGGGGTAGAGTTTCCCCTTTTTTTGGAACATGAAATCAAAAGGTTTGTCCTACTTTGTGGGGATGCCAACAAGTGGTACGCATATTTTCCTTCGTTTCAAACAATTATATTGTTCACTATATTATTATTAGATGTTACATTTTAAGGGTTCATTTTCAATATATATATATATATATATATCATTTTATAGCAGTTCAACTTTATCTCGCATTTGCTAAACAACTCAAATTAATCTCGAAGCATTTAATGCTCCCTAATCCATTGGAAAAAAGACATATTTATCCGTTACATATTTTGATTAGATTGATTGGATTATTAATTGTTAGTATTTTCTATCTGCACCATATGATTTTTTCAATAATGGAAAAAGGTAATTTTAGGTAAAACACTTCTACAATTTTCATAACATTTTACATTTACACTTCATATTTGATATTAATCATTTGACATCAGATTTGTCACTTTATCGATTAAACCCCCAACTTTTACGTTTTAGTGACATTGGCTGTTTAAGTCATGTGTCTATTGCCTCACATGTCTCTTCCTAACATTCCTTTCTAAATTATTGTTTTTTTTTTGTCTCAGTATACCGTTTAAAAAAAGGTAATTGATTGTATTATAAATATTTGTTTAATATATGGTTTTTTTTCATGCCCTAGTGTATGTGGTAATAATTAAAGTAGGTAGAAATAGAAAAGTAAGTGATAAAAGTATTTTTTTTAAAGAAAGTTCATAAAAAATATAATTATTTTAAAACAGACAAAAAATGAAAGGATGACAATTAGCAAATGCATATTTATTCAACAACATTAAGTCATCATACTCAGTGCATTCAAGAGATCATTAACTGATCAAAGAAGCCCTCAACAACAATAAGAAGATCTGCATCAAATGTTAATCATTTATTTCCTATTATTGTACTCATTTACTATTCTTCTGCACCTTGAATATTCTGTTTTTCCAGATATTCAATTCCCCCACCCCCAAAGTTGAATATTTTTTACATGATTCATTAGAGATTTCTGTAATAGAACTAGTGGAAAATATAGTGCACATTCAAATCCAAGGTTGACTGCTTTGGTGGTCGACGTAGCACTCTTTATAGTGCGAACCATCTCAAAATACTTGTGTTCTTTGTGTTCTGTCACCACTAGAAAAACAGCATTTACTGACGGAAATTTCCGTCAGTAAATTAACATTTCCGTCATCGGCTTTCCCAACCGCTCCGCTAAGATTCCGCCGGCAAATTTGGTCGGTGATCACAAACGAACTCATTCCGCAAGAATCAAGAATCACCGACAAATTTCTTCCATTAGTAATTACTAACGGAATAAGTTTCGTTTTGCTAACGTAAATTTCCGCCGAGATTTCGCCAAGAAATGTTAGTTCCGTTAGTAATATCGATCTAACGCTCGTTAGCAATTTTCATCTCCGTTAGTGATTTCCGACGATTACTCCGTCAAGAATTTATATTTCCGCCGCAATACCTAATGTTTCCGTTAGCAATTTTCAAATCATAGTGATTCCCAACGCCTGTCTGCTTTCAATATATTTTTCCGTCAAGAATACCGACGAACGTATCCAACAATTTTCATTTCAAGTAGCAATTCCTGACGGATTACTCCGTTGGTAATATATATTTCCGTCAGTAATACCGACGAACGTATCCGTTAGCATTTTCCAATTCCGCTTCCGACTTTTAATATACCGCCGTAGTCCCAACGATATTCCAAGAATTGCAAAAATACCAAATGTAATGTCCGTTAGTAATGCTAAAAAATGCTTAAAATTTTAGCTTTATTTAATATAATTTTCGTCAAGAAAATTAAAAAGAAAAATAATAATTTTTATATAAATTAAATTTTTTTAGGTGCTTGATTAGGCTCATGACAAAAATTAATTGCACTACAAAACTAAAACATTAAATAGAACAAAATGTTATTACATCAAATTCGTTTCCAAAATCTATTGTTAATTACGATTGTATTGAATATTCGACACAAAGAAATTATGTAAAGGAATTAGGGGACCTGGGTACGAGGAGTTGACGAAGATCCATGCATAAAAGCGCCATCTGGCGCCGCATTCTTCGTATTTCCTCGTGCCTGCCAGCCCATTTGTTCATCTCGTCGAGCCATAGCTTCATCCTGCTGCGCCACCCTAGCTTCCAATGCATCTGTGGGTCCCAATGAGCACAATAATAAGCTAGAAGGGGGGGGTTGAATAGCTTATTAACACTTTAAAACTTTTAAGTAAGTTCCTTGAAAGTTACTTGCAATCTATAAAAATTCAAGTAGCGAAGACCTTCAAGAAAATTGTTCCAGTCCGCCGATAAGGACTACCGTAGATCTTTTACGTATTACTTAAGTTCTCGAAATGGATAATACGAACAAAGAAACTTAAGCAGCTTAAGTAATAGACAAACAGAGGAAATAACACAAGTATTTTGAGATGGTTCACACTGTAATGAGTGCTACGCCCACCACCAAGCAAATCAACCTTGATTTAAATTGTGCACTATGTTTTCCACTTAGATCAATTACAAAGAATATCCCTAATGGATCGTGTACAAAATATTGACTTGTGTTTGTCTATGAAATTAAATATCTTGTAAATACGAGATATTTAATTCAGTGTAATATAGTTTATGGAAGTTAACAACAAGAAGAATAAAACAATAAATGTTGAGGAGCAGCCTTCTTTGTTGTTGACGAGGACTTCTAGATCCGTTGAGGATCTATTGAATGCACCGAAATGAAAGACTTGGAGTTGTGTAGATTCGAGCAAAGTTCTTTAAGTGTTCGATTGATTCTATCTTCTCTTTTGTTCCAGCTTTCAATGACAAGATTTATACCAGTATTTCAAAAGAATCCGTTGAGAGGACGAAGGCTTCAACAAATTTATTCAAAAATGCATTAAATGCATGGGTCACAATCAAGGAATTTCGCCTTCACGCATATCCGAGCGTATAATCATTTCTCGAGATCTTCAAAAGGTGGGCGATTTGGTGTTAGATCGAGAGATGAAGCGTAAAGTAGGAGACAATTTTTTCGCTTTCAGCTCAGACTAAAAGTCTTCTGCTTTTGAAAGTTGCTTTCGGCTTGACATGTCGTGAATGACTTGGATTAATTCAAATAATATATGGAAATAAGTTTGAATTAATCCAACTAGCTTTATACCGAGAGGACACGTAGAAGCGCATCACCGACACGAGGTCTACCGATCTTAAGCTTTGAGCAGTCTTCCGTGAAGCCGAGAAGGGTCTTCCGCCGAACCCGAAAAGAGTCCTATAAAAACTATACAAGGCAAAGTTCTATACATTGTTGCCACGCTAATCGATACCGATTAGCCATCGAAGTATAAAACTAATGTAATGTACTGATCAGATATAAATTTAACATAAGAATCAATAGCATCCATCTTGGCTTGCGAAGCTTCGTCCAACGGAGCATTTGATCATCCTGTTGACGACAAACTCGGAGAAGAGACTGTGTATGAAAGTAGAGTGGCACCATAGTCCCCAACCGTAAAGTCTATTCCCCTTTTTTTTTTCGCCCTTGTGACGCAATCCTCTCTCGCCATAATTCTATTTTCGAAGAAGCGGAACGGAGTTCCTCTCGAACCTCCGTGCGGCCTGGTGGCCTCTTCATTTTCAATCATCTTAAAAGCATTCTCATTAAAAAAATACAATAATTAATAAAACATCAAACATAATAGATATATGATCCAATTTGATATACATTAAGAATTTTGATACTTACATATGTAGACTCGACAGTTTGATCAACCCACTGACGAGGTTGACCAGGAGCACCCTGAGTGGTGTGCGTGCTAACAAATACGTCAAGAAAATCAACGTCGGGACCGAATTTCTTTACCTACAAGCATGATGGTTAGATTTTTTTGTTTATTCTATGAACATAGGGTTGTTTAGTCAAAGCTTTAAGTTTCCTGGGAATTTCAAACCATTGCAAACTGATTTTAAAAAGAGAGACGAAAGCAAGAGAAAATAAAAACAAACTCTAGTAGAATGCAATTGATAAGGCAAAGAAAAAGTGAATAGGATTGTAACTAACAAAATTCAAGTGTAACCATGGAAAAGGGAATGACAAATATATTTTAAACATATAATAAGAGAAAATCTTCTTGGAACATACACACTGCATATGTACAAAGGTTCTGATGTGCTACTCTTCAAGGGCTGGACAAACACAAGCACACACACACACACAAATCTAAACATTTTATACCAAATCAGATTGACCTGATTAAAATCAAATCATTCCCATAGTCAGATATTAAGCTCATGCATAAAAAATTTAATGCTACAAAAGAATTTTAAACCCTAAACACCTTACCTTCAATTTCTTCAACAATAATAGAGCTTCTTGTTGAGTAGGATCCACAGAAGCTGGAACTATAACTCGTGGCTTTCCTTCTTCCTTTTTCAGGTGGTTGGTTTCTAGAAAAAGCAAAAGATCACAAGAATTAGAATTTAGAAGGTGTGAGACAGTGGTTGCTATTATAACATAGTAAAAAGAAAAGGAATGAAGCCTAATCCCATTCAATCTTCTCGCTATTCTCATCATAGTGTATATAAATATTTATTATCAAAACAGAAGCTTCACCGATGGCTGGAACTACCACAAGGATGGACACGAGGGAATGTCATATTTGCAATGTCATAGCAAAAAAGAGGTAAGAACGAAAGAAAGATGAAAAGAGAATCAAGAAGAAATGAAGCTCTCATTCTCCCACCAGTCCTTAACACAATCCCAAAGATGATCACTTTAAACTAAGTAATCATTAGCAAAATTGGTTTTAATCTGCCTTAATAAATATGATCAATAAAGCTAATGGTACTTTGATGCATAGCGGTGGATAACCCTTAAACATGCAACCTACTTAGGATAATTAATTTTATTTTCATACTTTAAGAAGGTTATATTCATAAATCTAAGTAGAATAACAATAGAAGGCAATAAAAAAGAAAAAATCAGACCGAATAAGCAATATCACACCTAATGTATCCTTCTCTATCTCGCCTCGCAAATCGAATCGAATAAGGTAATCATCGTGATCTAGATGGGAGCACAATGCACAACAAAGAAAGATGGGAATGAATAAACTCAAAATGCAACTCTAACCAACTGAACAGATTGCTTATATTCAATAAGTCTGAGACACGACCACAAACAAATTTCTACTTAGCGCAAAACAATCTTGTACGAATGCTAACGACTAAAAACAATACTCAAATTAAAAATAAAAAATGAAAAAAAAATGCTTAAATTGGAGAGGAACGCACAAAATAATTCTACATAATCTAGATCGTAACATTTGCAGATAATCTTACACTAAAAACACACAAAATTATAAAGAAAAGTTTGAAGTGAGAAGTAATGAGAAATGAGTGTGTACCGGATAGAAACTGGAGGTGTTGATAGTGAGGAGAGAGATCTCGTCAACCTTTGGGCGGAAGACGCAGCTTGCTTGAGAATTTGAAGAGAGAGAAAGGCGGCGGTCACAGGCGACAACCGTAGGGAGTTGTTGAAAAGAAAGAAGTTCTCGCCGGCGAATGCGATACCAAAAGTGAACCCATCTGACTCAGATATCGGGCGCCGAGCACGGCGAGAAGACGTGGTTGTTGCCGCTTGGCTCCACCGACCACGCCAACAGAGAAAGAGTTAAAATAATTATTGAAGCTATCGGAATCGCCATTGTTGTGTGTGTGTGTGTGAGAGAGAGAGGAGAGAGATGGAGATGAAGCTTGGCCGGATTTGGCCGTAGATGGCGAAGAGAGAGATGGCGGAGGATTTGGCCGGATCTGGGGTCGTAGATGGCGAAGAGAGAGATGGGGGAGCTAGTCAGAGGTTGCCGCCGGTGGAGATGAAATCGCCGAGGCTTGGAGAGGCCGTGATGCGCCGCACGCTCGGGAGTGGAGAGAGATCGAAAAACGTTTAGTTAGGGTTACATAATGTGTAAATTGTATTTATACTAGGATTCTTTTTTTGTTTTTCTTTTATATAAATATTAATTAATATCAAATAAGTAGAGTATTATTTTTAGTGGTTGGTTATGAAAAATCAATTAATCAATTTTTGTGAATATTTAATATATTTCAAAAGTTTAATCAAATAATATTAATTAATCAAATAATATTTAATCAATCCGTTTTTAAAAGTTTTTAACCACTCCAGCTTAGGTGGGCATTCACATATTATATAGTACTAGTATTCATGCGTACCGATGGCACGGCGCCAGTTTGAGAATTTATCAATAAATAAATGAGATAATGTGGAAATGAATTAATATTTACTTATAATTTGTAGGGGTTGGATATATATATACACTACACAATCAAAAGGGGAGAAAACCCAAATACGTAACAAAATAAAACATTTTACTTTGCTATTTATTTCGTAAAAAAACCAAGAAATAAATATTTTAATTGTAACTACTGTAAAAATACGAAAAGAAAATTTTATCAGCAAATATTATCAGCAAGAATTTTTTTTATTTGTATATAAAATTGCGAGTTGGAAAAAAAATTTAATTGATAACAATTTAAAAATTTTAAAAAAAATTAAAATTAAAAGAAAAAAATTAAAATACAAATATTCCAAACTTAGACATAAATTAAATTGAGATTCATTTGATTACGATAGCAATCAATTAAGAAACTACAACTAAATATTTGTAAAACCGAAAATATCATTTTATTATTAATAAACTACTAAAAGTATTATTTTCTTACAAAAATTAACTTTTAAAAAATATCTCTTTGCCCGTAACGAAGGGATTAATTAATAATTTATATATGAAATTATGGGCCGAACAAATATAAAATTATGGGCCGAACAAAAAAACGCCATGCGAAAATGAATCCTAAAAAATATGTTAATCCTAATAAAAATAGTTCAATAACTTCCTTCACTCCTATTTTCTTTTTAATTGGAAGTTTGGAACTACTTTGTATCTTCTTTCCCTCCCTAGAAATTAAAAGTTTCAACCACTCCAAACAGACTTAACGTCCATCACTCTTTTCCCTTCCGAACGACCACCGCCAATCCCTCCCTCACTCGCAATCACCGACATAGCCGGCCGTCACCATGTCTTCCCCAAACAACCTCTTCGCCGCCATCGACATGGAAACCAACGCCTTCAAGCTCCTAATCGCTCGCCGACCTCCTGCAACTAGCCGCTTCCTCACCATCGATCGCCTCAAAGAGCCGGTCATCTCTCGCCAAGCATCTTGGAGCACATAGGAATAGGAAGAATAATCGTGGGGTAGTTTACGGGGAGAAAATAATTGAGGTAAAAAAAAACCGTGTATAAAGCGGTTATGGATAAAAACGGTTGTAGATAAATTAAATCTTGACCGTTGAATGTGTTTTGTAAAAATCAATCGTGGCCGGTAAATAGCTTTTGATATGAGTTAATCCCGACCGGTGAAGTTGTTAAAAAAAAGATCCCGGCCGGTAATTAGCTTTTGATAACCGATCGACTGCTTTTATATAATAGATATATGCCCCTTGCAGATAATCAAGTTTTCTTTTCGCCCGATCGACAATCGCCGACGGCCACGAGACCCGCCGTCAGGTTATTCGTTGCGAAACAATAAGTCGAAAGGAAATGTAACACTTGATTATAAACACCAAAAGCTCGTAAAACTTATGTGAATGTGCACTCCGCACCCTGCAGATTAACAATGCAACTTCTTTGGGGAAGAAAGTTGTTAATGATACCAACCTTTGGTGGACCGAAGTGAGCGTACCATCGGTTGACAAGATCAGCCCAAATTTGAAAAAAAATCCGCACCAAGATCGCAAAAACCCGGAGGCCCGAGGTTGAGACAAGTGGTTACATTACGTTACGTTACGTTGCATTACGTTACGCTACGTTAAGTCACGTTAAGTTACGCTACATACATTAAAAACTTATTCAAAAGGAGGCTAGGGCTACGATTCGCAAGAGAAGAAAGCTATGGCCGAATGGGATTGAGAATCACAAGAGTGGATACGGTGGAGCTCGATTGGGTGAATGTCGAACTAGGGCAAGGGTTGCGCTGAATTGGGTTGTCGCCGCTTGGATGGTGGCGGATCGAAGTTGAAGAAAGAAAGGTGCACCGCGGTGGCGCTTAGTTGATGATGGAGCTCGCTATGAAACCGAATCGGGTGGAGAAGCCACGTGAGTGGGCTAAGGAGGCGGATTGGATGGATAGAGTTGAAGGGAACAGAGGAGGTGAATTGGACATATGGAATACAATTATTTTTAAAAAATAATTTTAATTATTTTTAAAAAAATTATAATTCAAAATTATTTTAAAAATCAAAAGATTAACTAAATGTATACCCATCCCATATATGCAAGTTCAATTAATGATAAAAATTAATTATTAACCAAATCTCACTATTATATTGTTTTTAATTTTTTTTAAATAATATAATTTTTTTAAAAAAATTATTTTGATTGTTATAAAACAAATTTTCACTTAAAATATCCAAAATATCAACTAAATGATGAACTATAAATTGATAAAATATCATTCATTAAAATGATTATAATATTTTTCTACTAAGAAACAATTATAATTTATTTACCAAAAAATCATTAATTTTGTATAATAGTGACGGAGAAAACCGCGAACCGACGATGACGGATCAGACGGCGTATTCGTCATCGATCGACGGAATAAATCAATTAGTGACGAATCTCCTTCACTAAATCTGGAATTAAACAATTATAATTTATTCAACAAAAAATCATTAATTTTTTATAATAGTGACGGAGAAAACCGTCACTGATCAGTGACGGATCAGACGGTGTATTCGCCACCGACGTGCAACGGAATAAATCAATTAGGGACGGAATCTCGTCACTAAATTCTCGCTACTCGAATGAAACAATTATAATTTATTCAACAAAAAATCATTAATTTTTATAATAGTGACGGAAAAAACCGTCACCGATCAAGCTGACGGATCAGGCGGCGTATTCGCCAGCGATCGGTATGACACGCTTGATTCGAATAAATCAATTAGTGACGGAATCTCCGTCACTAAATCGGAATGAAACAATTATAATTTATTTAACAAAAAATCATTAATTTTTTATAATAGTGACGGAAAAACCGTCCACCGATCGATGACGGATCAAAAGACGGCGATTCGCCATCGATCAGTGGCGGAATAAATCAATTAGTGACGGAATCTCCGTCACTAAATCCGCATGAAACAATTATAATTTATTTAACAAAAAATCATTAATTTTTTATAATAGTGACGAGAAAACCGCGATCGATCAAGGATTGTGTATTAAAGGTCACGATCGATGACGGAATAAATCAATTAGTGACGAAACAAACAATTACCAACGGAAACTCCGTCATTAAATATGGCGCCATTTCAAAGTGATTTTGCCGACGGACTTAGTTAGTAATTTTAAAATTCCGTCAAGTAATTGTTGCCGAAAAATCAGCCATTAATATTCCTCCGTCACTAATTAATGACTCACGGATCTCCGTTAGTACTTTTCAAATTAAAAGTCGGTGAATTCTTGCCACGGAAAATCTCAAGCAATATTCCGTTAGTAAATGTCATGTTTATCGCTTTATATTATCTTCTGCCTTAACTTATTCCTTTGAGCAACAAACTTCAGTAATCAGCCAAGTCTACTGGTAGTGCTTCACCACCAGACTTAGTATGTCCTCCTTGCAAGTCTTCTGTTACTTCAACCTTTTCAATAGGCTGCAAGTACTTGTTTCAGAAACTATTACGAAAAGTTTTTAAGTGTTAACTAAGCTATTCAACCCCCCCCTCTTCTAGCTTAGTATTGTGCTATTTGGGACTAAAAGTTTTCTATCACCACCCCTTTTGGTCCCTGAGGTTGACTGATCATGTTGTTATGATGGTTGTCGTTTCCATTTTGCGCAATCGCCACATTGATGCATGTATGCTCCACACCCTCTACAATTGCCTTGTTTTGCCCAACATATCTCAACTTTGTGTCGTGGTGACCCACAGAAGGTACATCCGCTCTTCCATGTTTGTGGTTTCGTTCCTGTACTAACACTGCTGGTATTATCTCTGTACTGTTTCCCACTATTTCGACTATTAAAATTGCTCTTGTTATCTTGTTTGCTGCTATTTGGTGTATTGTAATTATTCCTGCTACTATTCTCCGGTCCCTCACCACTTATTTGTATTGATTGTTGCCTAGACATAATTGTTCTCTACACTTTCTGCTCTACCCTATCATTTTCCACTGTCATAGCTCGAGTTACTACTAGGTGATACTTTGCAAACTCAAACGGAACCAAGGCATAACGAAGTTCAGCCTTCAACCCTTTTACAAATTTCCTTGTTTTTTTTTATTCCATTGAGACGAGAAGTGCGTTATACCTTACCAGTTGTGTGAATTTAACTTAGTACTGAGCTAGACTCATGGCTCCTTGCTCAAGTGATAAAAAATCCACTTCCCTTTTGACGTTGTACTACTTCCGGTATAAAACTCCACCAAAAAATTTCCTTAGGTTTACGGTGTTCCTACTTGATCCTACTTGTCCCACTACTAGAAAATTCGTTTTACGTGATTGTTGGTTGCGATGGCTTTTGAAACCATCACATAATCTTTGTTTTCGCGATTGTTTTTTTCCATCGCTTTTTTCCAATCACCTTATGTATATGCAATTGCTTAACAATCGCTAGTGCCATCACCTTTGAATATTTGAGGGCAATTAACCAAAGAAAATAGGCCCCGCGAAAAATAGAAAGATAATGTGATGGTTTTCAGAATACGCAGTTGCATTTGTAGTCGTAAAATTTGACTAATGCCGAGCGATGATTTTGCCATCGCATTTATAAATAATAAAATAAAAATAGAAAAATAAAAAATAGAAAAATGTTTTTTCGTGATTGTTGGTTGTGATGGCTTCAAAAGCCATCACTTAATCTTCTTTTTTGCGATTACTTTTTCCATTGTTTTTTCTTCAATCGCCTTATGTTTATGCGATTGTTTTATACAGTCGCTAGTGTCATCGCCTTTGAATTGGTTGCGATGACTTTTGAAACCATCGCTTAATCTTCTTTTTAGCGATTGTTTTTTTCATCTTTGTTTCTTCAATCGTGTTATGTTTATGTGATAGCTTTACAATCGGTAGTGCCATCACCCGAGACTATAAATAATTCAACATAAAATTTATTTTTAAAACATAAACAATTGCAAATGCATCTAATGGACATGTAGTGGTTGATGCAAAATTACTAATTATTTGTTACAAAAGTAATTGCTTCCTTTGTTTCTAAAAGAGTCATGTTTACCCCGATCGAGAAAAAATTAAGAAAACATATACTCCATCTGTTTTCAAATTATCGCTCTCTTTGTCCCGTCGCATTACGCTTTAAGAAAAAATTAATTGATTGTATTATAAATATTAGTGAATTGTGTTGTTTTCTTTAATGCCTTTGAGCATATGGTTATAATCAAAGTAGGTAGAAAAGCTAAGGGTAAAGTGGTATAATGTTTTTCTAAAAGGGAAAGTTTTAAAAGAAGACAATTATTTTTGAACGGGCGAAAAATGAAATGAGGACGATAATTTTAAACGGAGGGAATACTATAATTGATCAACTTTGCTATGATATTTAAGAGTGTGTAATTTTAAGGATGATGTATGTGATAATGAGGTCCATCAATTAAAGTGAGAATTAAATTAAGATAAAATTATCACTACGAAACACCTTTGGATTATCAAGGACAAGTTTCAAAGGAAATATAAATCCATTGTAATTCTAGACAATTCAAAGATTTCTTCTTTGGTACCAATATGACTGCTGAAAGAGTAATATATAGACACACACAAAATACAAACAATTATGTAGGCACTCATGTATAAGTTGATATAGTCGAGTACTCATCACAACTTCTATTGCTAGCTTATTTCCTTAATTGGGCACATGAGTAGAAAAATAAAACATGGTTTATGTGGCGACATATTTTGCAGGATGTAGATTACTTGATGAGATGAAAGCATGATATGACACAATTGCATTAGAGAATGAGATAATTGAATTATAGGAGTTGGTATTCCAGTTAGGTAAACATGGACACTGATTTCACTACAACAAAAAGGATGTTTTAGGACCCCTTAGAGACGCTTTTAAAAATTCGTCCTATAAAAGTCCCAATAGGACGACTTACTCATTGGGTATTTGGGTCCTATCATAGTATGACCTAATAAGATGCTCGACTCTTCATGTCCTATTATGGATGCCTAAGAGGACACTGATTCTTAGTGTCTTGTTATGATGCAATCTAATAAGATGCATGATTGTTAGTGTCCGATTATGGTATGGTTAATAGGATCGCCTCGATTATTCGTGTCCTATTAAGGTATGCCTAAGAGAACACTAATTCTTAGTGTCCTATTATGATACAGTCTAATAAGACACCTGGTTGTTAATGTCCTATCATGGTATGACTAATATATAGGGGGCCTAACTCTTCGTGTCCTATTATGGTACGACTAATTGGACGCCTAACTCTTCGAGTCCTATTATGGTGCGGCTAATATGACACCTAACTCTTAGTTTCCTATTATGGTGCAACTAATAAGACACTTGACTCTTAGTATCTTATTCCCATTATCATTAAGCCTAAACCTACTTATTACCACTCTATAACCATGGATCCACCACAATTACTACGTAATATGCCTCCCTTCCCTAGGAAAGCTATCACCTACTACCCACCACCAACCACCATCACGTCCACCTCTCTTACCACTACCATCACTATCACCACCATGCTTAACCTGGCAGACACTACCCATCTACCATGCCACTATTAGGACCATAGTCACCATACCCCTTCACTGCTACCAACCCTTCTTCTCCATTGGCCATTGCAATCATGCCTAAACCCTTGTATGAGTAACTAACACTGTGACCACTAATAAAAATATGCATTTTAGAGAGGGACATTTAGAAAGGGAAATATTTTGGTCTTTTAATAAGAGTAGTCGACTTTAATCTTTAAATTAGAGACAAATGAGATACTGAATGGTCGTAGATGTCACGTAGACACGTGGATGATAGAAAGCGACAAAGAACGGTGGTGTACTAAGGGAAATATAGGGATATGGTGGTAATGGATAGATGGTGGTGGTGGTAGTGGTAGTTTGTGTGCAATCGCATAGTTACGATTATAGAGTGGTGGTAGGATTGTTATTGTTATAGTGATGTTTGTGGTGGAATGGAGTGTTAATGGTAGCCATGGTTTGCAAAATGCTTCGGTAGTAGTTGTGAGGGTGGTAGAGCTATATATTTTTTGGTGATGGTGGTGGCGGTAGAATTGGTGGTCATATTAAAATGATAATAAGAATAATATATGAAATATTAATTATTTCAAAATAATATTTATACTGAAAACCATTACATTTGTAATTTATTTGAAATTGGTTGTATTATTAAATAAGAACATAAGTTTTTAAAAAATTTTTAAATAATAAAGATATATATGAAACAATCGCTTATATTTGAAATAAAAAATACTCTCTACGTTCAAGGCAAACAATCCACTATTCTATTTTAGAATGTTTCACTTTAAAAGTCTACTTTAAAATATTAAGATATAAAAATGTCATTTTATTACTCCCCCTGGCCTAAAATTATCGTCTGGGTTGACTTGGGGCACAGTTTAAGGAAATATATTCGAGTTGATTATTAATATTAGTTTGATTTGTAGTTTACTTTAAAGCCCATGTGTATGTGACTTAAAATTAAAATAGGATGAAAAAGTAAGAGTAAGTAGTAAAAGCATTGTTCTAAAAATGAAAGTTTCAAATAAGACAATAATTTTGAGACGAAATGCTACTAATTAACAATTAAAAATGCCATTTTTTAAAAAGATTTGACTTTCAAATGAGTACTTTTTGCCCGGAACCCGAGAGTATATATGTTTAAGTCAATTAATAATCTATGGTCCCTCGAAATTAAAATTCCCTCCACCGCCCATTCCCAAAATCCCCAAATATTGAAAGGACCGCCAAGAATACCTCTCCCTTAAAGAAATCCCTAAATCAACTAACCAAAATGCTCAAATCTCCAATTCTCTCACGATCTACTGAGAATGACTGGCACAAGGTGTGAAGCGAGCAGATAGCTTGGGTCAACTAGAGAGACACACAACGGTGAAGAATCGAACGTAGTATTGCGAGGTAAACCCCTTTTGTCATCATCTTCTTCTCCGTTTTGAATTAAAGTATCTCTATTTTCTTTTGTTGGTACTGTGAGAACCCAAACCCATTACTTGTTTATTGCCTTAATAACATGCTTGTATTATACCTTAACATGTTAGACGCTTCTAATTGTCCCTGTCATGTTCATTCTATTTGGAATATTACGTGCCTAGTTGCTTGAATACCTTCTATGCTTAGCATACCTTGCCGTTATGCCTTGAGCGTTGCCTTAGCTTGATTTGCACTCAACCGAGACTTGTTAGGGTTCTATTGTCGTCCATAGATGACTTAGAACACTCGCCTTGATCATAGTAAACTTGAATGGAAGTGTAGAAACCTTCCCGCTTTGTTTTGCCTTAGCGATTTCTGTCTCCCGTTTTGCTCGTATTTCGGCGTGCGACTGTTCCTTGAGTTCCCGGACTTGTATTCAAGTCATAACCATGATTAAACAATCCTTTTTCATGCCCAAGTTATCCTAGTTCTATTAACGTTTGATCCGGGTTTGATTCGTCAACCAATCGTCGCATGATTCGAGCCTTGTCCTACCTTGTTCCGGGTGTTGTTCGGGTGTGTTTCGGACTTGTTTTGAGTGGTGTTAGACCCTAGAATGGTTGCCCACAAGTTTAGGACCCTTTAGGACATGTTTAAGTCAAGTTTTGGAGCCCCAGTTCGGGCGCCATGGATCGAGTGAGGCGCGCCAGAAATTGAGAGCAATTGGAAAAGGGAAGCCCCAAGATGCGAGGCGGCGCATGCCATGGCGCCCGCCTCGGCCTTCTTCAGCCTACGGGAAATTTTCTCCCTTTTTCTCTTGTCCCACCTTTGACCCCTTAAACCCCCTTCCTAATTGGCCCTAATCCAACCTATTAAACCCTAATTAAGCTAGATTAGTCCTAACCTCAAACAATCTCCTTTGGACATGTGGATTCCACCACTCTTCTCCCCTTGACATGTGGATTCCACCACTCTTCTCCCCTTGACATGTGGATTTCCACCAAATCCATGCAAGGTATAAAAGCTCCACCCCTTTGCTAATCAAACTTAAGCTCATTTCAGATTTCTCTTCTCTCTCTTGCCATATTAGTGTGTGTAGAGAAAAGGTGAGACTAGTGTGTGTCTCCTCCATGGATTGAGCTCCCGACCTCCGTTGCCAAGCGAGACCACCGGAGTGAAGCTACCGACGAGGAGATCGTTTCCATCCGGTTACTTTGTACTCCAACCTTCCTCTTCCTTGGTGAATGTAAGCTATCGATTTCCCTTAGGATACATGCTAGAATTGCCATGTCTCCCCCTTTTCTATCGATCTCCATGCTTCTTCCATGTCCAAACTATGATTGTGGATGTTTTGATCTCTTGGGATTTTGATTAATGTCCATCTTGTTGATTGAGACATATGCTTAGAATTAACTATGTTATATGCTTCCTTAGGAACAATTAATGTTCTTGAAATTTATAGATTTTGATAACTCTTGGAAACTATGATTTCTAGGGTTCCATATACCATGAATTGTCTATCTTGTTGATTGAGATCTATGCCTAGAATTAAAAGAGTTCTATGTCCCCTTAGGAACAACTATTGTTCTTGGACCAATAACTTTTGATAACTCTTGGAGATAATGACTTCTCGGGTGTCACATGCTACAAACTGTCCATCCTATTGAGCGAGTCCTACGCCTCGAATTGAATATGTTCTATGCCTACTTAAGAATAACAAATGTTCTTGGACTTACGACTCTTGATAACTCTTGGGAGTTATGATTCTAGGGTTTCCTATGCCTTGTATTGATCATCCTATTGGATTGGGTCCTAGGCCTAGTATAAATTGTGATCTATGTTCCCTTACGAGAAAATAATGTTCTTGGACCCTTGCATTTTTTTTTACCTTGAAAGAATGATTCTAAGGCCCTTGAATTCGAATTATCGATAATTCTTAATTACGGTTGTTAAATGGATTAATGACCTAGCCGATCCTATACGAGAACTTAGAAAAGGATTTTGGATGCATCTAGCATCTTAACTCTCTTGGATGAATCGTTAGAGACGACTCAACGGAGTCAAACTTAAGTGAGCCATTGAACAATACCGGCTCAATGACCAATCCCACAATGTTCTAAGCACGTTCCTCTAAGAATGATGATTCTGAATCGTTGAACTTGAATTAATTACCAGCTTGATTCTTGATGTCATATAATAGAATGTCTATTTGACATATTGAGTTCGCCCTTGTCGAACTCATTCTGCTTGATTATTGATGAAAATTCTTAACTACGGTTGTTAACTTAATTAATGACTAGCTAGCGATCATATCGAGAACTTAGAAGAGGTTTGTGATGCATTTAGCGTCCTAACTCTATTGGATGAACTATTAGAGCGACTCAATGGAGTCAAGATTAGCGAGCTATTGAACAATACCGGCTCAGATTAATCCCTCGGACGCCCTTAGCGCGTTTCCCTAAGAATAATAATTCTAGACTTTGAACTTGAAATGATTGCCTGCTTGATCTTGAATGTCATATTATGGAATGACGATTGACATGTGAGTTTGCTCTTGTCGAACTCAACCCTACTTGTTGATTGATGAGAATAATTTACTTGTCTTGAGCGAGATCGCTCTTTCGACCTCGTTCTATACTTGAAATTTTGTTAAGTAAACATTACTTGGCATTGCATGAGTCCACCGGTGGCATACTGTCTTTGTTCACACACGCCTCCACTGTGGCCACGGTGGGAAGTGCTCCCTTGCTGTAATCATTAAGAGCATCATTGGACTATCCGGGCATCTCCTCGGAAGATCGATGTACTTACACACATTCGATACGCACATTTCGACATAACGCTTGTATGCGGGGAACTACGTAGCGGCGGCCTCGATATATATCCCGATCTATGTGATTTAATTACAAGCACCTATGTGAAACAATGTGCATCTTGAATACATGACCCTATGATATCTTGTCACGAATATGAAATCTTGCTCGAAAATGATATCTTGCCTTGAATGATGCATATTGCCATGACATGCATGATTGATAGCTTACAAGTCTTTATGACTTACCCTTTCCCCTTCTTGCTTTAGATCCTAGCAAGGCAGGTCACCTCGCTTCGATGACTCGCGGTGTTCGTGCTTTGTGCCCTTTTTGGTGCGCCGATGTTATTTGAAGAGGTGGTTTAGATGCCCTCTTTCCCTTGTTTTATATTTTTGTAAGGACGGACGGGTTAAGCAAGTCAACTAGACTATGCTTGGGTATTTGTGTAGAACTTGCTTGTAAATCTTAGCGCTAGTAGTTTAATACTTGTAGTACTTATAACCCTTTTGTGCCGGCAAGATTGTGTAAGCCGAGCTTTGGTTAACTTGTTAGTATTCCTCCACGTATTAGTCTTCCGCCGAGCATGCTATTAGCTCCTTATTAATTCTTGTCTTTGAAGCTGTTAGCTTGGGTTCAGGCATGGTGTCGCATCCGAAGACTTGGTTATTTTGTTTAGCTGTTTATCGGGTTTAAAAGTTTTAAAAATATCCTTGCCGTTTGGTGCCGAGGCGTCTTGCGACTCCAATTTGCGTCACGTCGTTTTTATAAATTAAGTCCTTGCTTGTTTAATTGCCTACTTGTTTCCCTCCTTATTTGGGCGGTCCGACCCTCGGTCCCATCTCGGGCCGGGCCGGAGTCGTCACAGTACGATATAATTACGATTTGCATGGCGATGCAGAAGGAAGAGGATTCTGACATGGTGATGGTAATGTTTGCTTTGGGTTGTTGATGATAGTGTGTTGAAAAGAAATCGAGAAAACATTTTAAAATCCACGAGTGGGGAATAATGTGTGCAAGCAAGGGGGTAGTATGCGGTTCTTTGACTTGAATTTAATATTGATGAGAAAGAGGGAGGAGGATGAGAAAAAGGGAGTAAAATGGTGATATAAAGGAAGAAGGCGCATGTGATCGGGATGTTGATCGTGATGCTTATGAGTGGGTAAATAGTTTGGGACTTATTCTAGTTTGTAAATCAATTTGTTAGTGAAACTTTTTTTTGATTTTAGGGCAAGTTAGGATCTCTTAATAATATATTTTTTCAAATTCTATTCAAATCTGGGGTTTTTTTTGAATTTATTTTGTAATCTAGTTCCCAATCTACTTGTTAGCATCACCATCTCTTCTACCTTGCCAATGCTACTTGAGACTATGGGTATTCTCTACACCCTCTATCTGCAATTTCATTAGTCCCTCTTCTAGTTTTTGAGTGGTGTTCTGAACCAACTTTTGGTATTGCACTAATCTAGTACATTACTAGATTAGTGATTTACTTTCAAAATATTTTGTAGTTCTTTATGGATTCAAATTGATTTGCAGTAGCATTAGGTAAATATTGTTGTAGGCTTTTATAGTATCTGATGAAGTCGAGCGTCTTAGGCTCAATCACAATAAGACAACGCCAATTAACGAACATAAAGCAAGAAATACAAAGGATGGAAATTCAATGTCCATTTGAAGTACACAAAGAACTTGTATAGATAACTTAGAAGACTTAGAACATTAACAATTCAACATGTCATAAGTTATCGATTTTCTTGAGATAGCTTTCTCTTCTTCTTCTTTTTTTGACTTATGCTAGTTCAACATGAAGCATTTTCGCCAACAATTGAAAACAAAACAAAAACTAAAGCAAAGAAGGCAGTGTAAGGGTCGAGTGTTTTCAAAGCTTTCTTGATATACAAACACACTTTAAAGGTCCCTTTGGTTCAGGAAAGTTCAATTGAAATAAACTAAATTCATTAATTGTTAAAAATAAGTAGTGTGATAAATCATAGCCAAAACTGATTTATTTTTAAATTCTTTCAATTCTTCTCCCTCATATTTTCCTTT